>JAJTUS010000042.1:0-331970 GCA_021399465.1 Hyaloscypha sp. PMI_1271
TAGCCCTAAAGAAGGCGATAGCGGAGATTTAGAAGCTATGAGCCAAGCGTCAAGTTGAAAACGCCCTAAATACACGTAATAGCCCCTCTATAAACGATATCCACGAACTTATATTGAATTCAGATATTCTAGTATAGCGTGAGGGGAATACAGGTTAACTAGGTAGTTAGTAGGGACTATATAAGCTAGTGGCAATAGAAGGGGAGTCGTGCATACTAGCTTTACTACGTAGTAATACCACCTTCTACTTAACCTCTATAAAGCTATTCTATATAGGAGATATTAAGGTTAGTTCTAAGGGTCCTAAGGATAATCCTAAATACTATAGCGAAGGTAATAGCGAAGGTAATATAGGCATGATTCCTCCTACTATACTACCTATTCCACCAAAGCGTAGTAGAGGTAGACCCTATAAGAACCCTAATATAACGGTATTCCTATAAGACAATGACCTATATAAGGATTCCCGTTAAACTAAAATTATTAGCCTCCTAGAAAAGGGCGTATTTGAGGTTATTCCCAGATCTTAGGTACTATAGGAGGTACGTATCTTTAACTCCCGCTTCGTTAATAAGATCAAGAATAAGGGGATGAATAGAGAGCTCAAGAAGTTAAGACTAGTCATTTAAGCCTATAATGACGGTAAGAAATATATAGTATTAATATAATCACTAACTATCTAACGAATTAGCTAGAGAGTTATCCTCTATATCGCCGCTATAACTATAGGAACTACTAGACTATACCTATAAGACATATCACAAGCCTATATTTAGTTATTAACCTTACTAAATCGCGATTTCTATATTAACCCACCTCCTAAGCTTACTAATTAACTGAATCTAGAGGCTGGTTTAGTATTAAAGGTTATAAAACCACTCTATAGAGTACTAGAAGACAGAAACCACTGGTTCAAGACTTACTATTCTCACTACCTAAACGAGCTAGCTATGGAATAGTCGACTTATGACCCGTGCTTACTCTATAGTAACTACTCCTTTAGTATCGTTAGCCTTTAGACTAATAACACTCTATTTATAGGAGACAACGACTTTACTAAAGTAGAGTATCTAAAGCTCTAGGAGGCTAATTTCCTAGCTAAGGAGCGTGAATGCCTTATAACTAACCACGATCTCAAGTTCAATAGAGGTATTATTCGTACTAACTCTACTAGTATTACTCTCACGTAGGAATGCTAGTATAGTAACCTCTACCCGGTAATAGTCAAGAACACGACTATAACTAGTAGTAGGGGTATTATATATTGAAACCTCATAATTAAGGAATAATACGTCGCCTAGCGAGCTCGTGGAGCGTATATCGCGTTAACTTATTAACTAGAGGCTTCATATAACTACTCGGTAGCCGCTTAAGCTATTGAACCTACGGAAACTGACGTTAAGGCCCTTAATAAGCGTATTTAATAGCAAATCGAAAATGCCGCTAGAGGACTACGTTTCGTGAAGCTAGATAAGGAGTCCCTACGCCTAATTATCTTTATAGACGCCTCCTTCGTAGGTAATCGGGACCTCTCTTCTTAGATCGGATATATTCTAGTCCTAGTAGATAGCTCTGGACGTACTAATATGATTCACTAGTCCTCCACGAAGTATAAGAGAGTCACTAGAAGCGTTCTAGCCTCTGAACTTTACGGTATAGCACACGGCTTTAATATAGGCGGTTTAGTTAAGTCCACGATTAATAAGGCCCTCGAAATCGAAGTCCCACTAGTCGTCTACACAGATTCCAAGTCCCTCTACGAATACCTAGTTAAGCTAGGAACTACACGAGAAAAGTGACTTATGATTGACGTAATATGCCTCTGCCAGGCTTACGAATAATGAGAGATTACGGAGGTTAAGTGGATTAAGGGAGAGTCGAACCTGGCCGATTCGATGACGAAATCGAAGCCTACGAATGCCCTTAAATACCTGCTTAATACGAATACTATATAATTGGATATGGAGGAATGGGTCGAACACGGATAAGGTGAACGGAGGGGTATATGGGTGGGAAATAGACATATTCGGAGGGAAATGGGCGTATAGGATAGAAATATCGATGGGGACACATATATTGAGTGTTTAGGGATAGTCTGGCACTAGGCCGGATTAGGAAATCTGTATACGAATGGGGGACACTGTTTTTCGTGCGTTTTTAGCACTTTTGCGTCGGTTTTTCGCGTTTTTCAGGTAGTTGCTAGTGTTGGTATGGTTTCCCAGAGGTTATGTGATTTATGTCACATGACCTCGCTTCCTGTATATAGGAAATGGGACATGGGACATGGGACATGCGGGAAACGGGATATACCAGACACTAGTACTAATTAGGCTTAGCGTATTTAGGGATCGTATATTAGAACCTCGATATTGCGATCCCTACTTACAGAATACAACTACTTCACTAACTAACGCAATTAGTATTCCACGACTACGTGACAGTGCTACGTGTTACTAGTGAACTGACATAAAGCTATTAAAGTAGTTATTAATAGCTCTAATTCGAAGGCTTTTAAAAACAAAAGTCTAGTTTTAACTAATATTGAAATTACTTATTTAAATAATATTTTAAATGTAATTTCAATATTTGTTAAAGCTATGACTAAGCTACAAGCCGAAAACTACCCTACTATATATTATATTATACCTGAGGTATATAAAATATATAATAAACTTGAGAATTTCAAAAGGGAATTTAAAGTAAGTCTTTTTTTTAAAATCCTTCTTATATTATTAATAATATTATACTAACTTTTAATAGGATAAAACATTTATAGATGCTATTAATAAGGGTATAGCTAAGCTTCGAAAATATTATCCTAAGACAGGTGTTTTAGATAATAAAAGTAAAGCTTTATATTTAGCTCTTATTCTTGATCCTCGAATTAAATAAGAAGGATTAAGTAGTATTAGCTTATCTAGCGGTATGTCTTCGGATATATATAATAGATTAAAGACTAATTATAACGTGTAAGTAATTCCTTTAATTACTTTTTAATAAATAAATTAATAACTAACTAATTTTATTTAGATATAAATACGATTATAATTTATCTCAAGCTAGATCCGATTCCTCGGATATTAATATGACTGATTCCGACGAAGACGAAGACGATATATATGTTACTAATAGGTCCTCTAATATAGAAGACGAATTAGTAACTTATTTAGAGGAAAAGAGAGAAGATAGGAAAGTGAGTAAAATTCACTTAAATTCTATTAAATAATCCCCCGATATTTCCTTAATATTTTTTAATATATAAGTACTAATATATATATAGATTACGCTATTAGATTATTGGAAGTCTAATGCCGCTAGATTCCCTATTTTAGCTTTAATAGCTAGGAAATATTTAGGAATCCCGGCTTCCTCGGTAGCTAGTGAGAGATTCTTTTCTCAAGGGGCTCTTATTATGTCTAAATTACGTAATAGACTTAATAAGAGTACTTTTGAGATTATATCTTGTCTAAAAAGCTGGGGGTTATTTAAGGACGAATTAGAAGAAGTAAAGAGAGAGGAAAAGAAGGAGGGAAAAAGAGAGGAAAAGAATGATTCTGAAGAAGGGAATCTGTTTTTTATTGAAGAAAAGTAGTATTTAAGTAGCCTTATATAAGCACTAGCTTAGTTTATATAGTGCTGCTTTATAAGTACCTTCTTTTATTTATTAATAATTAAATAAACATTAATTTACTAAAGTCACATGACTTACACTTGACTACTCTTGAGTTACTCTAGAGTAGTAATCTACACTACTCTACTCAAGTATAATATTACGCTACTCAAACTCTACTCTACTCTACTCAAGACTACTCTAGAGTAGCTTGAGTAGCTTGAGTAGTTTTTGCCCACACTGGTTGTGACGGCCTGCTTGTCCTGAGTCCTCAGGCTTTCGAGTTCGAACCTGTTGTGCACTACAACACCGCAAAACCTTGCCAGCCATTGTCGCAACCTTTCGTGATCTGAGATCCTAAAATCGAAAGTCTGGTCAACATCTATGACAGAGGTGAGGCCGCCCAAGAGTATGCGGAGCCTGTCCAATGTGTAGGCGGTCTTGAGTGCTTCGACTTGTCGTTTCTCGGAGCCGGGAGGGGAGGGCCAAGAATTGCTTCGCTTGATAGTCTGCTCTAACTCCTCTGCGCGTAACTTGAGGACATGGTTCTTGGCATCCTGCACCTTCTTGATGGTGTCTCTCCACTTGCTGACGCGCTGTTGGTCGTCGAAGTAAATATTCTTGACGACATCTTCTGGGAGAAATCTCTGGATATCCTCCATTTTGGGGTTAAGAAGGATTGGAATCCAGACCTTCCCAATGGCTATCATGAGCTGTTGCATCGGTTCCTTCGCATTCGGCGGCGAGGTTTTCTTGAGTTGCGAGTCGGACTTGGGTGCTCCCGTTTCGAAAGGGATAACTTTGGACTCCAACGTGCTCCAGAAGCCATTGCCATTGTAGAATTTGTGATCTCCCATCGTCCATTTCGGATCAGTATAGCTTGGTGCTTGCCTCCGTTCGGGAATGTAGTGGTGAGCTCGAGAGGGCGAGGGAGAGTCGTCGGGCGATAAAGCATTATCGGAAGAAGGTGGTGTCAGCTGTCTTGGTGACGGCTGATAGCGTTTTGAGACTGGCGGTGTTTTCGAGGATGTGTCTGGAGACATCTTCAATCTCTTATGGGGGCCTGGGTGCGAGTCGAGGGCTTCATGGACGCACTTCCGCTTCCGCTCCAACATGATGGAGCTGATGATACTCGCCTTCTGCTTCACCATTTGCTGTAACATATCCGACTTGTAGGTCTCCGTCTCCACCGCGTCGAGGTCCGAGGGAGGATCTAAGAGGGAGTCCATGGTGAAACGACCAGCCGCTGCTGGCTGGAAAGGCGTCGTCGGAACTGCCAATTCAGAGAGCCGCGAAACGTCGAAGAAAAGATCGGAGATGGAGGATTGTCGAGAACCTTGAGAACGAAGTAGCGCGACGAGTGACTCTGCACCGCACGGATTAGATTGAATCTTGAAATCTTGTGGCTTGGTAGACGTAACGTGAGATGGAGAGAGGTTGATGGCCAAAGAGCGGTGATGGGTAGCGATATGTGAAGCTGGGTATGTGTGGTGAGCGGGGACTGCTGAGGCAGAGGAGGAGCGTGTACCTAAAAGCACCTTCATGTGCTATGCTATGGCAGTTTGGCGCCCCAAACAGTTGACGGGAAAGCGGACGGGGGAGGAAGGGAGGGAGGGATTGTGGTGTTGACAGGGTTGGTGGGAACGAAAACTTCAGGGGGGCGGGAAGGATCTGGAATCTGCACAAACGAGGGGGATTGTTAGAGCTCTCCTGTCGTCTTGTCCGCTTCACCTAATTTACAAAACCGACAATAATTAGCATAGATACCGGTACCTTGTATAGGAAGTTTTAGAGTTCATTAGTGTCGGAACAGTAGCACTGCGAATTTCCTAGGTCATGTGACCTTGCGTCACACGCGTGGCCCGGCCGGACACTAGCACCAATTGGGCCTAGCTTATTTAGGAGAGCATATCAACACCACGATACTGCGATCCCTACTTCTAGAATACAACAACTTCACCAACTTAACGCACCAGGCATTCCACGATATTACGTGACGGTGCTACGCGTTACTAGTGAACCGACAATTAGTGTATTAAATAAAATATCCCGCGTTTCTAATAAATAATAAACACGGACGGAAGATGTAGCACATTGCCTGCTTTGGTTATTCAATGTCAACATGCCGCTTCTTTGAGCTAATGGTCTGAAGATGTTCTTGTGATGCGCCTGCAGGAGGAGCTCCCGAGATAATTTTACGACCATCATTATTTGCTTAGGGCCAGGCCCACTCCATTCTCTAACTTTGAGGACCTAGTCGCAGCTCAGGCCGAGCTCAAGGGGGTTCCTGGGGAATCTGCAGATTAAGCGTTGGAATACGCTACGAGAGTTCCTTGCCATCCATTTTATCGGGCTGTCTCAAAATTTTGAAGCTACTGCACTAGTAAACATGTTGATACTAACAGGTTTACTAAATCTATGACTCCTTATGAAACAGTTAGCACAGCTGCCATTCTTACAACAACCAACATAAGTATTGAGCGGCATTATATATTATCATTAAGTATCGCACCTATGTCTAGTGGCCAAATTTCTTCAACTCCAGCCATCTCAATGGCGGGAACACAACACCCGCAAAACCGATAGCAAGCCATGCCCCAATATCACCCCCATACGCGCCCCCAACCTCCAGTGCAATAGGGCCCGTGTACCAAATCTGGTACATGCCCACAACCGCTCCCGAGAAACCAATCAGGAACGACAAGAGTGCTGCAAGTCCAGTCGGCAGCTTGCTCTTGTTCTCATAGATGGACCAGTCGAACGCTTTGCCGGTCAGTTTGTGGAATAGGAGATGCTCCTCGAGAACGATAGTGATCCAGGGGCAGACCCAGTATGCCATCATCGGGAGGAAGTTCTCGAAGACAGTGAAGAGCCGGTTGCGGCCGGCGACGGAGAGGACGAGCTGTGATGCTCAGGTTAGCATTTTCAAGTGGACAGGTGAAATTGAATCAAAGGAAGTGAGGCAGGCAGGCTTACCTCGACTACTGTGATGAGGACACACCAGAACCACCGAGGGACTTTTTCCCCATAGCGTCCAAGAACCTGTATTGTCAATGCTGCACTGTAGCTGCAAGGTGCATTATTGGTGATGGAGCCTAGCGCAAGAATGACGACGCAGAAGCCACCAAAGCCACCAAGACCGCTGTAGCAGGCATATAGAAGCGCACCGGAGGAGATGTTGTAAGCGTCGCTCCAGTCTGGCATGTTGGGGATACCAGTAGCAATGCCGACGCCAACGGTGTTGGTGAAGAGTAAAGCGACCCAGATGCCGGACCACGTGGACGCGAAGGTAATCCATTTGGGGTATGTTTTGGGGTAGTAGACGTAGAAGTCGGCGCTAATGGCGGAGAAGCCAATAATTCCGGCAAAGACTAAGGCGAAGAATGAGCAGCGGTTGGCGTTAATGGTTCCGGAATCACCAACGGAGATGGCGGCGGTGTCAAAGTTCTTCCCAGCCGAGCCTATAAGCACGAAGATGGCCATCGCCTGTGGGATGTATCCGAACCTGTTTGTTCGTAAGCATTTTGCACGTTGTACGTAGAAGTGCACTTGCGTACCTCTCGACTTTATTCAGATAGTCAATGCCAAAAGTAGCGATTATACCAATGCAAAGCGCGGCAATGACGCATCCAACTGCCAAAGTCAAGCCACCTCCATTGACTGCTGTGATCATCTGTCCAGTAATGATACACCCAATGGTGCCAAAGCCTACTTGCTGGACAATGTTGGCGACACATGCAATTTTCGACGGCCAATAGCCCATGAAGTAGCGGCCAATGATCTGTTACCCGCAAGGAAGGTTAGCTTACAGAAACAGTGACATAATGAAAACATACCATAGTCCTGTTACCACTCGCCGGCCCAAAGGTAGCCAGGTACGCAACTCCACACGAGGCAAGCGCATTTGCAAAGATAACAATGCATACACAATCCACCCAGCCAAGACCGTAGACCAGCGGGCCAAGAAGACCGATGATAATGTTCACGGCCTGCAAGTTGATGCTAAACCACAGCGAGAACATGTGGAAGTAGTCGTGAAGCGGACGAGCCACGTTCTTCTCGTTGTCCATTACGCGCGTAATGCCGCGGGCTTCGACTCCCCAGATAGCCTCCATCTTGAGGCCCAAATATCCCAGCTTTCCCTCGGAAATAGCAGGATGAGGTCTCTCGCCTTCGACATCGCGGTCGGTGGAGTTGTCGGTGCTGGCATGGACTTTGGTTGGCTCCACTGCCACTCCTTTCTCGATATCAAGATCTGCGGCAGATTCCATAGTGATAACACGCAAGGGCAAGATATAACGAAGAAGGAAGTTTCGAAACAGAAGGGTGGGCGTGCCAGGAGGATGAGCTGATATCCATGCAGCATCGAGCGGGGTAGCTTTTTCGTTTTGTCAATTCTTGTGAGTTCGGCGAGCGCACCTGCAAGGTTCGTTTTAACTTGCCCCGATATCTGCATTGCTACTGCCTCTCCACCCTTGTCTTTCGCCCTTCGGGATTCAAGTTTCCAGGCACCTTCAACCTCCTTTTGTCTTTCTAGTGTGCCCCCACACGGCCAGTGTTCCGTTTAGGGACTTTTCGCCTTGGAGCGAGCCGTCCCGGGGAGCGTCCCGGATTCCTCAGTGCTTGGGAAGCAGGGTCCGGCGCCATGAGGGCGGCTTGTGGGGCCACTTTCGTGCGTTTGCAGGGTGGCATTGAATATATAGTTGAGCTGGCCTACTTAGCAAGCCCACTCGGCCTGTTACAGGGGGGTTACAGGGGGGTCGAACTAGCCACGGTAACCGCCGTAGCTAGATCTATCTAGCCACGAACAATTAATTCCTGGCCTATTTAGCCTATTTAGCTGGTTTAGCCTATTAGCCAGTTCCACTAGCCTATTATTTAGGAATAGGCCAGAGCACATTTTACTTTTTTCAAATAATATATAAATATCACGGTATCGCCCACTAAAACGTCACGGAAACGTTTCCACGGTTTATTCGCTCTATCTTCACTCTCGATTAAATTTTCTACTAATTTCGCGTTATTCACGTTCTAATTCACGTCAAAATCGTTTCTATATCATTTCCACTATATTTCTATTATAATAAAGCCCTAACTACTTTCCCCTAATAAATAACGTGTCTAGAAAGCCCTTATAGAGCTTAATATTACTACTACTAAAGCCTAGGGCGCGAGCGAAGCCTCCAAATTATTCGAGTAATAAGAGAGGGATATGAAATTAGGGGAATAAGCTATAATTATTCCAGAAACGTTTTAGGAACACTACTAATATAATTCTAGGATATTAATCCTCGACTTAAAGTTATCCTAGAAGACCCCGATATTATTATTACTAATAACTAGTTAAATAGTATAAAAGTAGAGACTATATATACTATTCCTATAATCCCCTCATACCCAGAAATATTAGAGAAGGGGATTACATATATAGTTAAGATACCTCTAGGAATAACTCACGAAGAGGTTATCCCCTAGATCTAGAGTAAGGTAAGATATTTAATATTCTTTGAAATAGTTCTAATATATTATAGATTTAATACTTGACTAATTCCTCGAAGTCTTATTACAAATCTACTATGAAATATAGAGCCCTTAGGATACTTAGACCTTCGTCTATCCTTTATACTAAGCTACTATATACAAGTTACTATATTTGCGAATATACTAATTCAAGTATCCTAAAACCATATATAAAATAGATAAAAGTAGACTAGGAATAGTAGTAAGAGAATATATATAATATATAAAAGAAATATACTAGGGAGTATAAGATATACTTAAATTAGGACTATATACTTAGGTACTACTCTTATAATATTTCTAGAATAGTTCTAATATAATTTAGTTATTATAATTCCCTAATAGAACTCTTCTCAGATAAATCGCCTTACCTAATTAACTAGGTTATCGGTTTATATAGATTTTAGTATAGTAGTAAGCCTTAGCTCTTTAGGTCTAAGGTATTAGTAAGTTTCTAAGTTAATATAGAAACGCTTCCTAATTATATTCTAGATATTCTAATATAGAGGGGATCGTGGGAATATAATATATATAATAGAACTCGTATACTTAGAATACTATAATAGTGGGAAGGAGAGAAGGAGAGGAGGACTGAGCTATATATATAAGTATATGTATAGCCGAGGGTCATGTGACCAGCCACGTGAGCGTTAGCCGTTTCCCTACTATACTAAGAGTCTAGCCCTTCTTAGTTAATTCGGTATAGTAATTATTTAGAGTACCTAGACTCACATTTCTATACCTTAGTAAAGGATTCTTAGAAGTTAAATATAGCTCTTTTAGAAAGACTCCTTAAAGAGGGCTATAATAAGTAAGTCCAGAAATACTTTATAACCTTTTAGACTTCTAAGTCTAGTATTTATAGTATATATCTAAGTTGTTTTAGTAATATTTCTAATTTGGTTTTTAGGTATTCCTTATTTATAAGGAGTAAGTACTATCTATACTACTAGCTATATAGCTAGGATAAATATACTTATACTAAAGGATATATAAGTAAATCCTTAGACACTTATTATATACTATAGAATTCATAGTTATACTCTACTTCCTCTTACTAAAACACTAACTAAGCTACTAGATAACCTAGTATAGATAATCTATAAGTTAATACATCTAATATTAATAGCTTATATATCTTCTTAATATATCTCTAAAACGTTTCTAATATAATTATAATATAATTCTTTATTAGTAGTAAGCTATAAGACTAGCTAAAGTAACTAAAAGTTAAGTCTCTTACTTAGGCTTATACTAGTCTTATATACTATTCGAAGATCTAAGCACTTATCTAGAGAGAGTATTTACTCGCTTATCTAGAGGGTCTTTATATTATAAGTATATTTTTTTATTATTCCTAAAATATTCTATATATAATTCCTAATTATCTCAAGTTTATAGTATAAAATATAGATATAATATAGTAAGGAAGAGAAGAAGTATATTTATAAGATTTATTAGGATAAGACTAATCTTATAATTATTACCTTTTTCCCTAAGCTCATATACTTCTTAACTAAATAAGAAATATTTCAAGTTAATATATTATTTAAATAAGTTATAGGAAAACCTAATAAGGTCCTATATACTAAGTATATTAAGGAGCTAGATATAAGTAAGTAATATCCCTAAAACGTTTTAGTAATATAACTAAAATAATTTAGCTATTATTTTTAGTTATATTATTACTAATTCCGAAATACGTATTAGGTATAAGACTTTATTTATAGAATTCTTTAGCGTAATTAATAAGTACCTAAAGACTATAAGTACTTAGGTATATTAGAACTATATTTATAAGAGGGGTATAATAGCTATAGTCTCTAATATATACTCTAAGTAAGCTAGTAGTATATTCTTATTATATTCTAGAAATATTATTAACGCGTCTAGGATTTAGGGACTATTTGTTTTTAATTAATCCTAAATACTACCCTATAGAGTAGTATTACTAGTATATAATTATCTATTATATAGTATATTTTATATATAGTATATTTTATATATAGTATATTTTATATATAGTATATTTTATATATAGTATATTTTATATATAGTATATTTTATATATAGTATATTTTATATATAGTATATTTTATATATAGTATATTTTATATATAGTATATTTTATATATAGTATATTTTATATATAGTATATTTTATATATAGTATATTTTATATATAGTATATTTTATATATAGTATACTTTATATATAGTATTAAGAGGTATTTAGAAAAGTTATAAGAGTAGATAAAGGAGCTCCTTTTTATTTCTAGTAAGGAAATAGGTATCCCCGAAATATTTTTTATATATTTTAAAAATAATTCTAATCTATATAAGAGTATCTTATTCTCTATAACCTACTTATTAAATAGGACTTTACTCTTAAGTATTAGGTTAATTATAAGCGGTCTCAGTATATTATATATAGAATAAATCCTTACTTATAGAAGGGAAACTAGGAGTTTTTCCGCCGTACTTAATAGAATACTAATATTATTAAGTCTACTTATTATATAAGTAATAAGTATAAGATAAGTCTTACTCTTATTAGTATAATATACGTGTAAGTATTCCTAGAATATTTTAGTAATATTATCTAATTATTATAGTATATGAGCTCTCGATATTTAAATTCTTAAGTAAGTAAGAAACTAGAGGAAAGGTATCTCTTAGAGATAAGGCTAGACGGATTAAATTCAGAAGTTTAAGTTAATAATTATAGATATAAGTAAATTATTAAGTATAATTTAGAAATATTACTAAAGCGTTTTATAGAGAGAAAACTCTAATTTAGAGATAAGAAAATCGAAGAGCTAATTAATAAGGAGGTAACTTGAAGAGTAGGAGGACTACTATAGTTAGATAACTCTAGCTAAGTCCCTATCCTAAGGAAAGTCATAAAATAAAGGGGGAATTATTCATATTCTTCTCTATCTAAGAAATAATACTAAAGCTTAGCTATAATACCTTAGAAACACAAAGCTAATACTACTAATATCTATAGTCCTAAGACTAAAGAAATTCAGAAGTGATTTAGCTTAGTTTATATAGAGCTACTCGAATAAGTAGTAATAGTTATTAAAAGGGGGGACCCTAGTAGTATAGTACTTATAATATAGGTTATAGTATTAGGAGATAAACCTATATCGTTTTAGGAATATTTATAAGCTCTATTACCTCTCTAACCCCCGCTTATCTAACTACTAGTATTTCCTTTAATTACTAGATTAGAGACTCTTTTAGGTATATAGCCCCAGGAATCCTCCTCTACCCTCTCTCTTAGAGAAAACACTATTAGTACTATTCCTGAGCTATTTCTAGAATAGCTTATACTAGATAAAATAATATATTTATCTCTAACTACTTATATACCAAATAGTTTCCTTAGTCTTAGGGATAATATTAATAATAAGGAGTTCTTAGATCTTAACTTTAATTTTAATAATATAGAATTTAGAGCTAGTAAGTTAAATACTAATAATAAATCTTAAGACTTCTATATTAGATAGCCTCTAGTTTTGTTTTAGTAATAGGGATTTTCATTTTAGTAATAAGGATTTTAGTAATAGTATATTAAATATTAATTATAGACTTTATAGGAATATAATACTTATTTATTTCTAAAACTTTTCTAACTCATTTTACGTACTTTTATAGAAATAACTAGTATAATATTTCTTTACCTTATAATACTAAATAAAGTTCAATTTTCCCTTTAATTATATTATATTAGAGGATTATAGCTAGGGGGTATCTATTACTTAGAAATGTTTCTATAATATTCCTATATTAGAATTAGGATATTTCTTTACCTTATAATACTAAATAAGGTTTAATTTTCCCTTTAATTATATTATATTAGAGGATTATAGCTAAGGGGGTATCTATTACTTAGAAATATTTCTATAATATTCTTATATTAGAATTAGGATATCCTATAAGCTATCTAATATATACCTAGAGTATTTACTTATTACCGAAAATATAAGTCTATCCTATTACTAAACCTCGAAGAAACGTTTCAGGAATACCTCTAGAATATATATAATCGATTCTTAAAAGAAGATTAATAAGGAACTATAAAAATATTAAAATTAAAAAAAACACCTTATTATAAAAGAAAAATTTGAGAAATGTTTCTAAACTATTCTAGAAATAAGGTAAATACTAATTAGTACTATCTTACTAGGTAGAAATATTTCTAAAATAGATCTAAACTAATTTATTATATTTACTCTTCCTCTAGAGTATTACTCTACTTATCCTTAGTTTCGTATCTATTTTAAGAATAGTTATCGATTTTAATAAGTTTAACCTTAGATATAGTAGTTAGGTCTAGAAATATTTTAGTAATATATTAAAAATAGATATAAACTCTTACCTAGAACCTTAAGGTCACGAGGTAGAAATATAGCTAATAAGATACTATAAGCGACCTTATTAAAGTTAAGTATTTTAAAGGGAGGACATTCGACTAGAAACGTTTTAGTAATATATTAGAGATATAATAAGGGGCTTATATTTAACTCTAGCGAGGTGAGCTTTATAACTAGTATACTTCTTACTAGAAACTCTAATAAAGATATATATCTTAAAATAAGACTACTAGAAACGTTTTAGTAATAGTTCCGGAATATATAAGGTATACTTATACTAATAAGAGTACCTTTCTTTCCCTTCTTTCGGAATTAGTTAAAGGCTTTACTAAAGACTTAAATCCTATTATAATCCTTAAACATATTAGGAATATTTCTAGCCTCCTTCTTACTAGTAATTAGAGTCTAAAACATTTTAGTAATATTCTACTAATATTATTGAACTACTTACCTTTAAAGCCTTTTATCTACTACTACTAGTAGTAACTATCTCCTTTCTACCCTAGGAAACGTTTTAGTAATGTTTTCTAATTATATCTAGAATAACTTACCTTCTAAGGTTTATAACCTAGTTTATTAGCTAAGTTAATATTATAGGGCTTCTTCTTCTTAGGGACCTAGAAACGTTTTAGTAATAGTTTAATAATAATATAATATCACTTATAGGATTAATAGTATTTAATATACCTAAGATAGCTTAGTTAGAGGCGCTAGCCTAGAAACGTTTTAGTAATATTTCTATAGTATTACTATTTATTATTCTACTTATATCTTATTAGGCTTATTAGATCTTAGTCTAGAGCTTATTAAATACCTATATCTCAGCCTCATAGATTATCTAGAAACATTTCAGTAATAATTCGGTCATATTATAGATATACTTATAGCTTTAACCTTTCTACTATAGGATTTAATAGTCTTAATATACTTATAATAACGCTTTATATAGGAATAAAGAGTATAGCCTTTACTTTTAAAGGGAGTCTAGAAACGTTTCAGAAATAATATAATAATAATTAAGGTATAAGGAAACGTTTCAGAAATAATATAGTAGTAGTTAAGGTACACTTATATAAATAGTATATATATTTCTATAAAGGTTAAGTATATAGTAAAAACGTTCCTTAGTTAAGATATTATATACTCCCTAGAAACGTTTTAGTAATATCTTCGTAATATCTATAGAATAACTTATATTTTTATCCTTAAGCTATTCTAGAGTATAATGAAAACACTTACTTAAGCTAAGGTAGTTCTTAGCTATAGTTAAGAAACGTTTCTATAATAGATAGGAAATAAAACAGAAATAGCTTAAGGGTACTATATCTTATTAGCTAATATTAATCTATAATATAATAGAAATATTCTAGGAACGTTTCTGATATATTATAATATAAGTCGTATTCTTAGAAATATTTCTAGAAACATTTCTATATATTAACTTTAGCTATAATATATTAGAAACGTTTCTAGTAATATTTCTAGGGTAGTAGTATAAAGAGTATATATATCTTAATAGATATATAAAAAGAGGAAGAAAGAGGGTTATAGAAAGCCTTATTATATTGAATTTCTATATAAATTCCGAGATTTACCTTTAAAGTAAAAAGTAAATATAATTAAGTAAGGGGAGAACCCTAAGGGAACTATTAAAATAATATACTTCTATATTAATACTCTATTACTATAGAAACGTTTCTATATATATAGAAACTTCTATACTTTATAACTAGCTAACTAGCTAAACCGGCTAAACCGGCTAAATAGGCCAGGTGCGTTTTCGTGACATTTCTGTGAACGGAATCGTTTTCGCCTATAAGGCATTCAGGTACCAGGCCAGCTACACTAAAAAAATTATCTAGTGGGCTTGCCAAGCAGGCCAGCTCAGCTACCTTTCTGGTGGCATTGGCTGTGTTTGTAGGGCCGCAGCCCATCACTGGACTTCAATTGCCCGCCACCTAGGTCGGAGAGTTTGCGCCCCTTCGCATAGCTGAAAAACATCAGGTAGCTTATGAAAATCAGGGGGAGTTCATAGCTATCTACCTTCCTAGTCCGCTAATCTAGCTATAACAAAGTCTCCCCCAGATGTCGTGCGTAAAAACGGTAGTGAGTCCACTTAACTCAAGTCCATAAATAACTACCGGGGCCCAGGCCGGGGTAGTATGCAGGCTCGATAACGCCTATCTCGTGCGCCAAAGAAGGCTGCTTCGTGGTTTGTTGCCAAATCCCCTGTAGGTGGTATCAACTAATTAGAGTCCCGGAGGAGTTTTACATCCCCTGGAGTTCACCAAAAGCAGACTCTGCATGAGCGCCAGTTGCAACCTCAACCCCAGCCCATGTGAATTTGAGTGGTTTTACTCCGTCGCCAAAGCAATGTGCACCGGGGAAGGCGCTTGCAGATCACGAGTAACATTACTCCGTGGTCTCGAATAATGAGCTGATCTGCTGAAGTCGTCTTCCTAAGTTCATGCCTTGCCATGATGCTACCTACTCAAATACACGTTTCTGGATTTTGCCCGAAGACGAAGTGTTGCTTTTACGCCAGCCTCTCCTCTACAGTCGTACATTGTAGTACGTGACATGTCCGTTTCCTCAACCTGCGTGGTGAGGCAAGATGATTCCGGGAGGGAAGTCCGTCGTGACTGAACTGGTGATACTCAGTGTGGTTGTGACCATTGTTGTAGCAGCTAGAGCGTGAGTATTCCACACTCTCCTAGTTGACATGTTCGGAATTGAGGCATCCTCTCAATTGGCTGAACAGTGAACAATTCCTGACCTTCCAACAGCGCTTCCAAGATGATTCGACGCCTCAGCCCTTTTCAATCAGTCGGAAGCAGGAAGCCCACGAGGAGTCTTCTTGACAACCTACGGCTCTTTCAGTCGGATGACTATATCATGTTCTTCAATTTTGTATGACCGACCTGTTTCCTCCGTTTGTGTGGCAATAATTGAGATTTTGCTCTGCTACTGGGCTGATTGCAACAATAGGGACTTTTCATCACAGTCATTTACTCTATCTGGGTCCAAGTTCTTTGGGGAAACAACTATGTCACAGCAGCAGATATTGTTGACTGGACACCTGAAGACTTCCATCTAGCAATCACGGGTTCCATCTTCGGGATCGTCATGGAAATCTGCAAAGTTACATGCGTTTGGGGCTGCAAAGCCTGCCTCCTGATACTTTATTTCAGCATGACGTGGGTTCTTCCTTCTTGAATTGGATAGCTTGAGTCGACTGTCGCGTCAGGAGAGAGATGTGTTGCCTACCCAGGACGATATGCTAACGTTTCCTCGGATTCTTTAGTGAAGGATTGGATAAGTATCATACAGGCGTTATTGCAGTGTCGGTCTATATAGCCGTGGGCTATATTGTTGTTATGACTTTCTTGGTTGGTGTTTGGTGCCGTCCATTCCATATTTACTACGACACGATTCCTGTCCCAGCAGCGCATGGTATGTTACATTCTCGGCGCATGTTCCCCAACGGTCTCTGGCTGACTGCCTTGCTCAAAAGAGCAGTGCATGACTTACCGAAATCATATGATACTTGATGCGTGCCTCAATATCACAGGCGATGCTGCTATGTTGTGTTTGCCGATTCCTCTCCTAATCAAAGCAAAGTTGCCGCTCGGGAGGTTTGTTACAACTCTGGATTGCTGAGAAATGTGGCCAATCTAATTTCTGACCAGAAAATGTGCTCTCATCGGCGTCTTTAGTCTGGGTGGGCTCGTGGTAAGTCAACACTACGCTCTTCCCAGTCTTTCTCACATCTCTCTAACTTAGTCCAAGATTATTTGCGCCATCCTCAATCGAATCACAAACTTCGACGCTCCAATTGGCTCCCTGATTTACCTCAACTGGTACGCAGGCGAGATTTCCACCGCCATGATTGTGGCCAACGTGCCACACCTTTGGCCATTGATCTCTCGCGCCTTCAAGCTTGGTACCTTTGCAGAAAGTACCACCAACCCTTTCAGTACCGACAATAGGTCTTCGTTTACCATGCAGAACAATCCAAAGAGCAATAACTTCAACCCTGTTGGAAGCGAAGACAGAATTGCTGGGAGTGCCCGGGGCCTTATATATACCGAGAACAAGCTTGATCTGCCGGGGGGGAAGGGCTTTTCAGAGGCCAGTGTCATTAGTGGCGGATGGGATGGCGAAGAAGATTCCGATGCAATAACGCGACGGATCGTGAAGACCGTTGCTATCACTCAATACAGGGGTGATGCATGAAGTCGCTCAGTCTAGACGTGGTGCATGGCGTTAGAAGAGCGGGACCAGACAATAATTATATAATAGATTTTACACGTGAACTAGAGTTCGAAAGCTGGGCTTGGGCTCATTCTGTTATTTTATTACAGAGCAGAGCAAAATAATAAAGTAGAAGTTAAAACAAATTATTATAACACAAAAGTCCAAGGGAGTAATAGTCTAGTTTATTATAGGGGGATTAGACTATAGTCTAGACTACGTCCAACTTGTGTAATAGTTAGATACTAGGAAAGTCTGTTTTTAGAAAGAGGAAACCCTATACGAGGTTAATACTCCTCTTAAGTTCTAGTAATAGTGTCCCTCCTTAAGTAGATAATAGCTAGATAATCCCGTGCTATATAGAAATTAGATATATATCTATCTCTCTTTCTCCCCCTTATAATCACTTATTATTACCTATTATAGCTCCTTTTCTAAAGTACTTCTATTAAGTAACTTTCATATCCTTATATTATTCTCGAAGTATCGTTATAGCAAATACCCCCTCTACTCGGTCTCAATTTCTATTTCTTATTAAGAAACTTATCCTAACTTTTAGTAATATATCCTACTTTAGTAGTTAATTACCTTATAAGGGAGTCCTCTCCTATATTCCGTGAACTTTCTCCTTGGCAACCAAGACGAAGCCGGTCTCTACGAGGCCGCCGTCATCCAGCCACAGCTCGCTATCTACGAGTTCTGCCAACTGCAAGCGAGCGGATGGTGACGACAATTGCGGCAGACCACAGCGTGACGGTCCCACCATCTACGAGAGTACGGCGTCGACAACTATCGAGCCAGCTCCGACTGTTTCGCTTTGCCGTGGCGGAGATTGGCTACAACCGTGTCTGCACTACAGCTCTGTAATTGCCCGAAATCCGGCTTTCAAGACTTTGAAGTGCCCTCTTCACAGTAGCCCGAATCCGGATCGTCCATGGAGAGACCAGTGGTATAACGATCATAACCCGGAATGGTAAGAAGACCTTTAAACACCCCTTCGTGTAAAAGCTAACAGATAGCACCAGGTACAGCGGCTTCATGCAGCAAAAAGGTGTGAATTGCGAGGCCGACGAATATCCACCTGCTGCATTCTGGCAGGGCGATAAGTACCCTAAGCAATACATCCGCTTTGCCCCAGGAACTCAAAACGGAGGTGCTGGTTCCCTGTTCAAGCTGACCTTCTGTGGGTTCGACGGTCAGGGCAATCTCCCTGTCCAGAGAAGTGACGAGAGATACGTCAGCGATCGCGTAGTAGGAGGTCTCAAAAGAAGAGTCACTCATTATTATGCGCGAACCACCCGCAGTGCGGTCAGAATCGATTTCGATAACAATGTTGTAGATCCCGACGGTATCATGGGTCTGCGAAACAATCCTTGCTGGCCGGAAGTGCTTCTAGAAGATCCTGGTTTCGTATTGCTCATGGATGACCAATATTACGTTGGTAATCGAGATGCTCAGCGGTATGCCAAGACCAATTATCCGGGCCTCATTCCGTCAGATGTGCTTGTTAACCATGTAGCCCAACCAGGATTCAGAAAACGCGATGGAAACTCCCACGCCTTGGACCCCGATGCTTGGGTGTTCGACGAGGGAAACACTACTCGATCTATCACGGATGTCGAGTTGCAGGAAGAGTTGGGTATTCTCTGATGTGGTTAGGTTGACTGCCATGAAGAGATGGAGACTTTGGGTATTGATATAGCGGTTGTTGTGCAGCCCGAGGCGACCGGATACCCTCAAGTGGTACCGACTACGGTATCATCCACGACACAGTTGACGATAGAGGTGGTCGCTACCCCAGTGGCCAGCGCTTCCGCTGTGAGCGGCGCTGGTGCTCATGGGATACTTGTGCAACCACGGGCGACAGGTATAAACGCGCTGATAGACAGTGTCTGACCGCATTTCATGAAATGAATAAATCATTCGCTATTCCCGGTTACAATGATTATTGATATCTCCATGTCTAATACTAAAACACGGTATACGAAATATACGTCTTCTTAAGCCTTGCTATGAATTATTTGAACGGATTTGTATACTAATCTATAAATCCTTTCTGTCTGGGAGGTAGTGAGTCCTCTAATTAGCCCTCAGTCCTAATAGGAACAAAAATGTCTATCTCTTAGTCGAATAGTGCTGCATCGGGGTTCGCTTTAGCCAGTTGCCGCTTCGTATCCGCATCCTTCCACTTCTCTAGCTCTAATAATTCGGCTTTACATCGCTCCTTGTCGAAGTGATCCGGCCTGTTCACGCCAGTTGGTCAATACGAGAAATTGAGGAATCGGCCGCTACGATTGGTTAATCGTAAGCCACAGTGGGTCCCTATTGATCAATAGGTAAGGGAATACGATTCGCAAGCCACAGTGGGTCCCTATTAATCAATCGTACGGCCGATTAATTAATCGAGTAGCCTATTAATCAATTGTATAATATTGAGGTTTCGGGCGTAAGGAGGCTGAAACCCTTCAGTTCTCAGTATGTAATAAATATATCCTCAAGACTAATGGCTGAAACGCTTCAGTTCTCAGTATGTAATAAATATATCCTCAAAACTAATGGCTGAAACCCTTCAGTTCTCAGTATGTAATAAATATATCCTCAAGACTAATGGCTGAAATCCTTCAGTTCTCAGTATGTAATACTATATCCTCAAACTAATAGCTGAAACCCTTTAGTTCTTAGTATGTAATAGGGGTAAAGACACTTCTCTAGAGCTTCTAGATATGTATAGGGCCTCTGTTCCCTTTTTACTACCTAGATATAGTTCATAGCACACAGTTCATAGCACAGTTCACAGCACAAGCACCTACTTTCCAAGCACAATTACTGATTCTATATACTTCCCAATCAATTACCTTACTTCTAATATGTCTCTTTTAACCCTCTGTTCCTCTCCATCCCCACGTACGCCTCGTGAGCGTGTCTATGGCCGAGCAGAGCAATACTTTGATATTACTGCTCCAGGGGCTCGTTCTTCTAGCACTCAGTTCTTACCCTCCCCTATTACTGAAGAGCCTACTGATAATTGGTCCGCTGAAGACGAAGCTGCGTGGGATCAAAGGCTTGCTAATGGGGGTAGTAAGAAAATTCTTACTACTAGGAAACGTATGGATATCAGATGGTGGTTGCAAAATCCTGATGCCTCACTCCCTGGTGGAACAAAGGCCGAGAAACGCTACTAAGCTAATATTAAGCACGAATCCCAGCTATATGAGCTTCAGGATAATCAGGTATATCGTAAGGAATACCATGATACTCGCCTTGATGAGATTATTCCAGCTCGCTATACTCTCTGCTATAACGATGCCTTTGAGATCTTGACTGCTATTTATGAGAAATTAATGCATCTAGGTAAGTACCCCTTAAATCTACTAATTTTTATACTAATTACTTATTTAATAGCCTTCAACACTACCTTTGAGCACGTAAGACGAATCTGGCATAGCCCCTCCCGTGACGACCACGCTTGGATAAGTGCCCGCTGTGCTCACTGCAATAAGGAGAAGGTTCAGAAGAGTACTAAGGGAGTTATACCTATCCAATCTCATTATCCTGGCGAGCGTATGGTTCTGGATTTAATGGATTTCCGTGTAAGTGTCCCTTAAGTCATGTGATTTACCCCTATATTCCTGCATTTCCTGCATTTCGTGCATTTTTAAGCTTTTCCTGCGATTTTCGCGATTTTCGTGCGTTTTTAAGCTTTTCCTACGATTTTCCTATGATTTTCGCGATTTCTGCGATTCTCGTAAATTCCGAACCTTTTTAGCCACACTTCATTAATACTATACTATTACTAATACTATTATAGCATGATCCGGACAGAGAATACACGTGGATTTGGCAATTGAAATGTCACTTTTCCAAGTTCGTATGGATCCGTGGGCTTAAGGCTAAGACTGCGGACGAAGCGGCGGACGAGCTTATCAAATGGCTAAATGATAATGGATATATTTCCATTCTAGCCTGTGATAATGGGGGCGAGTTTAAGGGGAAGGTAATTGAGGTTTGCCAGAAGAGAGGGATAAAGATTATCCGTGGACGAGCTTACCATCCTCAATCACAAGGCTCAATTGAGGTAGCTAATCGAATCTTCAAGAAGCGGCTACGGGCTGCACGAGCGGATACTGGTATCCAGACGTGGATACAGTTACTTCCTTTAATCGCATGGGTGATTAATACCACAGCTACATCAGCCCTTCCTAAGGGAAATACACCATTTGAGGTCTGGTTTGGACGGAAGCTACCTACTGATTTCCAAGGCCACAAAGAGACTACTCGCCGTACACGTGCGGGGGAGCTTGAGAGTGATGAGAATAGTGAGGGTGGAGAGGATAGCTTATTCGTTGACGAGGAAGCTGAACAAGAGGAAGTAGCTGAGGAGATGATTTTATCTGAACTAACTAAGAGGGTTACGGAGCATATGAGAAAACAGAAGGAGAATATGGTAAAGAGGGCGAATTCCAAGGCTCTTGAATATGATATTTAAGAGATTGCAACCCTCCAGATCCCAAAGCAATATAGATTCAGTACAGAGATGGCTAGAATTGCGGTGAGAGTTCTGGAAAAGACTCTAAAGGTATGTGTTTCTGAGTATACTTTTAATAAAGCTAATTAAAAATAGGGCTACCGCTTGACGACTAAGCATGGTGAGCTTACTACTCTCTGGCCGCATAGTGCCCTCAATAAAGTCACCTCCTAATCGACTTATCCTGATTTACCTATCACTGGTGCGGCTCACAAGAGGGATAAAATCACTCTCCCTAAAGCGGTAGCAAAGGAGAACAATCGAGGTTCAATTGCATCAATTCAGAAGGCTGGGAGGGCATCTGCAAAGAGAGGGGCTGAGGAGCAAGCGCGTGAGAATGGAGCTAGTGAGAATGGAGCTATTGAGAATAGAGCTGGAGGAGGAGAATTGGGTGATCAGGTGGAGGGAAGGGCACCAAAAAGGGCTAGGGTGGCTAGACGTGGGAGGCATGTATAGTAAAGCTTGATTTGGATGCAGTATTCTAATATATACTGATCCCAAGACCTCAATATTACCCGATTAGGCAATCGGGAGCCCGATTGGTTAATCGGGACCCACTATGGCTTGCGAATCGTATTCCCTTACCTATTGATCAATAGGGACCCACTGTGGCTTCCGATTGATTAATCGTAGCGCCCGATTCCTAAACCGCTCGTATTGACCAATCGGCGTGAACAGGCCATCCGTGGCAGAGATATATATTGTAAATATCCTGCGTATATTAAATTAGCTTTCGTAACCTCAATATAGAGAGTCGAACTTCTAAACCTACCACTACATGCTTCCTCTTCCTCTCCCTCTTATGTTGCTCCCTATCATCCTCACTCTCCTCCCTATTATCATTACTACTGCTGTCATCTTGAACGTGCCACGGCTCCAACTGCCCTTGCTGCACAAGAAGTTCCTCCTCAGCACTGGACACAGCACGACTATAGAACCTCCCTGTTACCGGCTGACGAATCGGGTTCGGTACTAACATCCACACCAATTTCTCATACCTCTGCGTCCAATTGTCTAATAATTCTGTGGTGGGTCTCGTGCGGTGGGCCTTCCATTTCTCTGCTTCAGGTAGAGCCTCGTATTCCTCGTAAGGTACTGTAATGTGAGATCCCGTGTGATAGAACTCAGTTATGGTGCCTTCGTTAGTGTCGAGAATCAAAGACGTGCCTAGATACGATTCGGCGCGGGCGAGGTAGATGCAGTGGGCCGGGAGGGGGTTGGATAGCAGCCTATCTTGGTTGTCCAAGTAGCAGACCGGAATGCTTTCCCAGTGAATGATGAGTTCTTCGAATGCATTCTCTGAGCGGAGGTATGGGAGGTGGCAAAGTAAGTCGAGGACGGTTTCGTTTTCCCCTTCTATGTTGATCGTGGTCCAGCCGTTTACAGGCGGTACAATGAGTGTGCTGTTGTTTAGATATGGGTGGCGGATAACTGTTTGATAGAATCTCAGGACGGCGTTGACGGTTTCATCGCGGGAGAACATGTTGAAGTTGTGTTAACAAGGAATTGATTGTTATGACGAAGGAATGCGATAAAGTAAGATGAATATCTGTTTGGTCGCTGCTCGCTTGTGCATTTTAGCGTGGTGGGGAGTTTCAACTAATTACGAGCCTGAGTGTAGATCCTGTCGTCCGGTCACAGATGAAGAGTGGTGCGAAATTCAACTTGAAAAGACAACTGCCAATTCCACTTCCCTCAGCCCAGCTACCAATTGTCAATTAAACCAACTTCTCCAACAGACGGCTAATTTACTGTCTAAGCCACAGACCACCAAAATTCCCTTGAAAGGGGCATATGAGATTTCGGAGGCCATAAACACGCCTGGGAAGCCGATTGACTGGAGAAAGAACCAAACTTTTCAGGAGTTTTGACGAAAGTCAGCATCAGCTATCCAATTTCAGAACCTCCAACTGCTAGAGGGGGGCCGCTCTGGTCTTGAGGACCTCGGGACTCAAATGGAAAAGATGTATGAAAGTATTAGACATCTGTCTAATTCATCCGTCCGTCTAGGTTTTGAATCTTCTTTGTCCCCGATCCCCTTCAAACAATCAAATATCAAAAAATTTGCCAATCTCGGCGCAAGCAGACTGGGGCCCAACTATCATGTCATCCATTGGAAAGCTGATTAACATGTCACCTGGATCCAGTACGGAGCAATATTACACTCGAATTGACGAACTCGGAATTAGCATTTTGTCACTGCGAAAGGTTATCTGTGCAGTTGCATCCATGACTCTGTGGGACTTGGCATTCCAAGAGGACCCATTCAACTTTGATGCCCGCCTTGCCTCTGTTATGAGGGTTTTCGAGAATGAAACAAATGGTAAGCAATCAAAATGCAATAGCATTGCGAAGTTTTCTAACCATCATTCTAGACCACGCGAAGATAGGACAGCGGTTGGAGCTTTGTCACATGAGTCGACTGGAAAAGGAGGAGGAATTTCGATACAACCTTACGACCTCGGGAGAGGAAGCGAGACAGCAGCCTTGGGAAATTTTGAATATTTTGCTTCTCCTAGACTTGACGAACGTCAGCAAGGACGCTGTTGAGACCTTCAGCGACAATGTTCAGAAATTACTTGCATCGCTTCTCAGCTTAACGCTCACCTGAAGGCAAAATACATTGCACCCCGCACGTTCTGGCCAATTTCAGGGCAGGAGTTTGACAAGTCACTCATGGCTTTCATGGCAGAGGCAGCGAGCGTTACAGTACAAACTGTCCGCATACCTCTGTACTTTGGTATTTTGACAGAGTCTCCATTCTGGGCGCCGTCCGTTCATGCGAAATCGGTAGTTGACGCTGTGATGTGATTTGATTCGAAGCTTAGAAGCGGCGCTCTTTGTATTCTTTAGGTGGCAATGTTTGCGGAAGGTGTCGGTGCAAGGGGCAAGTGAAGATGCATGGATCGGAGGCGGAGGGTGTCTATTTTATATGTTGTTTCCCTGTCGCTGTGTTGGAAGGCCGTGTTGGAACATGCATGTGCTAATTGAATTGATAATCATTCTCAAAACGCTTGATTGATGTGTTTCATCTGGGTTGCCCTAATTCGGACGATGTATCCCTCGGCGACTTTAGCGGTGCTAAGACTCTAGCGTCGACATAAAGTCTTCCCGCTTTCAAGATCGAACCCAGGCCCAGAAGTCCTGATAAACAGTCCCCTTTCCCTCACGACTCCACCTCCATTCATCAAACACATACCAGAGCCTCCATGCCACGAGTACTAGAATAGTGGCCGGGATTGTAGCAGCCCAATAGATCCAGACGTTCCCGGTAGCCTCCGATGGCGACGTCGAGGAACTCCATTCAAATAATGGCATAGCAAAGAACGTCTATGCACTTCAATTAAACCTTAGGCTATTATCTTGGTATTGACTAGCGACTTACAGCGAAGAACGTCCCAGGTAAGAAGAACATCGTAAGCACAGCAATCGCCTTCATGGCAGAAGAGTCGCGCCTGCTTTCGTGGGCGATATCTCTACTCTGCTCTGAAATTCGAGCACTGAGTTTATTGCCTAGTGTGGCATTTCTGACTTGCAACTACAACCCGTCAGTCTCCCCAGTGTCTTGCGGTCCTGGAAAGATGTGTTAACGGTGCCTACCCCAAGTCTATTATACTGTGCATGACCTTGCACTCTCTTCAGCCGGATCAGCTGGAACTCAAAACCATCAATCAAATTTTCTAACCGGTTTCGGATGATTACGCCTGCTGAATCGAAGCGTGTTCTTTGCTCGGCAGACGCCTGGTCAGTTGGCAAGTCGTCAAACCAGGACAGAAGCTTCGTGCCTATCTTTAGGTTTGACTCGATCTTCTCGCATAGAATCAAGATATGTTGCTCGTGCCCCAAAGCAGTTTCTGATGCTTTCTCCATATCTAGATCTTCCTTCTTGAGATGTCGGTATCCTTCGTTGGTGTGCAACTCTGCCGCAATATACAGGCCGACAGAGTTGCAATATACAAGATGAAGATACTCGCTTGCTTCTTGGAAGAGTAGTTCCACCGCTAGAGTTGGGGTAAACAATGGGTGATGCATAAGTGGTTGCAAGGCTGCATCGCCGAGTTTCTGCTCGATAAAAGCGTGCTCCGTTGGGAGGAGGTGGAGGAGCAAGCTTGTCGTTGTAAAATTTCTAGAATTGAAAGTAACAAACAGTCTAATCCAACATTCTCGATGCGACAAGGTCTCTATATATATGGCTGGTAGGGCCTAATCAGACAATGCCGTGCGCCTGATGAAAGATCGGGACTTACAGGTGATGTCTTGAGACGCAACCAACTTTGAGACTTGGGAAAACTGGGCATTTCTTACACATCCGCCGGGGTGCAATTTTAGTATATCGCCCACCAGGTTGAAAGTCTCTGGCTTGAAGGGTGGTAGGGTGTCGGGGGTGGGAAAGACATATTTTCCAGCCTCATTTAAAGAACTGCTTCTCGCTGGAGCCAAGCTGCGGTTACATGCGGATCAGCACAGTAACGACCCCAACCCGGAGCAGGAACAAAGTGACGTGTTCAGCGAGAGATATGTTTTCCTTACAGAATGCGAGCACTGGCATCAATCTCAGAATCGAAGCTTCTGCTAGCCCACTGGACAGCGTTCTCATCAGTCACCTCCTCGTGTTTGACTCCAATCTTTTCGGGTCTCTGCGAGTTGTCAGCGCAACGAAAACTCGTGATCGCGATAGGCTCACAGAAAAATAGAGGATCTCGGTGGCGGAACATGGACGAGCTTCTGGAATCAGGCTGTGCTCTGCGTTCTCCCAACCCCGGAAAAACGCTGCTTGGTCCCTTCGATAAAACACTCCAGGATCCATAGCGGGACAAATCTTAGAAACGTCGAGTAGGGGATTCAATTGAAAGCTGATCAAGGATGACGGGGGCAGGTGGCTCAGAATATCGAAGGCTGGAACGAACGAATCTAATGGAAAGGGAGTTGAGGCTCACCACACTCGCAGCTGGTTGGTTATGTCGCAGCCACATTTCTCTTCATAGAGCCTTGCTTACGGAAAGCCGTAAGAACGTCTCGTCCAAGCGAGAAACGCAAAACGCAAAACGCTAAATCACAATTCTGGAGTTCGAACATGTTTGAGACGGTCAGGAATCTTGGGTACAGGACGGTTCTTGGAAGTGTGTACCTCCATGTCCCACAGATTCATAATGCCAGGATCAATGTGGCGCATGTCTTGAGGAAAGTACGGCCGGGAGCCATTATTCTCATACATCATCGATAATACCCGGCCGGCCAAGGTCAGGGGTTGTGGAGGCTGACATCGGTGACTGCTTTGGGTGTGAAACCGAGACATAAACTGATTCGATACGGAGAGCGATCAGGTGACTGAGTATCGACTTTGGTCAATTACGAGATATAGATGGAGGCACAGGAGTGACACGACTTTGAAGCGTCTTGTATGGATATCTGCCTTTCAGATTTCCCCCACTTGTCGATTCTCCACAAAAGGAAAAGAAAAAGGGCGCCAGGGGGGGAAGGCGGGGAGGGGAGAGAAAGGAAAGAAAAATGGACAACGAAGCAACCAGCGTAGGACACACAATACGAGACTGCCAAGCAGGCAGATGCAGCTCAATATTCGAATTTAATGACGAATCTTTTTTAGCCACAATGACTCAGAACAACACATCACCCGCTTACCCAACTCAAAGCAACCGGGCTCATGCCTGTAACAAATGGTCGGTTTCGAGAGGCTGAGCAGGCTGAGGCAGAATTCGAAGGATCCCGTACAAGTCATAATAACTTACTTGTACGGAGTATAGACCAGGATTTCAAGCTTTTGGCGTATAGATCCGTCGCGAGCAACGGCCAGCAGGGCTACCACTGGTCGCCAAGACGCTGAGATGACCAGAACCATTCATCTACCCGGCTCACCTTTCCGTCCCAGCAATCTTTAGTAGGCCAACTACCCTTTCTACCTGCCATCCATCAGCCCAAGCCCTCAAAATATACAGGTTATCTTGAAATTTGACTTCTCGGCCCCACTTATACCGCTCCCAACCAGGGCGTGGGTGACCGCCTCACTGTCTCAATTCTCCTTGCTCCTGTGTAACACTCGGTCGGAAAGTCCCATAATTGAGGCAGTTTCATGAACGGCCGACTTGTGGAGGCTTAGCCACAAGGTATCCGACTTCGGGTGCCTTACCACAGCCTTGTTAGAACCTATAAGAACTGACAATGAATGCCCGGAGAACGATGCCATTCAATCGCCATCTGGTTCAACAAATCAAAAATGCTTTACCAACTTTTACCCCCCCTCCTCTTACTCTCCTCGTCCGCGCTCGTCGCAGCGGTGGGGAAAACAGATTTCACAGAAGCGTGCGAAATTACCAGACTGGAGATGATTGCCAACAATCAGTCTTTGGCAAACGAAACTCGGTTACAGTGTGGCGCACAATTCTCTCCATTGACTCCCCCTTCTATACCAATCTCGACCGATCTACAAACTTGTCTGCGACGATGGCCAGGCTGGCAGATCTCGGATCCGAAAATCTTGAGCCAGTCCATTGGACCTTTGGTCGGGTTTCTCCTACCCGCGCTAGTCTTCGTCTTATCCATACCTCGACCTCCAGGTTTTCGCATGCCTCGCGGAGAGCGGTACTTAACAGGGAATATCGTCGTCAGTATGGGCTGGCTAGCGGTCATTTTCATCCTCGTAGTCATCGACGTCCTTTTATGGATCATTATTGTCTTTGGGCTCGCGGGTCCGATGATGGCCGGGGCAATGGATGAAGGAATCAAAGACTGGAGAATCCTTCGAAAAGTAGCTGGAGGCGGGCCCAGTCGACAACAAAGCCGCTATGCCCTCACCTTTATCCTCATCGGGTCATTCAAACCTGAACCAGGAGACCTCAACGAAAGAGTCATTAGAGATGTTTGCGGGGCTGATGTTGGCATCGCTAAGGACAGATTTCACCAACTACTTAACCAGCAAGGGCTATACGGTACTCAAGTTGGTGCCCCAGTGGCTTTCTACCTGGGTGCATATGCTTATGCGCTCGTTGACGCTTCATCCAAACTTGGAGACAACGACACCGCCCATGCGATTGCTTTTGGACTTTGGTATGGAGTCATCGTCTTGACGGCAACTACTTGCTGTGCGGTTCTCGGCATGAGTAGTGCCCCTAATGTTGAGAACGTTTTCGGTCGTCCAAGTACTGCAAACCCGCCAGATAAATCATATGAGACAGTCTGGCTCTGGAATCGAGATAGATGTGTGCGGGAGTGGCTCGATGCTGCGACTTGCCAACAGGCCCTAGTCAGCGACGACATTCGTCATATTCTCGAGTCTAGATCCAACCGGTTTCTAGCTGCGTTTCTCACCTTCGCATCGATTGCTACACTGTGTTCTCATGCGATTACGATTTCGTACTATACGCCCTCTGTGGGCTTTGGATGCAGAGCGACTACTATGCTCTGCTATGCCTGTTGTCAATGTATCCTGATCCTATGTTGGCTCTACTACAACGAAGATGATAAAAAGCACTATATTAAATGGCCAGTGTACGTGATAGGTGGATTGTGCGGGCTCTGCTCGGTGTTCACTGCAATCGGCGGAACGGTGATGCAGCTGCTCGGTGTTTATCGAAACTGCATCTGCAAAGCGGGGTTGAAATACTGGCTCAATACCGCGGGAGGTACTGTGAATCTGGCATCTGATACACAGGCACACCGTGATAGTGGGCTTTTGTGGGGTCGATTCGCGGAGGTGGGGTTGGTTTTCATCGGGATTTTTTGCGTGCTGGGCTGGGGGTACTTTATGAGGATGAAAGCGATGCTTGCGAAGGAGATTGATAAATTCCAGTAATCTTTCATACGTCGAATCGCTTCTGAAAAACTTCTACCATATATATTAATGCACGTAAAGATCGCAGAGTAGGGAGTAGTATTTCTCATAGAAAAGAGTTGATTTAAAGCTGGCTAGAAAAGACTACAGTGAAGCGTGAGATCTTCAGGAATATGGTCCACTGATCCTGACTGACTAAGCGAACCGATCTAGACTACATACAGAGATCACATGCCCACAGCACTGCAGCATATATATACATAAATGTGCATATTACAAACCCTCAGGACGATACGAAATTTTACCGCTCTCCTAGCCGAATCCCTGGGGGCCAACTTGGGGGCGGCTGCAAGCCGAACGAAATGCTAACGAAAGACGATATATTGTTCCACTGTGTTTTGGTTCCAAAATAACGAGGAGGCCAAATAATTCGAGTTGTAATGAAGCTCACAAAACTCCCTTGACTTGGCATGCACGAAAACCTGCAAGAGACAAACATGCTCACGTGCCCCGAGCCTCAACCCCAGGATGCTTAGATCTATTAATGCATCAAATCATTTCAAGCAAGACATTTCGCACCACGGTGCATAAACAGCGACGTATACACACAGAATACTAGTTTTATCTTCGGAGCTTTCAAAAATTATACTTCATTTCTACTCTTGGAACTTACCCCTAAACTCCAAGATCTGATATGCCAACATCAGATCTAAACACATATTAGATGCCGTCCCATTTCAGCTTCGCTTACCGTCAACTTTGTTGTCCTTAGAGATGACCTTATTTGCTCCCCAGTACCACCCAGAACCCAGCAACTGCCCCAAGGACAATACCTCCAATGAAGACGTAGCACCACTTGCCGCACATCTTGACCCAGAGCCCTCCAGGAACCAGATCTATGTTCGATTCAGTTGCGGCGCGAGCTTCTACGTCAGTGAGTAGAGGAGGTCTGGGAGCGTTCATCTCGATTTGCCCGCAAGTGTGGGTGTCATCTGAGCTCTGAGTGTTAGACATAGTGAATAGTAGATGCTGGTGACAGGTGTGCTAGATTGAAGTTGGTCTGGGTCAAGTTATCTTGTGATACACTATCTGCTTGTTATATCATTGGACTCACAACAATGTAAATCAAAGGGAATGCTGTTCAGTGCTATTGGCTTGTATTCCTAGTGAACATTCCTGAATTTCGCCACTTCAAAGAAATGACCCAGTCGTAACTGCCAATAAAGAGGGCGGCTTTTGCCTGCACCTGCTTTTTCACCTGAAACTAGAGAGCCCTCGAGATTGACGTACTTCTGCATCAACTCGGTCTCTACTGGTGGGTTATGGCATAGGTATGTTACATTAAGTAAACACGTGCTGCAAATTTTTTTTTTTTTGCTATAATGATTTACCTTAGTTGCAAAGTCTTTGTCTTTCCGACCAACGATGAAAGAACGTCATTATGCTAGATTTGTTATCGGTCATGGAACGGCAAAACAAGAAAGAAAACCTGAAATTATTTTCACTGTTCTTGATTTCCAATCTGGCCCCCGACTGGGGGTTGCGCAACCAATAGACAGCTTTGCCGTTGAGCTTGAACCTAAAACTTCACCCTCCATCCGCATCATCTTCCCAATCCAACAGCTCTCCCAGCTTGCACTAGTCCGCCAACTAGTCCATTCATCTCCCTCCAGATCCTTCTCCTCACACCCGTCGTAGGACCCACATACACACCCCACGGATGCTGTGCCGCCAGAGCCCAGTACGTCTCCGGGTTCTGTACTGCCTGGAAACTCATTGCAAAGAGGTCAGTCCAGATCAGTTGATCAATGATCTTGAACGTTCCATCGTAGCCTTTTGGGTAGGGTTTAGTTCTCTGAGCTGGGTCTGGTGTAGTGTCATTAGATGCTGTGAAGCCTGATGAGACGGCCTGCAAGAATCCGCGGTAGTCCTCTTGTTGATCCGCAGGAGTGGGTGGTACCGAAAGGAAGGATTTCCGCGATTGGAGCGTGATGGCTAGAAATATAGTTTTGCTAAGACCAGTAGGAAAATCGGGTGTCTCCTTGAAGGTGTTGAACGAGCTAGTTTACCAAATCAGACGAGGTCAACAGGAAATGAAGGGGAAGACTTACTTCCTCGCAGCAACAAGATCACCTTCGGTTATATCCTTCTCCCGTCCATCGATCCAGTGCAGCATTGCCTTCCCTTGAATATTATCAGCACCAATAATATCCTCCCATCCGCTCCCCAGCCCATCTTCCAACTTCCCTAGGAAATCTTTCCACTCCTCATCACTCCCCTCGTAGGACAGCCTGTAAATCACGAATCCAAACCTCTCGACCTTCTCATCCATCAACTCCCTAACCCAAGGTTCCATGCCCATCTCAAGCGGATTCTCAAGCTCCGACTGCAACTTCTTATGTGTCCACTCCCTATCTACCAGCAAGCACCGCGCTTCTATGAAATCCGGGAAGGGCATGACTCTATGCCGTTGAGCGACTCTATCATCGAAGACTTTCTGCATTGTAGCACGCACGGCACTCACCCTCTTGTCCTCTATCGCTGCATATACTCCGTCTAGCTCCGCTTTGGGGGCATTAACGGCGGCGAAGGAAGGGTGGTAGTGTCCGAGCTTGATGAAGCCGTCTGTCCGCTCGTGAATATAGAGGTCTGCCTGGACGTACATATCGCATATCTTGGTCATGATCATCATTGCGTAACGATCAATGATAATTATTGCTTGCGTCGCGTCAATAACCGGCCCTGACATACACTTTGCAATGAAGCGGCTTTTCCAGTTCCCGTAGAGGATATTGAGACGTTGGAATGTCCAGGTGCGAGATTGATTGAAGATGAATTCGAAATGCAGTCTATGAAGTATTAATTGGGAGGGGCCTAGAGCGGAAAGGAAGAAGATTACTTGTTGTATTCCTCCCACAGCTTCGTGAGGCTCCAATCTGGCACTGGCTCGCCGCGCTGGGTGTGCAGTGCCTTGCACGCATCTTGGAAGACATTAAATTCTGCCCATATCTTGTTGTATACGTGACGAAGTTGTCCTTGAACTGCTGGCTTGCGGAGGTAATCGAAAACGTCGATGACTACTTGAATAGTAGCCAATGCTTCTTCAATATTGCTTTCTTCATTCAATCTCTTGGCTTTCCAGCGTGCTTCAGAGACTGGGGCAATGCCGAACCAGATCTAAGAATTCAGCAGGTTTCTCCCAAGGCGTATGGGACTCAAACCTTCGTCTTCGTGACTTTGAAACTCCTCTCAACCATATCTGCGCCCTGCTCAGACATCACGTGGGTAGACGCCTCCTCGAAGATATCATCAAACATGCTCATGATATGCATGATCCGTATGATTGGAGGAGGCGATTCATCTCCAACCATGACTCCAAATGGCCCCGGGGGCCCCGGTAACTGCGAATACGGTTCCGGGGCCCATTTCTTATACGGCTCTGCAAAGTGCGCCATCTCGGTGGGCGGAAAGAGCGGTAGCTCGGTCTTGACATTCCCGGGCATGTCTCCAGATAGTGCAGCAGCGAGGAATAGATTGAGGGAGGGGATTTCGTATGCCGGACCCGCAGCTACATTTTATCAGTGAAGTCAGAATTGGAGAATCACATGATCGACACCTACGGACGCGCTCTTCTGCATCTTGGGGCCCGACTCCCCGAAGGGAAGGACCTGATGCGCTACCAGACATGCGGCCGATGACAAAGAATGTAGAGAAGATCAGCACTAGAATCGCGATAATACAGTCGAGAATCTCAACCAGATATTCGTAAGTTGTGTGGGAAAGTGTGCTTGATATGAGGGTGGGGTGGTAAAGGTTGCATTCGGGTTGGCGAAATAATGAGCACAGTAGGTAGGGGCTTCTAGCTCGGTTAAAAGGACCGTTCTCAAATTCAATTCCCCAAGCAGATAAGTCATCCGCCTGCTGGTTGTGCTTCAAGATCAGGATATTTGACTTTGCGGAGTTGCTGCCTCGTGATGACTCCACGTTCAAACAGTTAGCATATCATGGATGGACCTTCTAAGTCGCGGGAATAATGGCTGCTGGAAGTACAGTCACGTGGTCTGTACTACCATGTGCGGGATTTGGCCGAATTTGTGGCTTGCTGAGCTGTCAATCTCAGCCTTGGACTCCCATCAAACTCTATTCTCTTCCTGTCGTTCCAAGAGAGATTATTACTTCACTCTTAGCTTTGAAACCATCTTCAACTGGTCCAGCATCACAATTATTCCCGGCCTCAGACAACCGAGAATCTAAGTCGCTCGAGATGGGTGGCATCGACACCCACATCACGGCATCGGCCTTTGTTGTCTCGTTGGTTGCTTTCTTCATAGCTTTGGGACAACTTCTGCAGCAGTACTTCGCGACGGCAGACGGCTACCGCAGGTGTGAGCGATCAGTTATGCGTAATTGGGCTAGGAAGACTCGCCTGCGGTGGCGCTGGAGGGAATTCCGATTCGAGGCTCTTTACACAACCCCGGAGATTCTCCTGGTCGTGAGTGACAAGTTCTATTCGGTTCAGAAAGGAGATTGTATCACCTTGGACGGAACCAACATCTCAAGAAAATTGTCGTTAGTCGAGTCTAACGAGTCACTTCCTCCAAACAACAGCTATGAGAGGGTGTGCTGGATCCCCCCTGCTAGGGAGCATCCATGATCGTATCTCTTTACTTTCCAGAGAGTCTGAACTCATTCCTGGTGTGCACTGTGTCCTTCCGGCTATTCGCTTTCAAGAAAACTCCTGGGACTTTCAGCTCCCGGATGTTGTGCGGCCGCTAGCGAAAACATCTGTTCACGATATTACAATCATTGCACGTCGATTAGGCATGAGATGGAAAGAATTTGATCCTGTGCACGGAATTATGAGAGCGGAGGGCAATCGTCAGATTAGTACCGCCACCACAATACGATCTCTAGGTATAGTGATTCAGTACATCGATGCTCAGTCCAATGCCGACGGAGAGTCTCCCAAGGCCCATACATTCCTACACAGACGCTGATCGTTTCGGTTTTGGTTGAGTTCAGTCTTTCATGGCCCCTGGAACCATTTCTAGCCCCTACTTTATAGTCGGAACTCGTCACGAAGTGCTTGCTACTATCAGAAGCCTGGATCCGAGCGGCTTTTGTACCACTAGACTCCAGGCATTTTATGACAAAGACCCCGACTACAGCTTACCAATGGGGGATCTGGTCGCTCTTTCAATGCCAATGGTTCACCTGAAGGGCACAACTCGCACCCAAATTCCTGCTCCCGGCGCTAATATGCTCGGCTTCACTCAAAGTGGGCTAGGTCGTTTTGCTTTTCGTCAAGTCTTGAATCCTATTATAAGGGCCACAGGCACGGAGATCAAACCAGGGTCGTTCTTCAAGCATGCAAGGAATTTTATGCCAACTTCATAGAATGGGAAACATGGAAAGTCTCCGATAGTCAATTCTCTGTGGGGTACCAGGACGCAGTACATGTTGAGTACGACAGGGCACAGCTATGGGAGAAACAGCGTTTGGAGCCCTGGTCGAATTTACTTAGTGCACACGTACGATTTGCAATTTTTCGCGGCGATTAGGGGGCCGCTTTATCGGCTTCACGACCGCCGAATTTCGATTCCGAACTAAGAGGATACTTTGAAGCCTGGCCTGATATATTTAAGGCCATCTGCGAATACACCAATTCACGGCTGCTTATCATTAGCGATGAGAATCTGACCCGTGAAATGGTTGAAACTTCCTGCTTCGATGCCTGGGTCACTATGCTGTTCCGTGGCTGTTTGTGGGGTGCTTGTCATGATTTTCTTCCTGGAGAGCGAGTTCCCTCGGAATGGTGGGGGAGCAAAATGCCAATCTACATTAGATAATCTCTTCACTTTTCGAAAGGATGGATGAAAATAAACCTCAAGAGCAACTTCAGCTTTCTAATGGTACACTACATTAGTGGGGATATAAGGCGAAAAATTATCAATTGACAATTTTCATACAACCTGCAACGATTACCAATATCTGGCCAATCCTGAATCAGTGAATAGACAGTCATTTTCTCTTGGTTTCTAATGCGGATTCTCTCAAGCGGATTGTTCGTGCTTACGCTATGTGATACTTTGCTTGGGATACGATCCTTGTGGAGTGACAACGTAGGCATCTCCATTCTCATTACGTTTAAACAGGAAAGGGAGGCTGAAGAGCATGTTGGATGGGAACGGTGACTCGTCTTCAACCACGCTGCCTTCTTCCTCGTCCTCATTCTCTTGTCCGTACAATCCAGCTCGGAGAGTCTCGAAGTACTGCTCTGCTGAGCGGCCTTTTTTGACCATTTTCTTTAGGTACCTCTAGAGTGGGAGTCAGAGACTTATGCATTGAAGGTCAGGAATGTGTTGCGTTCTTACGAGGATGAGAAGAGCAGATTCGCAGCAATCCCTCAGTTCATGATGAGTTTTGTTTGCCCAAATCCCTCCACGGGTCTGCTCTGTCTTGACGAGCTTCAGAATAAACCACACATGACGTTTGAGAGTTGTTGGATGAATGCACATGGCTGATGGCGCTGTGCTGCTGATGTATGAGTGGATAGGGCCGCTGCGCAATTCGTCGATGCAGCTATCCACGACCGATTTATTGTTGGGACCGCGATGGCCATCCTCGGGACTTTCTTTAGCTTTTGAAAGGTCATTCATAAACGAAACAAAGTAATCTTGGCAAGAATTGAGAAAGAATGCATGTAGTCGAGCATCATCGTGTTGTCCCCATCCCAAAGCTTTTTTTATATGGTGTTGTGTTACTTGGTCGCCGCTAATGAATTGTGCCATGTTCTGCGTAGCCACGAGATCAAATCTTGTTCTTCTATGTTGGGATGGGGAACTTACGACAGTGGACTTCAGCCGTATGCTGCGAGTCTCCGTGGGCAGATAGCGGTAATGGGGTTGCAAGGCGGGATTCTGGGATGACGTTGAATCGGCGATGACTGAGGACTTGAGAACGGGGTCAGACTTGTGCTTCTACATGTAGATAGGAACTCACAGTGATGAACGTCAGCTGTATGCTGAGGATCTCTCCGTTTGCCGGCCAAAGGTGGCGAGCTCGCAAGACGTTGAATCGGCGATGACTGAAGACTTGAAGATGGGGTCAGACTTGTGCTTCTACATGTAGATAGGAACTCACAGTGATGAACGTCAGCTGTATGCTGAGGATCTCTCCGTTTGCCGGCCAAAGGTGGCGAGCTCGCAAGACGTTTTCTCAAGGGTGACGTTCAATGGCCAAGAACTGAGAACCTGAAAAAAGGTCAGGTTTGTGCTTCTATGTATGAAGGTGAGACTTACGAACTCTCAGCTGTACGATCGGGGTCTCTCTCTCTTCGCCGATCGGAGGTGAGCAGGCAGCGACGAGCGACAACAGAACGAACCGTTGATGGATGGTGCTAATGTGGAAATTGATGTCAGACTCGCGTTTGCAAATAGGTCGATACTTGGCTGGTCCGCGAGCGTATTTCTTGGGGCTGCGCCCGGTCTGGAGGAAATAGGAGAAAAGGTGAGCGGGAAAGAGACCTTATTACCTCGTGCACGGCTTTAGTGCCGAGCAATGCGCAAATATGAGAACAGAGAGCGAGAGCGACGCGCAGAGGTGTGCTCGTCGCCTCGAATGATTTGGATGGTTTGTTGAGAGTAGGAGAAGGTTTGGGGATGGGGGGAAATTCTGGGATGGATGTTGGTTCTTTGTCAACAGTTTTCCGTTTCCGACGAGCTAGGCGGAAAGGGGAAAGGTGACGGGGGCCATTAAGCGGATGGGAGCACGGATTTTCTATAGAAGGTTGGAAATGGATGGAATGATAGAGGAATTCTTGGCAGAGAAGATACTAAATATGCTCCAGGACTTAATAACGGGAGACGTGTAGCAATACAGACGTGGCCCCGAAGAATGAAACATGGTATGTCAAGAGGGTTTCGAAAGTCCGATGCGCCGAGAGAGAAAGCTCTATCATTACATGGGCGGGCATTCATAACAACGTTCGTGTGACGAGTAAGGAGGGATAGATTGTCCTTTCGGCGTCATATTCTATAGTAAATCAAAACAAAAAGCTGGAAACACTGCAAGGAATCACAGGATAGAAAGAGGATTTTATGATCTTTTTTTGCGGCCTGGCTTCATTTCTCTGAGATTGTACATACTGTGACCACCTGAAGACGTTGGAGGTATCTTGGGAAGTACGAAAGTGCAGTTTGTGAATCCGTGGACGGTCGTTACTAGCAGGAGGAATTGTGTGAGTTGACGCGGCGCATGGCTGCAAGGGCATTATCGATGAATTTTGACCAGTCCTGTCGTTCCATTTGGTAGATCTCTTACTTCGAGTTGTTCGGATTGTTTCTTTGGGCGAGTATGAAAGATTTGGCTGAAGCGGTTTTTGTGTCTTTGCCCTTCACCGGAGCAGACGATTGCGGAGAAGCTGGAGGAGTGCCATTGGTGAGGTCAATTATTTCGCGCTCCTTGTTTTCGGTCTTGGACTTGGGAACGTCGCGCTTATCGATCTCAGAGGGTTGCTCGGGCTTGGACTTGAGGACGTCACGCTTCTCAATCTGAGACTGTTTCTCGGCATCGGTCTTGGATTTGTGGTTCTACGCCAGGGGATTAGACATACCGCGTCTTCAATGGGTGGCGGTGGTAACTTACGATGACTGTCTGGACTGGCGTATCCTGCTCCGCATGTTGTTGCATTTCCTCTCCAGAGGTATCGAAACCACCTCGAAGTATCTCCATGGCTCGGCCGGAGAGCTCCATGGCCGTGACCAACGTCTTCAATCTCTTTCCGCGTCGTCCATCCTCGCCACCTAGAGGTTCACGTCTTAAATCTCTTCCTTCCATTGGAAGGAGGAAGCCAGAGAGCAAAAGGGAGGGGGATTGAAGAGGAACCAGCGATGGTGCGAGTTCTTTGATATCGCGTGTCGCGTGGTGCAGACTGGAACTGATAAATATTAGAGATTCCAGGCGGGGTATTATTTGTAGGGATGGCAACTCAAAGGTGAATAATTGATTATGGAATTTCTCACCTTATGGTCAGCCTCGTTATCACACTTCTAGACACGACAAATTCGAAAAAAATCAATTCGAGATCAACGACTTTGGTAACAACTCCGCTTTTCGCACACATAGTGAGAAAACCCACATTCGCAGCTTACGGTCACCACTGCGAAGAAGAGATTGTCGCAACCGGAATCTGGAGAGGAAGTCTGAACGGCAATCACAAAAGGCGAAGCACAATGTCGTCTTCGAGCGGCACCATGAAGGGGCACGGTACGGCGAACGCTGGATCAGAGATCATGGTAATGCCTTCTGGTTCGTGTTCACTGGTTTCCCAAGCTGACCCGAGTAGAAGATGAAAGATAATCTGCCAACCCCGATTTTCAATCAATGGAAAGAGGCATACACATTATACAAATGCGATCGCGATTCCTGGTATGAGGCTGTTTATCACCTATTGTACATCGACTTGATAGAGCAGGCATATGCCAAAGCTGCGTTAGAGGGGGAAGGCAAGAGAGCTACTCAAGTGGAAGTGTTGAAGCGCCAACCGCAATTCTTCTTGCTTCCAGACAAAGATTTCGATAGATTTGTGGGAGTTCATGGCATGATATGGAAGAACCTTTTTGAAAGCCAGTTAGACGCTGGAAAGGAGGTCAATTCGTCGTACTGGATGGACTGGTGTGGAAAGGGAGAGGGCCCAGAATACCAGAACCTGATGAAGGGTTTGTTCGAGGAAGGTGTGTTATCTAGGGAAGTTGTACGCGAGATTGCACGAGGAGAGGGCGAACAGGTTTTTGGGGAATGGGAAGAGTTACATCGACGGTGGTCGGAAGACCAGCGAACCTAATGGACTGGGAGATGTGCTCTTGTGATGGGGTGATTCTTTACATTGGTGGATGGGCAACAGTGGACCAAAGAGCAACAAACGTAATGGACTAGGAGATGTGCTATGGTGATGGGGTGGATCTTTACATTAGTGGATGGGCAGGATTGGTAATTAGAACGGAGCTGGTTGTAGTAAACGGCGTGGAATTTCAGGCACTAGCATAGTGTCCCGGGGAGGGAGGGGAAATGCTGCATTTTTCGATAGGGAAATACAATGCACATGGATCGCGAAAAGTATCTTCTCTCGTGACAGGAGATTTAGCTCATTGCCTTTGATTGCTTCTCAATACGAGCTGGAAGAAAGGTGGCAGATGGGCTGAATACACCTGTTAATGTAATGAAAACAGTTTTGGGTATTGTAAGGATGTTTCAGATGTTCTCGGTAAAGATATGAGTGTTTTTATGATTGTGTTTTACTAGCGTGGCCAGTTCTATGTCAAGAATTATCCGATTCTCTAAATTTATCAAAAAGAAAATCTAGTGCTTTGTTTGAGGCATCCTTTCATGTATTCGAATCGCCGATCCGGGGTCCAGAATTTCGAAGAAACACCCACGAGATACCATCGACATCCAGTCGTTAGGCTACCAAGAAGCGGAGAGGTTGGTTTCTTCCACATAAAGACTGCCGCGGTGCACTGGGGCGGATAGGCAAGACATCTGCTGAGGCGAAGAAAGCGAAAAGAAACCACGATACTTCCGGAAAAGATGGCGGGCATGAGTACGATGAGAGGATCTCATGGTGGTGGGCGAATCATTGCAGCGAAGAGTGCTGTTGAAAGGCCAACGACAATCACAATGAAGAAGGTATGCCTGCATGGTCGGCTTGGATTGCATTTTGTGTTAACACACTCGTTAAGGAAAATCACCCACAGCCATAATACGAGAAGTTCAAGCGTTCATACCCAGACTACGAGGGCTCTGCGGATGCGTTTTACGAAGCAGTGTTCCATCTGAGGTTGTTGGACTTGAAGGAGTCAAATATGGGTCAGGGCAAGTATGTGGTTGAGAGGGAGAAGCTGGATACATTTGTGGCCATGCATACCAAGGCTTATCGACCCGTAATCCTTAGCAAAAACAAGGATGGGAAAGAGTTGCCGGGCTCCTACTACAGTTATTGGCTAGACAAGATTCGGTGCAAGGGCGAGGGCGGCTATACCAATGTGGTATTGGCAGATCCAACGGCTGTTGATGAGATTGTAGATGGAGAAGCAAAGAAGCTTATTGAGGAATGGGAGGAGGTATTCGAGAAATTCGCCAAGGATGAATTAAGCTGATTATCTGAATGACAATAGCGGTATTTGCTGCAGGGAATAAAAATTTTGCATGTACTGACGTGTGAAATACCATTGGGGTGTGAGGATGTTTCCCAGTGACCCTGGATGTGCAGAAAGAGAGTATGAGAAAGGGTTGGTGGTCATGTGACGCGCTTTTGTTCATGGGGGGTTCTCACGGTTGCCAGTGAATTTAACCAGGGCGCATCTCCTACTCGTCATACCTTTTGTTTTCGCCCACTGGAGGCCTTCAATCCTTGAATCGTAAAAGCAAGTGGTGGAATGTATCCATCAAGGTTTTCTCTTCGAAAGGCGGATGAACGATAGATTCGTGGCAACAGAGGCCCGACGTGAATATGGCGCCAAAAGGAAAGAAGGATTTTATGCGGGGGAAAGAAAATTCTTGGATAGAGGTAAGCCCCGAGTTCTTAAGACCTGGCTCGGGCTCTAATGTGTGAGGCTGTAGGATCCGGAAGTTGATTTCGGTCAAGCATCGGTCCCTTTCCCCCAAAATGCTGCTGAGCGCATCCGTCCATCTCAGCACGTAAGTTGAGTCAACTGCAAATTACGGACATTTGCTGAGAACACAATTTCAGAGCCAACAAATTACTACAAAGCCTACCGGTTCCCAAGACATGGTTCCTAAGGTTAAGCACGGCGGCTACGGAGATGGAATTGGATTTGCGGCTGCAAGGCCTAAGGACCCCCAGCCGGAATCTGAGGCTTTTGGACTCCCAGCTCTCACAACAAGCACGCCTAACGTCGCCCGAAAAACCATGATAGTCAAAATAAAGCTCCTGGGACTGAAGCTATTGCAGGCGGAAAATGAAACCCTACGCAGGAAGGTCACGCAACAGGAACAGCAGCTCAACCTTTTTCTCAGTCTGGTGATTCGGATAAGGGAAGAGGGCTTGCTGGCAATGGAAGCTGGATTTGCGAGTGTCATTGGACTTGGAATTCTAGCAAAAAAAGGTTGGTGAGCTGGATGTAACTGTGGGTGCTCAGAACTGGAGTGATATTGTCACCCATGTTGCCACGTTACACCATCACGTAACTATTATTGATCGCAGTCTACTTCATGATTATTAAATAAGCAAGCTATCTGTTAATTGAAATACTGTGGGAGGGGAACTGGGACGAGACAAAAACCCACACAAAGGACAGCAAAGTGCAAAACGTGACTAGACAACAAAAGCAATAGCATGCGCAGTAAAACATGAGTAGCGTCCGATTATAAAGATGGCGATTGATTATTAGTAGATAAGTTTACTTGTTTAGAACCATAGAGAAGGCTAGCCAGCCCTCCAGTGTTATTAACAAGTCACAAGGCTATATTAATGTGACCACACTAAGAACTGCTAACCAACATGATTTTAATGGACCACGGCTTGCAGCGCCACTACACTCATATTAAGCTAGTATTTATATAATACTACTAAATACTTATTTTCGGAATTATGAACTACTTCTTAGAATCTTGATTTTCCCACTTTCATTATCGGTTCGGCTAGCTCGTTAAGCGTCGTCACCACCTGATCGAGTGGCAGAGTGGCCCAAGAGCGGGGGCGGGCGGGAGGGAGCGGCAGCTTTACCCGATATAGCTAGCTTACCACGCGCATAATTATTTGCATAATATTCAAGGTATTTATAAACATTCATAAAGACCTTAATTAGAATACGAGTATAATATGAGTAGTGTGGTACGGCAGGCCGTACACAGTAGATTTTCGCGATTTTTGGTAGTTTTGAGATTCTGATCACATGACCACGGCCACTTTGGCATTTCGCATGAGAAGGCCAGAGTTTCCGTAGCTGTAGACAAAAAAAACCTACATCACTTTAATCAATTTGAGCTTTACGCACTCGCACACTGATTCTATACTGCTTTACGTCTACTTTGCGCGCATTGTTTTTGGTGTTAACCGTGTTATTGCTATTAGTCATTTTTACGCACTGTATTTGTTTATGTGGGTTTTTGTTTTGTTGCGAGTTCCCCTCTCATAATACTCGTGTCGATCAAGATCTTCGGAACAATTGCGGGGCATAAGTCTCAGTAATTCAAGGACTACCAAGTTAGCACGGCATCTTCCTTCATTGAAGATTGACGGCAGGTTCATAAAGATCTCCCCGGGAACTTACGAGGATCCCGGAATAGAATGGTGGGTTTTCAATTAAACTTTGAGTCCGGTGGATTTTCTTCTATTTCATGCAATAGACACGAATCATTCGGGGCGATGGGGGATCCCCACCACCCGCAATTGTGGGGCCGAGAATTGACCCCACGAAACAAGTGTGTGTCCTGGTAGGCGCAGTTTCAGCTCTTCTCTGCTTAGATGTGTTGGTTGAAATCAACGTCAGTTACGGAATGAAGGAATCTATTTTTGAAATTTGCCCGGAATGAGTCAAAATGAAACATTAGTGCGAGGAGAACTATTTCAAGGCATCTTTTCTGCTTTTTGCTTCATTTCTAAAGGAATGAAAATCACCAGTTTTGATCCCTACCCCAAAACTTGATGTTTCATTAAGCTGGTTTTTGACCGTATATAACAGAGCTGCGTTGGTTAACACTGGTTTTTGCAGTAACATTGAAGTTGCTTACATCGTATAGTAGCCACGGATCTTGGTGTCCTTCATGTCTTTTCTGACTGTCACTAGGAAGGCCTCTATTTCTTCAGGAGTCCATCCCAGTCCTCGGGTAAAAAGTGCCATGCTTAGGCCTGAGAGACCACTAGTGAAGTTCTCACACATCCACATCCCTATTTCATTAGTGCGCAAGTGGTGGAAGGGACGAGATAACTTGCCCAATTCTTTCGGCTTTGCATCTTTTGGCCACTGATTTTGAGGCCATCTAAATATCTCCTCTCTGACGTTGTGAAAGCCCGCTTCTTTGAGCTGTGTTTTGTATTTGATAGCGCTATTGAGAGGGCGGCCCATTTTCTCGGCTCCTTCCAAAATGAGTTCTGTCCATTTTCTGACCGCACAACCCTCAGGGAATGATGTGTCATTGTCCTCAATTGGAAGTCTGATATCTTTCACCTCAATCCAGCCCCCGGGGTTGAGGCTCCTGGCTGAGGTTAGTGAGTGTCCCGGGGGTGCGGAGAACTTACTCATAGCATTGATGAAAACACTTCTTCCAGTCCGCAATTGACCCTGTCATCATGCGGAGGTGAAGAAAGTCGAATTTGTACTTGTAAGTCCACGGTTCTTCAATATCGTCGATCTCAAAGATGCAATTCGGAGGGAGGCTAATCGTTAGCGGTAATTCCATGACCATCTATTTATAGACATACAAGCTAGGTTGGATGGGGCTGAGATCAACACCATGGACCTGTATTTGGTCAGGACTGTCTGTTTAAGAAGTTTTCTGAACATACCTGAGACTCAGGATGTTCATCGGCTAACGAATTAGCTTTCATTCGATCGCGATAGAGGCACCATACCAAAATCGATGGCCCAGATTCCTGTGCCGGTTCCAAGATCGGCAACGCGGTGAAGCTTTTGATCTTTCGGGATTGGAGCGAGATATAACTTGCCGCTGAAAGTCAGGTACCACATGTGATGTTGGAGGTCTTCGCAGCATTAGTGGGGTTTTATCTGTGGGAACAATCGTACCAAGCCGGTCATTCTCGCCCTTTTTTTGTTAAAGAAGCTTTTTGGGAGAGGGGGTCAATCTTACCTCATCATTAGGCAGTAGGTATTCTAGCAATTGTTAATCAAACGGCAGCTGTGCAACCGAAAGAGAATAACTCACTTCCATCTTTGTAGGCATGGTATGTTCTCCCATTTTCTTCTCGGTACTTCAAAATGCTGGAGCCGATTGAAACTGTCGAGTCGATGTCTTCCTGAGATCAGTCAACCCCAGGTCAATAGCAGAGAATGTCCTTTCAAATACGAACGGTCGCAATTGCAGAATCGTTGTCATTGATATCGCCGGAAGCCTGGGCATGTCAGTTCAACACTTAAGAAATGAGAGATAGGAAGCCCGACATCGACGGGCAAATCGTCCGCCATGGTTTCTCCAGTCGGCCTCAAGAGAGAATTCTGAAATGAAATCGATGTCGTGAAGGTTTTAGAGGAACTAAGCTAATTCAGATGCAAATTTAAAGCTTCACAACTCACCGCCTTATAATTAGGCTGTGTTAACGTGTTAACACAGCCAAGCGTTTAACGAAGCATTCTCATTGATTAAATTTGAACCTTCTTCTCATTTAACGAATTGAACCGGTCAGCCTGCAGTGCTTCCCCGAACCCCTCTTTCCCGACACCGGTGTGTCTCCAGCGTAGGGTTATCTCGCCGAACCATTTTCTCTATTCCTAGGACGTATACCCAATTTGGGGCGTCGATATCTACAACTCAATAAATAGAGCCGATTCGCATTACGGATAGAGACTTTAGCCGTTGATAAGAAACCCGATAGTTTGGAACGACTCCTGATTTGATAACAAGCCTTCGCTCTTTCAGCCGTTAAATTTTGCCGTGAACTCTTTAAAAGGTTATAGACAGTGTGGGAAATGAGTAGAGTAGAGTAGAGTAGTGGGCCCTACTCATATTCTACTCAACTATATTTCTCACTACTCATACTCTACTCAATACTCAACTCAACTACTCTAGAGTATTTCTAGAGTAGTTGAGTAGTGTGTACGTGATCTGTGCACGTGACGCGCTAGCCTAATTCAGTAAGGCTCCGGGGTGGCCCGAGTCTAGCGCCACTGCACTGCCCAATCAAGTAGTAGCAAGGCTTAGTAAGCAATGTAGAACTTCAATATATTCTTAGGCTTCCTTAGCTATTAAGGGCAAACTCTTCTCTCAAGGTACTCTTATTATTTAAATTACATAATAGACTTAATAAGAGTACTATTAAGATAATATCTTACTTAAAAAGCTAGGGGTTATTTAAAGACGAATTAGAAGAAGTAAAAGGAGAAGAAAAAAAGCAGGAAAAGAAAGATTTCGAGGAGGCAAATCTGGTTTTTATAGAAGAAAAGTGGTATTTAAGTAGCCTTATATAAGCTCTAGCTTAAATTATATAGTGCTACTTAATATATACCTTATTTATTTGTTAATAATTAAATAAATATCGATTTATTACATTTACGTGACTTGCACGTGACTACTCTTGAGTTACTCTAGAGTAGTACTCTACTCTACTCTACTCAAGTACAATATTACGCTACTCAAACTCTACTCTACTCTACTCAAGACTACTCTAGAGTAGCTTGAGTAGCTTGAGTAGTTTTTGCCCACACTGGTTATAGACATGATATGTCGTAAAGAGATTACACTGGCGAAAAAAGGTTGTCAGTGAGCATGGTGGAGTGGAGGGCAAAAGGTTCGGATAATAATATTGCTGCCATATAGAGCTTTGCTACCAAATACTTTCTCAGTCTTATTCGTCAACTGCACCCACTATAACCAATGACAGTACCTTGGAGCTTTGCCCCTGTTTGGACTGAAGGGGCTCACTAAAATGGGTTTAGCTTCAGGGGTTACATTTGCTAAGCGAGGCTTGGTTACCTCGCTAGCAGCGTGAACAAAAAATTCATTCTCGTACTTCAACCGATTTCAAACGCCTAAGAGACAAGACCCGCGATCTAACAACCTCCTTCACGTCATTTATACGAGTGATCTTACGTGGGTTTGCCCGTGTTTCTACCGCCGACATTGTACAGTGCAACACATGGTGGTCAGCTAGAGGTTGGCAAAGCACTACTAAAGGTCGATGCATTCCATTCTCCTTTCCTCTCTGGCTTATTATTTTCAATACAAGAGATTCTCTGAACTTCGTGCCTCGGCGGTTGCATTGATCCCGCCATCGCAGGTATCACTTGGCGCAAAATCCCGTCCAGGCTGCAATGCGCTGGCGAACTTCTAAGCAGTGCTGAAATCTGCAAACAGGAGCCGTAGGTGACAACCCCCCCGAAACAGCAGCGGATTGGCCATCGGGATCGTAGCTGAGCAAGTCAGAGAAAGTGAAGAGATCTTTGACTCGTGACTGTGCGAGCTGGACCATCTTGGGTGAGATGTTGAATTCGACAACATCATGCTCTGCCTGAGATAGCATGTCTGCAACTACCACACCGGCTCCACATCCCACGCCTATAGGTCGCGATCCAGAAGCAAGCAAGCGTAGAGATGGCTTTATAATGCAGGTTTCTTTGAATGTGTTGTCTGTGTAGGCATTTTCGTATTCAAAATTCAGGCTCTCAATATTACTAGGCCTGCGAGGAAGCCTCGTGACGTCATAATGCTGGGTTGGTGTAGACTGTGCTTGTTTGAGAGACCCTTTCAAGATTAAGAGCAGAATCGTAAAACGAATGAGGAATAGAGAAAAACTGACATTTGTACCACTACAATATAACCACGAATAGCGCAACTTATTGGATTCATGCAATTTAATCATTTGTTAGGGCCCGTCAAAAAATAAGCCTCTATTATAATAGTTATTTTGGAAGCTGTTCTATATAATTATCTCAAAATGTGCTGTCCCCAGCTCGCAAGTCGAGCTGGCCAAAGCAGGGTGAGGAAATGCCTGCGAATAACCGGGATCTTTTTTTGCGTCAATTTTTAATCAAATTATGAGAAGACGGAAGCTCATGAACTTTCATTGGCTGACCTTTAGACTCACACACCTTCTCGGGTCATAGTGCGAAACACAATGTGGCTCATGATCCTTGCTTATATATGCTGCCTGCAGCAGACACGATGTCCCATTAGGCACACTTCAAAACTTTCCATCACTACCCAAAGCCAGGACAGGAAAAAGTTTACCAAAACTTGGGTAAAGTAATAAATTTTCTGTCTCAAGCATGTGGATTGAAATCGCATTAAAAGTGGAGTGGAACTTTTGAAGTGTTGCAAGGGGCAGCATTGTGACGAGCAAAAATTCCCATAGCAGCTGTATGATCATGGAACAGGACACCAATCTGGGCAGCATTTTGTTCTTGGATATTCTATTAGTCATGTACACACCACACTAGAAGCCTAATCTTTATCCGATGAAGCGTGCTCTAGGACTTTCTCCTGCAAATTCACTCGTCTCGCTTTACTTGGAGTACGGGTCCAACATACTGATGTCGAGCCCAGAAAGCGTAATAGATAAGTGCAAACAGAATGGTCCCACCAAACATCGTAGAAGACCAATTCATACTTCCGGAAGTTACGGGTGTCGCAAGCGGCCAAAATGAAAAGAACCAAACGGGCGCCAGGAACAAAAGCGATGCAATGTTGATGGCCAAGCCGAACCTCCCAAGTGACCACCGTCGTGGTGGTAGAGGTTTCCCTGAAACCCGCCTCCAGACCAGGCAGCCGATTGTGATGAAGTACGAAGAGAGAATTGAGACACCACCGAGAGAGTTGATGGCATTCAAGGCAGTCGAAGAGCCAAGGTTGATGCAAGCAAGCAAAGAGCTGACTACGACCGAAACAAAGACTGCTCGAACGGGAACATTCCATCCAGGAGTCACCTAGCTAGTCAGTCAAATTCACGTGCTGATACAAATCCAACTCACCCGTGATAGCCAATTCGAGCCAGGCAAACCTTTGTCTCGAGCAAAAGACCAAATTTGCCTCGATGCCGTTGCTACTTCGCTGATGCAGCAAGAGACCAGTAATATAATGACAATTGCCGTCATGACGTTGGTCCCGGCATAGCTTTGAGTAGCATTGAAGAAAAGTTGGATGAAAGGCTCAAATGTCGGTGTCTCTAGGAGACTCTGAATGTCGCCCAGGGTAAAGATCAAGGTAACTGCCATAATGAATGACAGAACGGCGTTGGGGACCACAGACCACATTATTGCCCTTGGGAGAGTGAGTGAGGCGTCCTGGATCTCCTCGGCTGTAGGTGTATCAGCGGGAAGCTTCATTGCCAGATTTGAACAGAGAAAATTCCTTACACATGTGAACTGAGCAATCGTATCCAATGAGCACACTCAATGGTGTGGTTAAACCAATCATTGCCGACACGCCTGTGGTTGACCAACCCCCGTTGTTGCTAAATTCGAGCAAGATGTGCGGGTGAGCGCGAGGAGCCATAACCCATAGAGGGATGATGATGCCGAAGAAGCCCGCTAGATGGAGGATCAAGACGGTACCCTCGATAAGTGGAAGCCGCGTAGCCAAGAACGTGTTAAATACGATGGAGAAAGCAACAACGGCAATTGTCAGCAGGGTGCCGTGCCAGTTTTCCCACTCGTAGTCGGCTACATTCAGAGCTATCAATCCTTGGATGATGATGCCAACCATGAAGCAAACACCAGCAAGGTAAACCTGCCATCCTATTGCACAAAGCCAACCTAACAGTATATGTGAGAAGAATCGCCCATAAAGCAATGAGTATACCCACCAACAATGTAGCTCAGGAGCTTCTGCATCTTGGGAGGCGCAAACTCCGAAACCCAATGGTATTGCCCTCCAGCAGTTGGACACCTGAAGCATAAAGTCAGAAATGGTTCTAGAGAAAATGGCATACTGATGCTCACATGGACGCCATTTCTGCAAGACTTGCATAGACAAGGGACATCCCAATTGCAACAATGATAAAACCCCAGAACAGATCAGCTGTACCACCATCGATCAAAACGAAGACGCAGAGTCTGTTGAAGAGTTAGACGGTTTGTAGAAGCTCACAGAGGATCAGAATGCGCACGGTAGTAGAAACTCCCAGCTTGCCGTAACAGTACTCGCGAATCCTAACATTGTTATGAACTTGAAGTTGCGCTGGTCCAAGTTAGTTCAGGAGCTCAGTCAATGCGGTTTGTCGATATTACTCACGCGAAGGACTTGCGTCTTTCCTAAGACCATCATGTCTCTCTTGTCGGCTGCAGTGCCTCGGTACCGAGAGGCAATCCCTCCATCGTCAGGCTCCTTTTCCACAATTTGGACGTCGTCAATCGGGGATTTGTTGACTTGAGAGGTTTTCATCACGGCGTGATGATGTTTCGTCAGAAACAGAGAATTGGGAAACGGAGAAGCACAAGTGAATGGACCGGCAGGTGTAGGAGGAAGCAAATCTTTGTTCGAGGGGTTGAGAAGGAAGTTGGAATGTGGGGAATGCCAGTTTCTCGGGCGCTGCTGCAGGCCCTGGTCGACAAGCATGGGACGGCATGACAGTTCCGGAGATAGCAAGCGAATGAAGACCTCAAGTAGCTTGAGTCAAGCTGCAAGAGTCCCATTGAGAATATCTCACGCAGCTATATCCGCTTAAGGGCTGCCGGCCACTCGTGATCTCAGCAAGAATTTGTCTCGAGCCCAAGCGAAACACCAGCTTTCCATTTTCGTCCCCGGTCAGACGATGATGGTACGGTAGAGTCGCCCATTTTCCATTTCCCTCCTTCAATGTAAAACCTGGGGAGCCGCCTCATTATTGGCCGGAGATACGAAGAGCCAGTCCAGACTCACGAGAGGCTTGAACACATTCCCTTGGCCTTGGAACTTGGAAGTCTTGTCGACAGCGGGAGCTAGAGCTTTGGGCGATGGGCGCGCCTTGCATTCCCGCCTTTCGCAGGGGGTTGCTGCGGTTGAGGTGCACGCCAAGCCACCAAAAATTGGGCATTAGGTGAGGAGTAAATCCACTCATGTTCGAGATAGCTAACGCAGACAGGAATTATCCGCCTAAGACATTGAGTAGAGAGTGTGGAATTGCTATCGTATCATTAGTTTCGAGATATTCGGACAAAGCCCGGCATTTCTGTATAATCTTAGAAGTGCTGACTTTGCTGAGGATTAGGTGTTCTCGGTTGACCCATGCGTGGATTCCTTCATCCACTGGTCTGGTGGTATGGACGCGGGGATGGGGAGTAGGTTCCGTGTTCCCCGGCATTTTAAAATTCCAACGATGAATCTCTGACCCGCTTTGGCGCGAGGAATGTGAGGAATGACTTTGCAGTCTCAAGGAATGGCCCAGTCCAGATTATTCGGCATTATAGATACTACCCACACTGCGAAATGTTTGTTAATCGTCACGTGTTTACAGGAGTTTTATCGGCGAACCAGCTGGGATCGCAGGTGGTCTGACCCATCACCTGTCTTGATTCCAGCTTTTCTTCCTGCACTGTATACATTGAAATGCGGGTTTACATCTCAAGACCCCCCTGTACATAGTATCTCCATTTAAACTTCTGATTTAAGATTCTGATGCGGGGACCACGGCGCCGGGCTCGGAAGAAAATATCCACCTGCAAGGGCATTGTTGGTCCCCCCTAGTTCGAAACAACCCCGCGGAACAATCAACCATTCATGCTTGCACCCATATCAAGTTATGTACGTCTTCGAGCAACAACATCAACTATTGCAAAGGCTACTTTTCGTAAGAGCTGTGTTTCCTTCGCGGCTCCCCTTTTTGGGGCACAACTGTCAATCCAAGATTGAATCATGTCGGAAATACCGTTCTCTATTGCCGAGTCCAACCCACAGTACCCCCCCTTCGCCGTGGTGACGGAAAGCGATCACTCGGCGTGGATTATCATCGCGACACCACTGTGCCTATCTTGTATTTTACTCTTCAGCCTGATCAACGTCTTCATTCGGCAAACAAACCGTGTAAGAGCTGGCTTGGACGAAGCCTGTCTCGCCTCAGCAACGGTTTGTGCCAATGCCATCCGCGAATCGTGAGGTCCACAGTTCCAAGCCTAATTGAATTGTAGGTCCTCGCATGTATTCAATCTTCCGTCGTCTTAGGCGCATGTGCCAAAGGGCTGGGCAAATCGATCGAGCTCTTATCGGACAGAAGTCTGATCAAGGTGCAGCAGGTATGTTTCCCTCGAGCCACACTCGATGCCTTCCTACTAATAATCGTGCCAAAGATGTACTATGTCAGCAACCTGCTCTTCGTAGTCTCTCTCGGCCTGTCCAAGATTTCAGTTGCCTTCCTGCTCTTGCGGTTGACTCCGCAAAAGGAACACATGCGTATTTTGCATGGGATCATTGCTTCAACGGCTGTGTGGACGGTGGCATCAACATTTACCGTCGCCCTACAGTGCAATCTGTCGCACCCTTGGATCTTGATACAAGAAAGCTGCCCGGGAGTTGTAAAACTCCCTGTTTCTCATCCATAGGATTGAAAGAAAGCTGACCCATATGCAGTTTCTGCGATTGAAGCTCATTTCCGTCTTCGACATTGCCTTTGAGCTCTCCCTTGTTGGCGTGACCATCTATCTCGTCTCGGACCTCAAAGCCGCCCTCGACATGAAGTGGACAGTGATCTTCGCCTTTAGCATGCGTCTTCCGTACGTTTATCCACCCCGTATATCCATATACATACCCAATTCAAAGACTGACATCGCACGCAGCTTAATTGTCGCCATCGGTTTCCGCCTCGCAACCTTCAATGTTGCCGGCCTGACCACCAATCCGACCATCCTTCAAGCCGAATATATCACCTGGACACAAACAGAGCTTGCGTACTCTATCATTGCAGCAACGATCCCTCGCCTCCGCCCCTTCATCAAGAAGCTCGCTACCAACTATGGAGCAAATCCAGCAAATGGCTACGGGGGTGGACATGCCAACGAGACAGGCGATGAGCAGCAGTCTGGCTCCCTCCAAATGTTGACCTTAAGGCCCAAGGGAAAGGGCGATGAGTATAACTATCGTATATGGTCTGGTGGAGTGCCCGGGAGAACTGATGTGGCAAGTGTGGGGAGCTGTGATAGCCAGCACATGATTATCCAGAAGGATCTTGCATGGGAAGTTGACCCTGACCCCAACAGGAGGATAGGCAGTGTATAGCATGTACAAAGAAATGAATTTGGATTCCAATCGTGATATGGAAATAGACAAGACCTGAATAAGAAAGGCAATTTTGCATTTTGAACAATAAATATACCATCAAACATCAAGCCTCACGGGTAATGTACATTCTTTTATATAGACCCAATCCTCTATACATTACAACTTAATCCTAGGCCTAATCGCAACTCAACTCACTGCCCAGTTGCAGGAAACCTCTGCTGCGTCATCGTCGACCCAACAGCTTTCAACGCCGAGTTCGAAAGCTGCGTGATGCTGGGCAAGATATTGGGATTTCTATTTCCGTCAGTCCCATGACTCGAGAATCTCGATCGTCTTACCTCGAATTCTGAATTGTGACAACATTGCTCTTGACAGCTGAAGCTGTTGGACTCTGCATGATAGCTTTCAATCCTTTCAGAACGGTTGGAGTATTCTCCACGATCTTGGTGTTCGATGCACTTCCAGCGGATCCTGCTGCGGCTGCGAGGACTGCTCTCTGAGCATCTTCATCAGACTCGGCATTGAAGGCTGTCGTCGCTAGCGATCTGATAGTATTTGCTGATGTCTCGTCTGGAAGCTGATTCAGGCTTGCAGAAACGGTGTTGGCATCTTTTGCAAAGTTCATTGTTGCTTGCTGCACGGCTTCCATTGCCGGCATCCTGGAAGAAAATCCGGGTGCAGCCTTGGCTGTTCCTCCACTTGTGGATCCTTGTGCAAATGGCCCAAAAGGTGCTTTTGCGATGGCTGATTGTCCAGTGGAGCCTTTCGAGGTTGCATCAGTCTTTCCTTCGCTCACATCTAGAGTGGTATTCGATGCCGCTGACGTCGAGCCGCTCAAATCCGCAGACTCGCTCGCTGTTGTGGCATCATTTGGATTTGTAGCCGCGCTGAAATCTAGAGATGCGACTTGAGAACGACTGTCGATTGGGTAGGAAAGAGTGGCACTCAAAATGGCGAGAAAGGAGAGGACGTGAAAGAATATCATAACGAATATCGACACTGAAGGGAAGTATCAAAAATAATAGACTCGATGAAGACCTGCTTGGAGTGGAGAAGAGCGGCGGCACTAAACTAGTTCATATAAACGGAGGAAACCCATGCGATGCATCGACGGAGTTGTTCCATCTGTGTTCCACTTTCCCAGGTTCTCTTCTCATTAGGCCGTCATCTCACGAAACGATTCAGACAGCCCCAAAATTCACGTCCAAATTATCAGATGTTGTTCCATTTCAGTCCCCGTGTCGGACGACTTATCAGATCTCGTTGGCTAAGACATTCCGTTTTGGGTGATCCTCGCGAATCTGTTTCAACCTCCGCTCGTTTGCTGGGGTACTCCATCAAGGCGCAGTCTGTGCCCAAACGTTTCTCCTCCATGTCTGTATCTCATTGGGCCTTAAAGAAGCTTAAACAGTCTGGAAGATGTGACTGGGAAGCTAAAATGTTTCTGCAGGCATTGCATGGTGATGTCTGGGATGGCCAAGATTTCATGCATCCGGTGCATTTCTCCGCCTCTAAATGCCGATCTTGAACGAATGAAATTCTCCGAATCGACAAGAGTGAGAGACAAATCTTGGCAAAGTAGCAACAAGTGTTAGAGCTAAGAGTCCGAGCCACACCGGTGACTGAAAGAGTAGAAAGCGTCATCTTCCTCCGGACAGACGAAGCTCAGGCCATGGCTAAATCGATGAAACAGACTCACCGATGTGTATTCTGAGGAATCCATGTGCATTTGCGTTCGAATGCTGGATGATTTGGCCAAGTGATTGGACCGCGGGCTCTTCGGCTGTTTCCAGTGCTTACGAGAAAAGCGCGTACTGGAAAACTTCTACCTCCTCATTATGTATTGGGTGTAACTCAGGCGGATGCATGTTCGAAACCATATGTCTGTCTCTGTAGTTGAGAAAAGGAGTGCGAATAACCCCGTCAAAAGACCGAGTAGTCGACCGGAAGAGCTTGCTGCCAGCAAGGATCCAAATGATCAAACCCACAAGTGTCTTCTTCAGGCATACCAAAGACCGCCTTCACCTCCCACCACAAGCCACGTAAACAACTGAGATGTCTGCTAATCCATTAGTTAATGATATCATGCAAGTGCTCAAGATCAGCGTTCCCAGCAAGATGTGGGTGGTAGTCACACTCGCTCCGGAACAGCATGAGAGTAGGCTTACAGGAAGTACGATTGTAATAGCTGTCCGTTCATTGCGATGTGGGGTTCGGTACGCAGCCTGACTCGCAATAAATTCCTGGCCGTCTCTTCTGGCGTTAGTAGAACCAACGAAATGACGTGTTTCAAGTCTCTCGAACTGTCCCTACCTGCCCTGACTTCAGATGGACTGATTTGCGGAACGTCTCTCTTGCGATCCCAGTAGTAATTTGTGATATGCTATTACATGTTGGACAGACATTTCGTTGAAAAGAGCAGAAGAAGTTCTGATTTAAGTATCTTGAGCGGAGACGGAAGTATCAAAGACTCTGAATAGATCATCTCCTTTAGCCATGTCTTTCTGCACCACTTTGCGAAATCCTTTTGTTACAATTTCTGGAAAGCTCAGTTGCTGATATGGAGATGATTAGAGACACAATGACTGGAAATTTCAATCACGCAACTCCGCCCATCCTTCACATTATTGATGGTTTGTTTCAAGGGTGCAAGGAACAACATTCTAGTCAGATTGTTACAAGAAGCGAATCAAACCTGATGGAGCGAAGATGTAAATCTCTTTCGACAGCACTTCGCTCGGTGGCAATAATCTAAAATATCAGTTCTATGTGCCTTCCTCGACTCTCACTTGCAGCACTCGCTTTTCAAGCTTATAGGTGGCGCTTGACAGCATTGTCTGGTGTGGAAGACCACGAAGTAACAGTCCACATTTTGAGATGGCCGGCAGCAGGAACAGCAGATTAGGAGTCATTCATATAAAGAAATAACTACCTTGGACAAATGCTGATAACCGTCTCTCTCTGTATACCATAATCTGAATATATTTATCTCCCTTGACCTCAGACAGCAGCCCCCTTCAGCCATCCTCCTCCGAAAGTTCGGCCAATGTCAGGTTTTGATGCATTGACTGATGCATTTAAATGTACAAAGGTAGTACCACCTCTAGTGATCGAATTTTTTCATTACGGCGCCGGCGCCCGGATAATCAGAACTTTTTGGTCATTGTTCCCTTACTCCTGGCTCGAGTAGGCAATGTTGCTTAATGGGAAGAGAGATTTCTGCACTAATTGACACGCTTTTTTGAATATTCGCGCTTGGGACACAAGGGTCGCCTCCGGAACCGCTTTTCCAATGTAACTCTCAAGCAAGGTGACGACTTTAGGGCGGTATCTTTGGGCAATTGCAAGAACTGAAATACCTCTCGAATTGATAACAGCAACATCAGCTACTCTGTCAAGAAGGACTCGAGGCAATTTCCCCCGGTACTCATCTGTTATCTTGTGCCGTAAAAGTAGGACGTGTAACACATGGCAATCATATTTATCCCTATTGACCCGCTGATTGGGATTGACTTCGTAGTCCAAGAATCCAGGAATTAAATCCCCAAATTCATTCAGCTTTAAGCGAGTCCTCCTTTCGCATTATTGTTCAATTCTCCCCGCGCAGCCACGGATACCAAAATAGTATTGAAAGATGAGCTGGGTTGGGTGTGCCAGAGATCATTTCACAGAATATGATTAAGGTCAGTACCGATGAAGCTTTCCTTCCTTCTCCTGTCTTGCTATTATGTCAAGATTTAATGATTTTCTGAAACAACGATATATTGAGCTAGGGTGAGAAACATGAACCTTCTGACGTTCAAATCCCAGCCTTTGAACGCCTCTTTTCTCTCCCTTCATCGATAACGACATAGATTCCCCATGAATAGGTGGGTTGCCCGGCTTATTCCTGTTGCGAGTTATTTTGAATTTGCTTATTAGCAAAAGGCAAGAATCGGATTCCAGGAGTCAAGTCTTGTGGCGAGGCTGTGTGTGCAACGTGGCTCGGTATGCAGGTAGCTCAAATAGGATATGTACTCTCTTTGTACCATTCTTGCATATAACCTAGATTGTCATTTCAATTTTGTATCACTTCAGAGCTTATTTAGTACTGGGATTTCTTAGAATGGCCCCAACCTCTTCGTCGATCATTTGAGGCTCAGTAGTAATGAGTGTTCTACTGTCCATCTATCTTGGAATCAGTATACCCGTTTTGCATCGGCGGTCCCTCAAACATACTCTTGAACATCATTGACCTTATTGTACCTAACGGTGACCTTCAAATAATTGTGGCGTACTACTCGGTCACCAAAATTGGAAATGAGGGCCCTCTTCTGTTAGGTGGGGGGGATTTGACAGCAGGTCATTGCATGAAGGTGGGGCTAAGCAATGCATATCACCCATCAATGCATACTGACAGCCTTCCCGCCCTCACTTATATTGATTGATGGCAGCTTATACTCCCCATCCTTTATTGTATTCAGCATCAACGCCAAATGATGGCCGAGTTTCTGGGCGCCGTCTCCGGCATTGCTGGCCTGGTCGACGTTTCCGCGAAAGTCGCGATCGGACTCTTCAATCTGGGTCAAGCCATTGGTTCAGCAGGGCAAGAAATCCGAGCAGTCGCTCATTCCACCAAATTGATCTCTGGCGTCTTGGGCCATCTCAACAGTGTGATGGCAGGAGAAGGGAGAGCGGGTTGGCCATCATCCCCGATGCGAGGCAATATCCTCATCGGAGACGCTATCAACTTGTGCAGGCCTATTTTGGATGATTGCGAGAGCGTGGTAGAAATATTTCAGCCTCTGATTTGCAAGACCGGTCGTAGGGGAGAGAGAGCTGTTTTGAGACTTCGGATGCTTTTTGAGAGGTCTAGGCTGTTGAAGCACAGAGACAATTTGCACAAGCTGACCGAGATCTTGACGTTGCACATCGCGACTTTGAATTACGCTCACGCCAATAGAATGAATGTCCCGGAGGAAACAAGGTAGCTGATTCACTGGGCCTATGGATTCCGTCGGCTGACAAGAATAGTGCTTCTTTTCGAATCCAGGTGGAGAGTTCGATCGCCACGGTAAATGACACCTGCCAAGAGCGGAGCAAAATAACCCAACTGCTAGAGTATCCTGTACCCTTTCTCCAAGGGTTACTTTTAGCAGGAGCCGCACCCAACGCCACGGGAAATCAGGCGCATCCTACCCCGTCGCTTATTGATTTCGATGATCATCAGTCTAAGTCTTCTACGATAGAACAAAACTTGGCAACCACTGCTGCACAGGATATTCTCAACCAGGAGTTCGACATGGAGAACCATTTTACCGAAACAGACCCCCATATTGACGAAAGTAGCACAAGAAGTATTAGGAGACATTCTGATAGAAAGTCAACCCAGACCACCGACGATGAGGCCGATTCAATCATGGAGCACGAACTGGCTCTGAAGTTAGAAGAGCGATTTGTTTCGGCAGATCTAGATGAACTTTTTGAGTGTCATCTAGAGATAAAATTGTTGCAAAAGAAAACGGTGCAATTTGCGGAGCAGGTTCTTGACACCAAATACACCAATGAAGATACCGGTTCTGAGGATGATGAGTTTGCAGATGCTGAAGAGAGGATAGAACAGAAGGAGAAAGAGAAGGAAGAAGTCAGCTTCAGCGATGATGTGTTGAGACTGAGAGACGTTCATGGACAGATTTATAATCTTCCTTTCGATCTCGTCAAAACGTGGGAGGTGGGTTTCTTCTTGTTACGCTATCTGGGGGGGTTACTAACTAATTCCCAGGGCATGAATGGAGCTTTGATCTTGATATATGAACACAGCCCGGAGTATATAAATTACCACTCCCGGGAGAACTTCCGAAGCCGTTCGGACAAATACAGGACGTACGGTGAATCAAACCTGAATACAGCAACTGACACAACCTTGAGGCCATTCCAACTGTACGGCCCGGACGGCAATGCTATTCTTACACAGGTGTGGTCTTTTGTAATTGAACCGGGCGATTTAATCACGATGCGGTTCCGAAATGAGAAATTAAATGGCATCGGAGCACATCCTGTTACCATGGTGGAAAGGAGCATGGGTTGGCTTAGGAGTTGGTGGAATCAAAAAGATTCGGTTGGTATCACCAAGAAGATCCCACGGGATCGTCAGAATAGGTTCAAATTAGCTCGGGGACAGAAAGCAGTGGTGGACTGGCTGGCCGAGACAGGTAGTGTTGGCAGAGGGAGTAGACGAAACTCGCTTTCAGAAGGCTCATATTTCACGGAATTTTAAATAACAGTTTTTTCGAATTATTTAATTTCTCATACTACTACTATTTTTTTTGGCTACATTATTCATTTGTTATTTTTAGTAATAAACACCTAAGAATTATATAATTCTCTTTTCCTATAAAAATTTTTACTTATTGTTTAATTTTCTATTTTAATCATTTTTATATAAAATCCAAAAAGATTTTCAAGGCCTTATATATAAACTTATAATATTAGGCTTATTTAAAGAAAGCTATCTTAATCCGCCTCTTTTTATTAATTATAAAATCGTGTTTCATTTTTATTTTATTTTATATTAATATAGTTTTATTTTCGAACACGATCTCTTTTATAAACTTTCGTTATTAAAAGGCAGCATGATAGCTGGGGCTTTGTTCTATGGTGCGGAAATTGTATTTAATTGCTCTGTTCTCACCTACGGGTTGAGCAAGATAACTAGCATTGCGAGTTATTACAAAAGCGAAACTTCGTGGAAAAGGAAACTCATAGATGAGTCAAAGGCAGGGGAGTCTTCTGGCTAATCTGAACAAGAAGGTGACAAAAGTCACGGTGTTGAATCCGGTACAAAAGATAAGAGGCTCAACCCCTTACTAGAACAGGGTGTGGTACCCGGACTATCGGACGGCAATGATATGATATTTTTGGGACAGAGACCTGTACATCGGGATCAAAAGGTCAAAGTCAAAGAAAACAACGGATATCAACCTCTAGATGTCTACTAGAAGAGATATTACAGGTAGGAGACAATGATTTAGCAACTTTCGTTATTCCAATTATTGGGCAATCACTAAAGATGGTCTGGCATAATAGACTGATGCCATTAGCAACTGCTATATTGTCCTGAAAGTTTTTTATTCTTCTAGCAAAGTACCTAGAAACTTGCAATAGATATACAGTAGCACCACTTCCGGTAGCTCCGTAACCCATGATATTTCGGAAGACCGGGAACGAAGAGTACTTGCTATAAGGCGAGATTTCAAGGTTGGGCTTGTTAACCAACCAATACTTCGTAAGCCTATAACGTAGCCCGCTTGTAATTACTACTTGTCTTATGTCCAAGAAGCGTGCCATACAGAGAGTAGTCTTTCAAGAGAGTTCCATCTGTCGCCTCTGGAGCAACATTGCTCTCGGCAAGAAGGGCTCCGGCGGCGGCATCTGTATAGTTAATAGATGGCAATAGAGGTGCTAATGGGCCGTTCATCCGGGTTCCTGGCATGCATGCGGGGCTCTAGCGTATTGACTTCAGGGACCAAATGCTGAGGAGAAAGCAAACTTCAGCATCTTTGGGCAGCCCCGCATTCGAGGTGGGCTGCTTCGGCGATAAGAAGGGGAGATATTCAAAGGGACGCTGGCTGTAGCTGCATTACATATCTCCCCATAAAGCAACGAGTTTGAGATCAAGTGCCACCACTCGCATAGCTGGCCCGAAGCTGAGCCTCTGCCGTCCCAATTGCTGCAGCTGGGGGGCATTCAGGAAGCTTGTGTATGCAGTCTCAGCAGCTACGGTATGCAATATTCCGAGCAATGTGATCTCTAGAGACAATTGCGGTAGTATAGACCTGGGGATTACGACGCTTCTAGTGATAGTACCAAAGTTCTTAGCGAGGTGCTCAGCAGGTACGAGTAAACGGAGCAAACCACACTCCCTTTTCTTTTTCCGTGCTTCCAAGTGTTCTTGGTATATTTTGAGTCCGCTAGCTCTAACGCGTTATATTGAATCTCAAGCCAAGATCGAAGAAAGCGGTGCCTTCGCTCTCACTCTCTGTATCTAGAAACTTTTTATAAGGACTTTTATAAGCCCCTATTTATATTAAATTAGATAACTACCTTAAGATAGAGAATTCCTCAGTTGTAGTTCGTCATAATAGCGAACCATGTAACTAGGTTTGCTAATTTCTGAACTGGCTTCTCTTTACTAAGATGCGTAGATTTTTGAGGTACTGAGCCCCAAAATTGCGTGAGGTTTTGGGGTTTAGAGCCCCAGAAATCATTGCAATACTTTACTTCTTAGACCAAGGTTTATTAGGATTAAGGACTTATTAATAAGAGATTATCGTACTCACATAGGTAAGATTTCTTTACTAATAATTAAAAAGGAAGCTAAGTTAATAGATAATAATATTTAAGAATAAACTATTATTACTATTCTTTAGCTGTGAAATAAAACAGTAAGAAATAAAACATTATTACCAAGTCCTATAATAATTTCAGAGGCTTCTCTCGAATACTAGGGAGGCCCTTCGCTACCACTTCGTCCGCTGGAAACTGTCCAGCGCTAGCAAGGGGGGTGTGGCTGCACGCAAGCCTCACCTCGCTTTATTCGGACGAAGGGATACTGTACTAATTCTCAAAGTGGAGAAGAAGAAAAAACCCACGCCTCAGCCCCTTTACTGCGCGCTCGCTTCTGGGCCCACCTCCCCACCCCCCGGTCGCGCCTAATCCCGATCAAGGCTCTGGTGGCTCGAAGCGTTGAGATCCCTTATTAAATTACGCGAGCCACTCACAACCCTCAGGCGCGTGGTCAGGGCCCGAAGCCGTTAGCACTGGACCCTTCATGCATACTGGGACGGGAGGACAGCTTTTGCACACGAATCTTCGTCTTCCACGGCGAAACCAAAATTAACATGTGAATGTGAGGCAGCGCAGCGGTCAGCAGCGCCAGCTGCAAACACTTCATTGCTCCCCGGCAATTCTACACACAGCACGTGCCAGAGCTCCGGGAGGCCAGATGTGAAGTGTCAGTTTCAAGCCCTGTCCGGTGGGGACGATATCTACTAGCGAGGTGAGGCCTCTGGACGTGGTCCGTGTCCAGAAAAGGGTTGAGAAAATAAAATAAATGGAGCGCCCCCGAATGCGATATTTGCAGCCGTGATAAAGCCTCAGTGTCCTTCTCCCTTCTTCTTCTCTCTCGATCACAACACCATGGCTCCAGCAACAATGGCCCCGAAAGAACCCAAACACCTCGATCTCCATGGCAATGAGTTCGAACTGCCGACCTTCACCATGAAGGAAATCCACGATGCAATCCCTCCCCATTGCTTCAAGCCGTCCGTCCTGCGGTCAATGGCATACGTTGTCCGCGACTACTTCTACCTGTCAACCCTCATCTACCTCGCCGTGACGTATATCCCTCTCCTCCCCAATGTCTACCTTCGATTCGCGGCCTGGGTTGCATACACCACCGTCCAGGGATTCGTCTTCACCGGCATCTGGATCCTGGCACACGAGTGCGGACACGGTGGATTCTCCAAGCACAAGAAGCTCAATTACACCATGGGCTTGATCATGCACTCGTTCCTCCTGGTCCCGTTCCATTCCTGGCGCATCTCCCACTCCCAGCACCACAAGGCGACTGGCAACATCGATAAGGACACTGCCTTCGTGCCGCACACCAGGGAATCTTGGGTCAAGACAAACTGCGGCAAAAATGCCAAGACAAACATGATCGAGTTCGCCGAATTGGCAGAGGACTCCCCAATCGTTGCTCTCTGGCACGATATCGTCCACCAATTGTTTGGATGGCCTGGATACCTCCTCTGCAACCTGACCGGACAGAAATACCAAGGCCAAAAGGGACTGAAGATCATGCACTTCTACTTCGGAGAAGACAGCGTGTTCTTCAAGAAGAGCGAGCTCCCATTGATCATGTTGTCTGATCTGGGCGTTGCAATCATGATCGCCGGTCTCGTTGTCGCCGGCCAGATCTTCGGAAGCTGGAATGTGATTGTCCTCTGGGGTGTGCCGTGGCTGTGGGTGAACAACTGGATTGGTAAGTCAATGCCAAAAACACCTTGCTCAATGCTAACGAAATAGTTGCCATCACTTTCCTTCAGCACACCGACGCATCGATGCCACACTACGACAACAAGACGTGGACATTCGCTCGTGGTGCAACTGCTACCATCGATCGCGATCTCGGCTTCATCGACACGCATCTCTTCCACGACATCATCGGCACACATGTCTGCCACCACTTGGTGTCCACGATCCCCTTCTACCACGCCGGCGAAGCCTCGATACATATCAAGAAAGTAATGGGACAGCACTACAAGGCAGACACAAAGACGGGATTCTGGACCGCGTTCTGGAGAAACCAGCGTGCATGCAAGTTCGTTGAAGAGACTGCTGGAGCGGAAGGGAGCGGTGTGTACATGTATCGAAACTTGTTCAACAGAGCTGGGGAGACGCAGCCGCAGAAGTTGGCAGTCGAGGGGAGGAAAGATGAGGTCAAGGAAGGCAAGAGCTCGATGACTGCGGCTATGGCTTCTAGCCGCAACCTTGATGCGAGGAGAAGACTTTCGCAGTCTGCGCAACTTCGCGCGAATCTGCCATTATTGGCGGATGGTTGATCAGGCCATGTTAGGCAAAGGTTGCGTCGTACCATCGTTAAATTGTGTGGCTGGATAGATTGCCTCTTGTTAGGGTTGGCAATAGATCTTAGATAGATAGATAGATGGCGTTGGAGGATAGATTCGAGAAGGGTTTCGTTGTAGTTTGACGTGTTCTATACCACAATATCATGATGTTTGGAATTGCAGGTCTTACTTTTATGCAGGCGGGGTTTCGGTTGCCTCGAAATTGGGCTGATGTGATCCTGCGGGTCTCACTTCTGGATTCGTGACCCGCTTGATTATGCGCCGCGATTTTTGGTTCTTCAAAATTCGTGAGGAAGAGATGTGGCATTATTGAAGGAGTTCCAGATTCTTTCCGTCCGTCTCGCAGGGTTGAATCAATCAAACCCTCGAGTGAGGAGGTCTCCCTATGACAACGCCTTCATCGATCATCTCCGGATTTGGGGTTAAATGAACAACGCCACCAAAACAAAACCTCCAAGTCGCTTTTCCATGGTCTTGTTGATATCACCTCCTTTGAGACACAGTCAACACCTGTACGCCCACACGATCACGCGGATGGTTTCCTAGTAGCAAGAACTGAAGTGAAAGTAAATTGACTTAACTTACAACTTATCATGATATTCTTGAGGCATTCTTACTATGTCACATTAGACGTCTCGCAACGACCGCTGCTCCTCTAGCACCATACCATGCTCCGTCACCCATATCCTTTTTCGATACCTCAAGAGTTGCTGGAACATGTTCTTAATCCCTATTGACTACCGCAAAATGGTGTACTTTGAGCAAGAGCGAGAGTCAAATAGTTATGTTAGCTAGTGCGAATGCAAAGAATTGGAAGTGTGAGCGACAGACTTGTTAGGACCTTTTACCCTCGCGCTACATTAGGTGTTCTTATGGTACTTCACAGGAGGCAAACTATCGAATCGTGATGATCAAATGTAAGAAGATTTCGAGCAGGGACATATTTCCTCGCCACGTATGCATTATCTGTCACAACTTTAGGAAATGTGATCCTAATTATTTAAATCAAGTCTAAAACAAAAGGCCCCCTGGGGCGATCTCTATGCCAACTGTAACGCCCATCTTCTCTGAGATTTTCGAACACTTTCAAGTCCTCTGTTTCGACTCGATACGCTCCACCAATGACCCGGAAACGGTGTCCCCAGCTGTTCGCACCTTCATTATCCGTTTCGCTTTGCAAAGCGACTGGAATACTGCATCCTCTCAAGTACTGAATCCTATCCCCGACCTGTACATCCGGATGTACTAAAACCAGGCATGGATACGGAGAAGGGGGATTCTGTGGCAGAGAAGCGGATTCCAGCAGCGCAAGTCGCATCCCACTTCCTAAAACTTCCTCGAGTACATCAATAAAGGCATCCATTTGCTCGGCCGTATGAAAATTTCCAGCCCGTTGGCCAATAATGCTGGTATCTGTCCTGATGGATTTATCAACAAATGACTTCCCCATCCATTCCTCACCAGAGACTTCGTTTATACCAGGAGTTTTGAGTTGAGACCATTCGCGAAGTGTGAATTCGCCGATCTTGAACCGAGCATTGCTATCAATCCACTCTATGAGAGCAAGATTATGCACTGCACCCCTTTCCTCGGGAGTCCAGAGCGCTGAGAAACAGCTTCTCACTGTGGCGCTGTCGAACTTGTCAGAGACGAGTGACATAGTAAGTGTTTGCCATATTTGATCATTAAAGTTCATTTGTTCTGGAGTGGCACTGTCTAGCCGGGGGTCTTTCTGGTGTAGTGTGGATGTAGATGATATCCAGTGAGAACGAGATAGATTTGGAGATAGACTTTCATTTCCTCCGTACGGACGCATGGCTGAGCTCATGCCGCTTACAGTGCCTAATCTAAATCCCCACACTTTGAGAACATCAGTATCTGGCCATGGAAGAATTGGATTGTAGTCAGAAATGGTGTGCCATTCCGAGAATCTGCTTTCCTGAGCCGTCATAGTCCCAGACCAAAAGGTGGTCCAGCTAGGCACCCATGAGGGCGTCTTCGGGCTGCCTTTCGGGAGAATTCTAGTCCCTCGAAGACATATCATATCGAGCGAGCGGGTCAAGGTGATCATGGTTCGAGTCATATCTAAGAGCATTTGGTTGACGGATTGTCGATAGTTCGGTATAGGCACAAACTGCGTACCGTCGTGACATAACCCTAACAGAGCATAAATCTTGTCTCTTGGGTCAGTTGCCAAAGTCTTGTGACTCCATCGCATGGCATCAAGCAGCCCTATGGGCTGTCGTCTGACGTAGTAATGGTCCCTGAACTCCAACAAGTGTGCGGCTTTAGAAGAAGAAGAAGTCCTGATTCTGCTACCACTACCAGAGCCTTTCGCAATCTCTGCTTCTCTCAGTTTCATCAAGGTTGCATTGACAAAGTTCCAAGGAATCTCGACGTTTCCCCAGAGAACTGTCACATATGATGCTACCGTGATTTCCTGGATTATCCAAACTCTTTCCCAGTATGGTTGGCTGAAAAACTCATTGAGGAGTGCCCATCCATTCTCGGTCCAAAACTTTTCCTTTTCGACTTCGTCGGCAATATTACCAAAGCTGCTCAGCTCAGCCTCTTTCGAAGAAGATCCTGTTCCCAGCGTTTGGACCTCGATTTGATTCTTGAGCAAGTATTCCAGGCCTTCTACTTGCAACGGCGGAACCTCCTGGCCCCCTACCCAGCAGAGAACCTCTTTTGCTTTGGAATATATCTGACGCATGTTGCGCACCTGATTACTTCGTTCTTCTTTATCTCCTTGGTTGATACACAAAGCATCAACCCACAGTCGAAGTATTCCTCCTTTTGCTGATCTGTTCTCCCGAACACCCCGAAGCGCCGACTCGAGATTTTTCGTGATTTTGACTTCGTAACCATCTATACGCATGGTACTCGTGATATGCGGGTCACCCCAACAATAAGAGAGGGCTGTGTAAACTCCGGGATCGATCAGAGAGATACATTCTATGAAACAAGTCAAGAGGTCGTCTTTCGAAGTGCTTCCGTCCAAATACAGAAGTCGCATTTCCCAGGCATCGGAGTCCAACTTCCTGTAAGGGTACTGACCAGTGGTCTTCTGTCTTGGAGTAATGGCAGTACCAGGGTGGTCACTGGAGGCTCGGTTAGATTGATCCCGTGACCGTGCAAACAGGCCAGCGAGGTTACGCAGGTAAAGTGATTTAGAATTCGCTTTGGGGTCGACAGCAACACTGGACTGAGAGTTTCCGGGCTCATTACCGTTTGTGAGTGTCTTTGTTATCAAGAGAGTCATCGTGTGAAAGGCTTTGCCGAGTTCCAAGTTGTTCTTCGCTGAAACTTCGAAGAAAGGAATTCCAAGTTTATCTGCTAGCTCCTCTCCTCTCTTCATAGAGACGACACGCCCTTCAATCAAGTCGGATTTGTTGCCGACCAAAATTTTAGTGGCCTTTTCAGGAGCATGCTGATTCACAGATTGGGACCAGTATGATTGGATATCTGACTTCATTAGCAAGAATGAAATGATTAGATGGTGGTTGAGGGACGTACCATTGAAACTGCTCTCACTTGCAACATCGTAGACTAGGAAGACTCCATTGGAATGCCGATAGTAGGACGTCGTGAGAGGTCTGAACCTCTCCAGTCCGCTCGTATCCCAGATCTGCAACTTGACTCGCTTTCCGCCCACTTCTATCTTCCGTACAAGCCAGTTGTCGCTAATGGATGGCGAGATATTGGGATTGTAGGGATCTCCATTGTATCTTTGAATGAGACAGGTTTTCCCAACGCCAGAACTTCCAACGAGGACAAGTTTTATCTCACAGACTGTTAGACTAGGCCCTCCTCTACAACGAGAACGAACAGGGAGGGGCTCCGTGACACTTACAAGGAAGTCGTGTTCACGAGTGCTCTCCATCCTGAATTTTGACCACGACAACTGCTATAATCCGAAATGTGATCACTAGACACGTTAGAATTGCTTTGTTTGAGGTCTGGCAAGCGGCAAAGAGTGCGCTGAAATGGTTCAGCTGAGCCAGTGGCTGAGAGCAAAAGGAAAAATGTGGCTGGCATCTCCCCACTCCTGAACAAAGGGTAGGTCACGTGAATACTCACCACTCCACTAATACCTCTCCAGACGGACAAGCATTTATGATGTAAGTCATAGAAGAGCTCGTAAAGAAGTGGTGGGCAATTGCGGTTTGTCATTAAAGACTTGCTATCATAGCCTTAGGATACCTCTCTGAGCGAATGTTGCAGACTTCCAATCCGCAATGGGTCAACCATCTTCCCATCCTTCATACCATGAAAGGAGCACTCCCTTACCAATCTGTATTCACATTCATGCTCTGTCAATAAATTCCGCTCTCATTAATGTCATTATCCACCGTTTCTTGCCCTTCCTCCCCGAGATTCCATGGAATTTCCCCGCTCCCATCACAAAGATGTAAATTGGCAAACAGAATATCACGGGCATATCATCGGCTGCTCCGATACCCTTCTTGCATTTAAAGATTTAAGAGTTCCTCGGTCACTCTGTCCACATCCGCTAGCTTGCGCGGCGAGATAAGCGCTTGTGGAGGCGGCGAAGAGTCGACTTGAGAGGTTAATCTTGGCTTAGATGTTAGATAGATAGAGAACATACGGAACTGATGTTCTTGTGTTGAGATATGTTGTGTTTGTAATAGGGTAAGGATTTGAAATGGAATGTGAGAATAAACATGTTTCAGAGATGGCGAGTATTAAGCAAGAAGGAGTTAAGGATGCTCCTAATACTTGTGCGGCGCCTTGGCTCTTCCCTCGTCTGTAATTCCTCTCCCCTTACTTGGTTTTGAATACATTGGCCAGCTTGAGTGTGCCTTTTTATTCTTCAAGAGAAACATCGAACGCGATCTCAATAATTCTTTATTGAAATTACTAAAAAGAAACTCGCTCTGCTTGAGGGGTAACTCGAATCAAATGACGAGGCTCCAACGGATAGTCTAGCAAAGCTGAGTGCTGAACCATACGATTGTCATAAACTGCCACTGTATCTTCCTCCCATTTCACTCTGGTATGGAAATCAAGTCCCTTTTGCATATGATCGAAAAGAAACGCCAAAAGGTTGTCACTTTCCTCCTTCCGCAAGCCCAAGATCTTGGTAACATACTTTGGATTCACCCATAGAGCCTTGCGCCCAGTGACTGGATGTCTCCGTACCACAGGATGAACTGTGTCGATAGGGGGCCTTCGGACAAAGTTGGTCGCGCTCGGAATCGTATATTGATTGATTCCAACGTGAAGTGCTTGAAGGTCTTCGAGGAACCGTTGCATTGTCGGAGAAAGTCGATCAAAAGCTTCCATCGTGCTAAGATAGAGAGTATCCCCACCACACTTTGGGACTGTCAAGGAACAGAGAAACGTAGTTCCGGGTGGATTACTATGTTGATTAATCACATAAATCTTAATAGAATAATTTTGACCTACAGCTCATATGTCATGTCAGAGTGCCACTTTGTTGTGTTCAGTGTACCCGCTGATGTACTGCTCCAGTACGACGAGTCACTATCTCGAAAAACAACATCCAATTCCGGGTGGTCTTTGACATGAACAGCCCATTGATGAACGTGAAGTCTCCCAAAGTAGCTTCCATATTCTTTCAGCCACTGGGCGCCTTGGTGCACGAAATTTTGCTTTCGAAATATAACCACCCCTCTCTCAGCAACGTAAAGTGCCAGCTCATCCTTTTGAATGTCACTCAATTGACTGAGCTGGACTCCAAGAACCTCCGTTCCAATGCATGGAGTCATGTCTTTTCTCTCGTTCAAGATGGCGAAGAGTGACTTCTTCTCTGGGTCGGCTTGTGACGCGGGATCGACATGTTCGTAGGGTGACAACGGGAGCTCTAAAGTAAGAGTTTTATGTGGTAAATATTCTTTCCATTTATACTAAAGAGTTGTGAGCCTCCGCTAGCAGTATTTTGACTCTTCTTACAGCTATATCAGGTCGGCTGTAATCCAGCACAGTCTTCTGTGGAATCTCGGTAGGGCCGTGGGGATTAAGTGGGACGTTAAGTAGATATGGTGGAAAGATTACTTCTTTTGGAGGGATGAAATCGGGTGATTGCGTCGCACTCGTGAGGACTTTCGAAATTTGTGGATGGTCCGTAGTCTCTTCATCGGGAGTTCCATGGGGCATTATGTAACGATTCTTCGCGGCGATCGGTGAGGAATTCGATTAGGAAAGAGCTAGATATTTCAATTGGTTCGTCTCAGGGAGATGCCGTTTAAATGTAAATGACGCTAGGATTGGGGATGATAGTACGAAGAGAAGCTTGGTCTCAGAGCTGCTGTAATGATCTGAATAGACCGATTTGCACTCGTCTTGAAGATTCATGTAAAGTTGGATCTTCAATTTACGGCTACCTCTATTGACTGAAGTGCGAGGTGGTTAACAGTAATCATGATGGTCTTTATGTGGCAAGACTTGATTCGTCCTGCGCCCACTTTTGAGTCTTGACCGACCCCGCGCCAGCCAAGTACTGCAAGCCGTTAGACCGACATCAACGCCTCCTTCCAAATGCAACGACAAAGATTTATGATCTAGCTCTCTAGCAAAAATATTAACTAGATGTCCTTTAATTTATTTCCACGTAGAGTTATCTAATAACTCTTTTGCGGCCTCTATGTCATTCTTGCGTTAAGTGCTGCCATTTTTTAATCTTTTAGGTATCTGGCCCCCTGTTGGTCTGAATTATCTTTGCATTGGCCATTCTTGTCTGTAAGAATCCGATTTTGGGCTTCTGCTTACTCCCTCCACAGTACATCCCGCATATCTCCTAGCGTATAACATTAGAACTGCTTCAATCATTTAGCCATCCGAGATGGAACTCAATGTGGACCTCATCGAGCGGACAATCCTTCCAACGGGGGCTTTTGCAGACGAGATAAAACCCAAATACTTGGCAATCAAGCATGGAAAGAGTATCCCAACCTCCTGGGAGCACTCGTTCCTGAACCCACGGAATAGAATCGATAGTTTGGATCCAGTGAAAGCCCCCAAATGGCGGATTGATGGCTGTTGTTCACTGGGAACCCAGTTTTATACCGTTCCTATCTTCATCCTAGGGCTCGCTCCTATGCGAATTGACACATTCATCCCAGAACTATCAACTATCGCGCCCGAAATTCGCGAGGTTCTTCAAGCAGACACGGCCTTTCACCGCCAAGATGCTCGCGTATCCTGGCTTGGAATCTCCCGCTATATACTGAGGACGCTTGAGCTGTGGACATCGTCAATACCTGATTTCAAGACTTTCTATACAAGCCTTCCTTTTGGATCACGAATTCTGTTCGAGAACATTTCTACAGACATTCGTCAAGTCCGGATCCGAGTAGTTCAAACCTACGCGCTGGAAAGAAAGCTACTCTCCCTGGCCCAGTTGAAGTCACTATGGGGCCTGCCAGAAAACTCTTTTCCTCCCACACTAGATATCTCGGAAGTTCAATTTATCCGCCAAATGCACGATAGCGTCAGCCTGGTCAGCGTTCCCGGCCCTGGTTTTGAACGAGACCTTGTGATCTTGAAAAGTCTGACAAGCTTCCCACGCTGGCTATACCACGAGCTCAGAGTCCTTCTGAACATGCCCCCGCATCCGAATATTATTGGTAGACCCCTGTATCTGATCACTAAAATATGTCAATTCGGTTCAAAACGGGCCGTTCTTGGGTTCACGACAAGGTACCACTCAGGCGGCAGCCTACAAGATGCTGTTCCACTTCTTCGAGCGCAGGGAAAACTGGAATTAGCAATGCAATTCAAATGGGCGCTCCAGCTTACCAGCGCACTCATACATGTCCGCGAGAACGCTCAAACGTTTTATTCTGATCTCAGGATGGAGAACTTGGTCCTCTCGCAGCCGGGGAACGATCTTGTAATGGTCGATTTCGAACAACGAGGTGTTTGGGCCCAGTTTCCCGCGCCGGAAATATCCTATCTCGATGCGATTTACTCTCTCGCCAATTCGACGGTGATTCCAGTGCGAGCGCAGGAGAAGTACAAACAGCTTACGAAGAGGTATATGGGGGACATAGTACCCGCGTTGTCGGAGAGCTATCATAATCCTGAACAGGGATATTGTGCCCCGTGGATCGCAATGGCGAGAGAAGAGCAGGAGGCCGGCATGGCTTACATGTTGGCAAGAGTGCTGTGGTGTATTTTTGAGGGCTTGTCTTGCCCAGAACAGCCGGTTTGGTGTTCGTACGAGTGGGAAGCAGACTTGGAGTTCATGGAGTTTAGAAGATCTCCAGTGGGGGTGATGCGGTTGATAGATGAATGTACAAAGGGTAGGAAGGAGTTGGAAGACAGATTTCCTGCCGCGAGGAAGGGTAATAGGTTCGTGCTAATGCAAGGACGTTGGAGAAGCGGGGTTCTTGACGAGGATTACGTGGGTGAGGGGACGGTGAATGAGGTGAGAGACGAAGCGATGAGATGGTGGAAGAAGGAATTAAGTGATGCGGAGGAGTTTTTGGAAAAGAGGGAGAAGGGAGAACTTAATGGAAGATGGAAAGAGTATCTGAAGAGGCCGAAGTTGAAAGATATTCTAGTTTGTCTTGAGAGACTTCGATCCCAGCACTGTACTTAATAGTCCTGTTGCAAGGTCCTTTGATTCTTCCAACAATACCAGAGGTTCGTCTTTAGCAGTATCGTACCCAGTAGATTTCAAAATTGTCCCTTTATTGAAACAACCATTCCCAAAACAAAAGTAAGTCAAGCTAACGCCAAAACCCAACCGTTAGATTAACTTTTGGATCCAGAATCTTTCCTGTTCTTCTTCTTGGACTTCCTCTTCTCTGAATGATATCCTTCGTCCTGGGCCCAACTACCAATACCGAGCAACATTTCCCTACGGATGGTTTTGGCTGATAGAGATTCGGCAGCCGACATGGATAGAATCCCAGGACAGAGCAAACGCTCGTTCCCCATGTCGGATTTATTAGCGAGCGTTGACCAGTTCTCACGGGTTGAAGACTCGTCTTTAGTGAAATTGAAGCCTGGCTCAGAATCTCCTGGAAATACTGTTAGCCGCTAGTTATGCAGAACAGAGGGAAGGGGAATCAAACCGCACCATTTGATGTTAGAATGTCGAGGTAAGAAGTGATAGCTACTGAGTTCCCTCTTGTTTGGGATTGAGGAGGCTGTCTTGCCGTTTGTAGACGAGAGTCTTCCATAGTCTTCAAGTGCAAAAGTGTCTATAGCGATATTTGAGGACTGCAGGGCAGCAGTTGTAATGAGACGAATATTGAGGATGGCATAGACCGGCGCTTTCTGGTAGTAATAAAGCAACTTCGCGAATAGAACAAACAACAATGATTCTCACGGATGGGGGAGAAGATGACATATTATAACCCAAAAGGACTTACTGGCCTCTTGCAATTGTGGCCGCAAAATGACTGGATTGCACTCGAGCTTGTATAGGATATTTGTATACATGACTTGACCGGTTTTCTGATTGTAGCCTATTAACCCAGATGTAAAAGGATCTCAGCTCTTGGGGCTTCCACCGGTTTAAGCCATCAAGGTCTCCAAACCTATCACAATCGTGCCTTGCTCCTGACACATCCTCTGGAGGCTTCACTGATCAGGGCGAGCGAGCCTTGCAGTGCGGGCTTCTGAGCATGTACTTTACTTTGTTAGAAGGTAGTGAAGCTTCGATAGACTGCGATTTGTGAAGTTATATCCACCTTCAGGGTCCTCTCACTTGAGCATATGGTCGCCCGACCTATCAGAATACAACACCTTCCTAAGTGGGGCTTTGACCGGATGGCACCGGTCAGCATGGGTGTGACGGCTGGGCTCGGGATGTGGTGGAAGCCGTGCGGGTGAGAAGCCCCAACCAATCAGAGGAGCTGTAACCCATGCAAACCGGTCAAGACGGGTGCAGGGCCAGTGACTCGCCAACGCCCAACCACATCACCCTGCGAGAAACCTAAGCCAGGCTTGCAGCCATTCTGACCTTTTGGAACGCGGGTTGCGTAACTGATAAAGGGGCGATGAAGCACTCGTTGATGCAACTTCGTGCTTTGTACATGCCTCCCCGCCAGGCCCGGTTCTTTTCTCGCCGTCTACAGTCTTCCGCCTCTCACGCCGCTGCGAAGGTGCAGTCTCTTGCTTAGCCCACGAATAATACGAGCATAGGAAGTAGCCATGGTGCGCAACGATCAGGTAAGATCCGTTAGACACCATCTTGGGTATTGCATTGACCTATGAACAGCACAATGCTCGCAAACCACGTGGCGGTGGCGGAGGATTGCCAAAAAGGGCCAAACGCTCATCAAAGACGATGGATATCAGCCGTTTCTCTCAAGAGCAGCAAGCAATCTTAGCCCAAGCTGCTTCAATCCTCGGATCTCCTGTCGCAACTTTACCCGCAGTCATGGACGGCCTCACAAGTTCATCCACGGTGTCATCTTCGAAGAAGTTTACAGGAAGCAAGACGCCTCAAGCTCGACCATCAACTCATATGCAACTTCCGAGTGAGAATGACAGATCACCTTCTGATGGCTACCAAACCAATGTTCCGACTACCGAAAAGGATGATGCCTGGAGACCCAGTGGCCCTGCGCCTGCCACGAACGCTGCATGGGATCTTTGCAGTCCAGGCTATTTTGGCTTCGATATGCTCACACCAGGCCAATGGTCAGATTGCTTCGCAAACCTCAATTTTCCGCCACAACTTCCTCAACAATTGACATTTGGAAGCAGGTGCTCCAGTTTGAGTATGAAAAATGGCGTTGATAGTATACTAAAAGGTTTATAGATTCATACGTACACCCGAGCCCTCCTGTGAACCAGTCTTACTCAACAACGGTTCCAGATCCACCAGCCACAGCTAATCCGGTTCAAGTCAACTACGAACATGTGAACGTGGCAGAAGACGATATGGTAGGCACCACATGTATAAATTAATGTTTGACTAATTACTGACGCCTTCACAGTTTGCTGATTTCTTCGCCTGTGATAATCTTCTCGCCTTTGAGGATAATTTTGAAGCACCATGGCAGCCCAGCATTTCGCATTCCCAGCTGCAAGTACAACAGCCATCTTCTTTCGGAAATATAATGCAGTTCCCATCGTCCTTGAATCTCGGTACCTGGGATCTTGAGTCACAATTCTTTGAGCCTCCACTCTTTGACAACGCATCGTCGGAGCTAGAGAACCAGCTCTTGGAAGGACGCGAACCTGCTTCTCACTTGGAGGGATTAAATCAAGCTGCTCAAGAGATAGCTGGTGAAACAGCTCAATCGGATGAGATAGTTCCTACACGTCGAGGTCCATTTAAAAGTCAGCGTGACCGTGAGAAAACAGCCCAGACGAGAAAACTCACGGCATGTATGCGCTGTAGAATTCAGCGAATAAGAGTAAGATTCTCGGCGCAGGCACAATTTGGCTTTTTTCTTGATGCTAACGATGTCTGCTTTTAGTGCATCGCAGATCCAGAAAACCCGCGGGGAGTCTGTCTTACGTGCAAGAGCATATCTTTCTCCCGGTTCTCCTGCCTTCCATGTCTTCGTTACAAAGTTACGGATGTGAAGCTGTTCAAGAATGATTCCGGCAAAGTTAGTGGCAACCAATGGACGCAACGTTGGTCTGGCACGGAACCCCATATCATTAACGACACCGACTGGGCATCGCCGCAAGTCCGAACGCTTGAGATTACGCAGGATTACACAACCCGTCCTATAGTGATTGTTGTCAGGAAATTTGTACCTCAGCCGGGCGACCAACTTCACCGGCGTTGGGTTGATGGTGGTATCGAGAAGAAGGCACAGATTCCTCCTTATGCAGTTGCTGATCTTGAAACCACGATTCAGACTTATAAGACCTATATTAACGAGGAGGGTCCAGCTCACTTCCACAGTGCTTTGAATCCGGCGGACCATTTAATTTGGGAGACATACAGCATGGCTATACACACCTCAAATTATACATCGGTAAGTTCAATTGTCAGCAATAATGTCGAAGATTGCTTACATCAATGTGAAGTCGGAACCCGAGAAAAAGCTTTTAAAAATGGCTCTTCGCCTTTGGGTCGCAACTCGCATCAACACGACATCTGAACGAATTTGCGGTGACGAGACTCTTGGTATGTCGAGAGATATGATCGATAAATCAAGTCCCATGCATAAAAAGATTCCGATTCCTCCCGTACTGGGAGCCCAACTTTGCTACATCGTGCGAGATATAATCCAGATCCCGTTGCGGAGAATGATACTGGAGCAACTGCAAAAGGTCTTCATTGCTCACAAGCCATCAACGTGGTTCTGTGTATACTTGTGCACTTTCATGTTGTTGCACAACTGTTCTCTTATTACGAGACAGGATATTGCTGAAGCACTCAAGCATGGCTTCAAAGTAAGTCCCACAACGATCTACTAATGTAGCTGACATATTCATGACTGATCAGCGGCGTTTTGCGAGGCCCGAAATGGTCACGGAGTATCACGGTGGGGCCAACATTCTATTGGCACACTTCCACTACTGCAATAAGGGTTGGGAGCCATTCACATTGAATTGGGACGACAAGAAAGCAGCCTCTCGAGCGGAATTGAACGACGAACAAATCCAATTTATGAAACGAACCTCAAGGTTCGTCAAAATGAACGGTATCTTTGCCCCTCTCTGTCGCCAACCTTTCTGTCTCTAACATGGGTAAACAGAAACACGCTTCAACGCTCTTCACAACAGTACGAATTGCGACGATGACTACTATTTTGTGGCACAGATGTTCGAGAAGAACTGGACCCCACGCTAGGATTTGCAAGGCCCGGCGTGGTTACGAAAGACTGCATGCATGTTGCCATATTCGGTTTCCCCGCTTGCTTCAGCACATGCGAGTCGCTGTAAGTGCGAGGTCGATGTTAGCCAGAGGGAGTGCGCAGATCATTGTCGCGTGCGCATTCAGCAAACCAGCGGTGCGGGATCTGCAGTCGCACCTGTGGCGGTCCAATGTCTATTGCCACAGGTGACGAAGCAGAATCCCGCCGTAGGGTCAGGTGTTGAAATATTTCTCCGATCATCGATTATGTACTAGAGATACACCAATACACTATGACAGCGCCCAAGCACGCTAATGCACTAACTAGCTTGATCCACCATTATTTTCAACATCAGGCTCCTTATCAAAGAACCCCACATTTCTCCTCGAGTGCGCCGGCCTTTCGGTATTAACCTCTATTCCTCCTCTTCGCTCATCGACAGTGGTATGCCTCACTGGAGTTCAGTCCACTATTATACGACACAATGGTTCTCAATGATCGAGGCGGAGTGGCAACGCTACAAGGCCATGGAACACTACAGATAAAAGACAGTGACCCATCACCACTGTTGCTACCACATGGGTTCCCTGATCGTGTATCGACACGCATGGCTTGGCATGGCTCGGATCTCAGGGAGACAGAGCAGTATGTGTATGAATTGACAGTCGCCGATTTGAAAGAGATAAGTGAAGCGTTAAGTGCATTTAAGAGTTAGTTTCATCTAGCATAGTGTATTATGTATTCTAACGTCGCTCTAGCGCTGGGGCTTGATGGAGATATTGTGACCAAAGACACCTTCCCGTTACCCACTCTTCAGCCGAAGCTTGAAGCTCTTTGCGACGAACTCCACCAAGGCATAGGCTTTTTCCTTATTCGAGGACTTGGTCCTCAGAATTACTCGGTGGCAGATAGCACTATCGTTTTTCTCGGCATCCAAAGCTACATTGCTGAATTGAGGGGACGCCAAACAGGATCTGGGGATATGATTGGTATGATTTTCACCAACGTTTCGATCAGCTGGCTTTCTAAACCTAGTTTCAGTGCACCTAATCAGTGATAATGAGCAATCTGTTCCAGCTCTGCAACCGGGAGCATCGAGACCATCTGATGGCAGTATTGTATGGCCAATCAGGCCCTTGTACAATTTATTGCTGACGGAGACTGCAGTCATTCCACACAGACGAAGTAGGCGACATCCTCGCCTTCCAAGACAGGTCAACAATAAAGCACGGCACTCGAGCAGTTCTCGCCTCCTTCTACGCAGTATATAATACTCTCGCTGCAACACGCCCAGATGTGATTGAAACACTCGCGAAGCCCGACTGGCTATTCTTCTAGTTCGTTCACTCTCACCTTTTCTTGCTTCCCAGTTTTAACAAAGCCACAGTCCTCATTACCACCGCCGTCCCATCCTCTTTTATCACGACGGCAAACTCATGCTCAATTTCGCAGTCGAGTCGCTCCTCGGCAGCACCTATTGGCGCCGTCCAGTCGAATACCTCAAGCCCACCGCCATACAACTCGAAGCCCTGTCCCTCTTGCAGAACATCGCGCAGGCACATGCGATCAGGTTCCATGTTGAGCCCGGTGACTTAAGATTCATCAACAACCTCGCAATTCTGCATCGAAGGGATGTATATACTTTTGAGGAGGGAACGACAGAGAGAGGGCATCTCGCACGGTTGTGTTTGAGAAATGAGAAGAGGAGGTGGAAATTGCCGGTCGGAATGGGGGACTGGGGAGGTGGACTAGGTTCCAGTTGGGATGAGGTCTTTGATCAAGGGGAGAAGGTGGAGAGGATTTGGAATATTGAGCCCATGCCGAACGCCTTCTTCCCAATGCGGCAGTATGGAACGTGAAAGAGGTTAAAATGCAAATTTCTGGCGTCGAGGAGAAGTAGCAATATATAACTATAGGTCCATAATGTTATTAGCCTTGCGCATAAGCTAGAACTATTAAAGGGAGGAAGACGGTTTATATTTCGCTTGCTGCAATGTCACCGTCAACGCTTCAAAACCTCGACGTCTCTTTCGAGATTTAGGGGCATTTCTTAGATAAGCAATTTCCACAGTTTCTATAGTAGATAATCTTCGAGACAACTATCTTTAGCCGAAATGAAATAATTGTCCTGCAGATTGTATCGGATAACGATCTACAAACCGAATCTGCGAAGTGAGGGTTGATAAGATCCGCAGCGTTCAATGAAAAGAAGAGGATTGAAGCGGCGTATTCATTGCAGCAACCATTCGGGAAAGAGTCCGCAACGTGAACCGACAGTAGCATTGTTAGATTGAACAGAATTTCAGGTCAGTTTATAAAAACCATCGCAGTAAGCAAACTATATATAGAGACCAGAGAGAGACCTTGCAATTGCAAAACAATATCGATCCTCACGGCCCCTGGTCGTTTTGAAGATGGGGTTCTCAACAACTCGCAACGGAACATAAAAGTATAATGCACTGGAATAGAAGACTGGATAATAGGATGACGTGAGCCTTTAAGAGAAACTTCATTCCCAGGAGCCCAAATGCGAAAACGCAGCCAACTAGGAAACAGAAATCCAAAAAGGTCCCCAAAGTTTACTATGTCTTAGATCAGGGTGATTGTCTGATCCTCACTCTCGTCAAGCCACCGAAACTGCTCCTCAAACCGGTCAAGCCAACGCCCTTTCAACCTTTCTTCGAGTTCAAAAATTCCAAGCCGAGAGTATTCTGACTTGCTTACCTGGCGGAGGGATGAGACCCTTCCAAGAGTATATCCGCAGTTCCGACGTTTTCGACACTTTTAGCAGGAAAACGGGAATGGGCCCATAATTTCCTTCCCGAAATTCTTTCTCGATTGCGTCAAGTCGAATAGACACCTTCAGGAAGTCCAAGTCCGGCGCCTGTGCAGAGACATCTCTTCTTCTTAACCTGAGTTCTCCATCAGTATGAGTTAATATTGCGGTTCTGCCCCTTCCTTTCATCACAAGTTGTCCCGACTTAACTGCTCCGTATTTAATATTCTGGAAGGGATTTATGATTTTGTAGAGTGGCTCAATTTGACAATCGAGGATTTCAATGCCCACATATCGTTCGCCGTGTGATGTAGTCTTAGGCATTGAGACAGTTCCGTTAACAGCTGCCCAAGACCAAGAAGGGGCTTGAAATTCAAGTGGCCTTGGTAACGAAGTGTGAGGCCATATATGCCACGAGAGTTCAACCGGAAGCCGAGATCTCCACCACCCCACGAGGTACTCATCCCGCAGCGCATAGCCGTATCGTTCAGCAATCCCGGCATGGCAAGCAGTCGGTCGCTATGGAACGTAATTTGAAGCTGCGTATAACTTCTAGAATATCGTACCAGCGATCATAGGAGAATTCTCGGTGGTCAGTCAAGATACCACCATTCCAGGACAAGCCCAGAGTGCCAATCCGATGTTGAAAGCTATCACGAAGGTTTCTGATCGGACATCGTTCCATCAATATCCCGCCGCCTGTCGAGCCGATTTCCTTCGCAGATCCAGCGAGTCTGAATAGAGCCATATTCTAGTATTCGCGGCGAGAGTAGCTTCTCTTGTAAGGCCCAAGCCTGAAAGCGAGAGGCTCCTTCAAGTTCCGAGGTCTTGCCAGCTCGGGTACAAGGACGACGGACGCCATTCTATCCTCGTTGCCCATGTAAGGTACTTCAAAAATACTCTTATCGTAAGGATTTCTCATATGCAAGAATCAAGCTCCCAAGGACCCCAAACTAGACTCTCCGAGCAGAGTATTCCAACTGCGGAGCCTCTCCCTACCCATCAAGAGCAAGATCAAGAAAGTCGGTCCGGACACAGAGTTCGAGCTCTCGAGCCAGTAGAGATCAACAGATTTCACACCTACCGACTCCAGCTCAACGGCACCGTAGTCTCATACCGAACAGTAATCCCGAAAGAGGAATGGCTCCAACTAATTACCGGGAATTGTAAATGCATGCTTGCAACTGTCCTAGGCTTAGACCATGAAGAAGAGCAAAGCTTAGTCTAGTAGCAGATCGAATTAAGGTATGCAACTGTGTTCATGCATTGCTAATCATGTGCTCTTAACACCTTCTTACAGATGAGATTCCCGAGGTGGAGATTGAAGCATAGCAGTCAAGGATTCACTGAACAGAGCATTTTACATACTAAAGGAAACACACAAAGAACTCATCAAGAACTCTTGAGACCCGGTGAGAGCATATCTAGACCTGGTTGAGATTTGATGGAGAGGGGGTGAGTTGAAATGGGTTGAAATGGAATGAGATGAGATGAATCGGCCAGTATCTTTGCGCTGATTCTGAGCCTGGGGGGAGAGACTTCTATTCTCGGTGTTCGATTGCTTGACAGATAGAGGTCTCTCTACCGAGTCTAAAAGACGAAAGTTCAAAACACAAGAAAGAGGATGGAAAGTGCTTGCAATCTGTACAATTGAATTCTTGGCCATGCTGCGCTCCAAAGCCGTCATGTAATGATATACACTCAATCCGTTCATACAATCATACAATCATCATATTACTCTCTACTTCGCCGGCTGAGTCGTCGTGGCTGCAGCTGGCTGTGGAGCAGGTTTATTCAAAAACCTCGGCGGCACCCCCCTCGCAGCATAAGTCCCCTGTCCCACATACGCGCCCACCAACTTGCTCCACTTATACTCGCCCTTCTTCAGCCTCTGAATCTCCTTGTAAGCATAAGAATTGCAGTAAGGCAGGCCCGTAGAAGGATCTCTGTACTTGGCGGGATATCCCGTGATGGCGCAGAGTTCGTGGGAGTTCTTGGATTCTGGAGGATGTTAGAGGGGAGAGAAAGGGGAGGGAGGGGACGCACTTCTGACTTTGCTGAATTTCCGGCCGAAGAGGATTTGTGTTTGGACGTCCTTGTCTTTGATTGCTGTTTCATCGAAGTTCTGCAGAATAATGTAATTACGGCCTTCATGCTCAATGGCTGGGGGAGGTGGAGGGAGATCCGGCTGTGGAGGGTTGATAACAAAGCCTGTCGGCTGGGGTGGCATTAATGGAGGCCGTTGGAGATTAAATCCGAATCCAGGTAGAGGAGTAGATCCATCGAGGCTCGGGGGTGCTAAAACGAATGGATTTAGGTTCTTTGGAGGTGGGGGAGGTGGAGCAGTCAAGGGCAGGCCTGCAGGTGGAGCGAGAAATGAAGACCTTGGCGGTCCAGGAAGAGGAGCAGGAGTTACAATCGGCGGCGCTTCTTCGACGATTTCGGGAGCTTCGGGTTTCGGGGGCGCAGATTTGTCTGGCTTTGTAGGTTCAGACGATTTTTCGGAATCTGGCATTTCCGTGTCTTTGAGAGAAGGTTGCTCTTCTGCAGGTTGTTCCGAAGTCTCGTCGGGTTTCGAAGGCTCCTCAATCGAGGGGACAGAGGCCGCAACTTCTCCATCAGGCGCACCCTCTGGCTTGGTCGATAATCCTTCTTCTGGCTTCGTAGCTCCATCTGCCTCCTTGCCATCCGCCTCCATCTCTGCAGCTTTCCTCTTCCTTGGAACCTTCTCCTTCTCCTCCAACGTCAAGTTTTTCCCAACCTTCTTCAACTTCCCTCCAACTTTCTCCCCCATGCCACTCCAATATGTAACCACCGGTCCTTCCAAGTGCCTATTCTGCAGCGCTGCCAGCTTCTCCAGCTGCGCTTGCTCCCTCTGCTGCTCTGCCTCCTCCCATCTGCTGACAGTCCTAACATTACTCTTCTCGATCCTCGCAGCTTCTGCCAACCTATCCGCTTGTGTCATCTCAGGTTTCTTCGCAGCCTCTTTGGCAGCCGCAGCCTTCTCCATTCTCGCAAGCTGTCTCAATCTCTTAATCTCCCTCTCCAACATCTGCTGATGCAACTGCTCCTTGCTCAACTTTGTAGTCTTCCGTGCCGAAGCTCGAGTCGGTGCTTCTTCAGCGGTTGGGAGCCATGATGCCCGTTCAGATTTCTTCTTCGGTCGAGGGGCAGGCTTTAACGGAACTCGGGGATCGATCTTAACCTTCTTTCTCTTAATTCCAGGCACCTGTGCTAATTTCCGCTTCTTGGCTTGCCGTTCTGCCCTCTCCTGTTTCTGTATCGCCTTCTCCCCATCCAGATCATCGTCTCCTGCTGCAGGTCCTTGGTCTTCATCATCCGAGGAAGAGTCCATCTGGACATCAGAGTCCGCCCCCGCATCTTCGAAGCCGACATCATCCTCGGGTTCCTCGAACAGTAGCTCGAGTTCGTCGTCGGGTTCTTCTTGTTGAAGGAGACTCGCTAGTCGGTTTCCAGCAGTTGCGCGCTTCTCTCGTGTTGTGGCTAGCCATTCGACCTGCTCCTCTTCACTCTCGCTGTCACTGCCAGAGCCAGAGCCAGAATCTTCGTCGTCCTCCGTCCGCACGGGCGTTTGCTCATCTTCTTCTGTTCTCATAGGCGTATCTTCTTGTTCCTCCGTCCGCACGGGCATATCCTCCTCGTCCTCCATCCTGGGCGTGTCCTCTTCTCCCATGGTGTTTATCGGCTCATTCTCTTCCGCCACGTTGTCAGTGGCGCGTCGCAAACGCGATCTAGCTTGGGGCTCAAGAGAGAAGGTTCGACTGCACGCAGAAGTTTAGGAGAAGAGGTGATTTGGCGGCATGATATTCGACCGGTGGGCGTTGACTTTCGGCGGTCTTGAATGCACCAAAAACGCGGGTTGCGAAGACACGGGCTGGGATGACATTTTCCCGTGAGATAAGCGAGAGGCGGGAAGATCGCGGTCACGTGAGGCCCGGAAAACCTGCAAGGGAAAGGGGGATGATGGGACGGAAGCCAGTAGATGTCAGAATTGATATAGTAAAGCAAAGAGCAATAGAGAAATATTTTAAAGAGGTAACTTCCGCCCATTACCCATCCCATCGAGGCTGTTCGTCCCACCAAAAATTCCCCTGTGCCCCAAGCTAAGCCCTGACTGTCATAGAGACAGTGGGACAACGGACGCCCACCTAATCTGCTAAATAAAGGAGGTTCAAACGGCTCTACAAACCTCCCAACCTTCGCAAGCTGTACAAGCTGTTTCTATAGTACCCGAGGCCCAGCATAGTTAAATAATATATTAAGAAGTCGATCACTGCATTGAGATCCACATGACTCTGAAGCAACTGCAAAATCCTCCTTTCAGATAGGCCTACTTGTGGAAGAATTCTATTACATAGGTGAAAATCGTTGCTTGGGTTGACACGATGGCCAGTAGACTGAATACCCGCAAATTTGGAGAGCTCATTCTTAGTCTTCCAGATTGTGTCTTGCTTGTTTTAGAAGTAATGCTCCTGGAACAGGGTATTATAGACCTAAATCTACGTCTTTGTTGTATCTTCCATATTATACATCTTGTAGGAACAGGATACTGGGACAAGTCTCTGTCGGAGAGTGGCAATTTAGAATTCCTGATAAAGCTTACATAGACGCTAATGCATTGTGATGTTATTGGTCAAAGGAAAATAGATCTCTGTTGCTGCTTGAGACCAGATTAGGCATGCTGCCGCATGCATAACGCCACGATCTCGCAATAGTTGTTGCATGAGGCCGCATTGAGGACTAAAGGACGCCGCAGTGGAGCAACTGTTCCTGCTTGCGGCCGCACCGAGGCCAGAAGGATACGGCGTAATTATAATGATGCCAAAGTTGGTACCGGCTATGCAGGTCTTGTCACCCAGGAAAGGTATATGGAACCTAATCACTGCAACCAATCTCTTACTAACGTTTCACCAAAAGGGGATCTTAACTGCCGAGCCAAATATGCCATAATGGATGGCATGACCAGCGTTTTATTGATAAAATGGATTCGTACTAACGCCCAGGCTGCTCAAGTAAACCAAGTGAGACAACGGTTGTTATTCTGTGCATATAAATATCTTGGGAAGCTCCAACAGAACCAAAGGTAGGATGAACAAAGTTAGCGCCCGAGTAGCTATAACTAGGCAGACTCCACGGCTAACATGAACGATGGGGGCAATGGTGTGTTCGACATCCAGGGTGTTTTAAACAGGATTGAAACTGGCAGGTCCGAAGATGAAGGAATCCGAAATTTACTTGACGTAGATTGGCATAGCATTATTTGAAAACCGAGATAGGTGGTGTGGACAGGAAGCCCGGGCCTTGTTAGATGTATTTATATCCACGTCAGTCTTCCTTATAGCCGCTCGCCGCTTCCTGCCTCGCTCTTGCATGAAGGACCAAAACAACATGTGAGCACGGCTGTACTACATTCTTCCATCCTCACTTGCTTCCAAAGACGTCACCTTCACTGCCCCATGCTCTCGCCTTACTCGACGCAACCATGAAAACAACCTCGAGGTATTACCGTTCAGCTGTTTTTCCTCTGCTGCTGTTGTCACTATTGCCCGGCTGGTCCTTCAAATTTCTAAGTCTCTGCGATAGCTGCGTCCCAGAACATCTGCTGCAATCCGAGGTATATGTGATCGATATCGCCGCAGATTATCTGTAAGTCAACTGCCATTTTGAATTCAACTGCGCTGTGGTTGATTACAATCCGAGGACAATCGTGTTTCTCGAGCACAGCGACTCCACCTTCAGCGGCATGCTATATCACTTTTGTGGCGGCTGGTACTTCGATCGCGTTGCCTATTTCGAGGACTCTTAACTAGGAAACAGAACATGGGGTGATCAAGGACGCTGGGAAGCGGTTACCCAGACGATCCAAGCACTGGCTGAAGACAGCAAGGGCAAAATTCATTCGCCGTGATGCACTGGAAGTTGTTCTTTTAGGGTTTCTAGGTTCCGATCCATCGTTTCATCAGGCTGTGCGGGACGCCCTTGGATTTCTTGCGAACGAACATGTTCGCTACCTAACGATCCAGGAAACTGTCCTTGACCAGACTTTTGCGTCTGCGTTTGGGGCTGCAAGGGGTGCTAAAAGGGTTTTCGATATACCGCAAGCGAGGGGCTGTGAGGTGGAGAATCCCAAATGCAGTCTCGTGAGAGAGGAGGTACTCAGTGACTCGCTTATTAAGCGAAGTGTAAGAGAGGTACAATTTGGGGAACTTCAGGTATACAAATAAAGGGCTGGATTTTGCTTCCTGCTTAATTATTAATGACCTTTCCTTAAGCCGGAATATTAATCATTAACAAGAAATGGCTTGAGAAAACATTCTCGCGTTAAAAACGCAAAGTGCGAAGAGATCTTAGTCACGTGCCACCGGGAGGCTGTTTAAGAACAGGGTTAATAACTGGAAGAAAATGAGATTTTCTGAGGATTATTTTATTAAAGACAGACAAGTTATTCAGAGTATTCAGAAATAATGAAAAGAAGTATTCACTCTCACCCATCCTCGATCCTCGACCCGCCATTTGAGGCTCTTCTCCCTCGACAAAACTCCCCGATGCCCTCCCTGCCGCCCTAATGAGATTTTCTGAGGATTATTGTATCAAAGGCAGACAAGTTATTCAGAGTGTTCAGAAATAATGAAAAAAGTATTCGCTCTCACCCATCCTCGATCCTCAACCCGCCATTTGAGGCTCCTCGCCCTCCACAAACTCCCCGATGCCCTCCCTGCCCTGGGGCGGACCGTCTCGGCTGCACCTGCCTCCCCCCTTTCGTCTCTCGCGTGCCGTTCTGCTGCTGGCGCTAGTGTTTCAGGCGGGAGGATCACGTCCGTTGCATCAATCACAGCACGAGGATGCCTGCCGTTTGATATGCACACGCTGCACACGCTGCACACCACGAGAAACATCACATCCAGACACGCCAGATTAATCAGTCCAGGACAAGCAGAGCCCAATCATGGCAATTCGAAGGTGCGCTGGCCTTTGCGGCCAAATGCAAAAGTGCCACATCTGGCACATCTGGCACATCTGGCACCCGCTCTCCGATCCGAGCCAGACCCAATATAGGGGAGACGCTTCGTGCTGCGTCAGGGGCAGCGCTTTTATGGGGAGGAGGATCCTTCCACGTCATACCAACGCAGGCCAGTAGTAGCTTGGGAGTTGGGACAATGCTACAATACCTGCTACTTGTGCCCAGGAATCAATGCAACGAAGGCAGGGAGATGGCCCAGCAAGCGAGGATGGCACGAGTCTAGTGTGGTAACTCTAGAGCAGCTGTATATCCCAAACATCAGGTCGCCGAGGTGTTGTCGAGAGAGAGAAGGCCGAGAGGGTCGAAGTCACGCCAACTGCCATACCGTCATCTGTCAACAGCCTGCGCCGCCGACTCGTCTCAGGGATGGTGGTCCACTGAACTGCAAACTCGTCCCAACTTCAGCACTACGCAGCCCGAGAGCAGCAGGGTGGAACTGTTCGTGCTGGAGATGTATTTCCAGCACGGCCAGCTTTGTATGCTGAGGACATCGGATACGAGTGCCAGCTCGGGTTGACGACGGTGTCCAGTCTCGGGAGATGAAACTGCGAGTCATCGTGCAGCCAGAGGGAGAGGGAGAGGGAGAGGGAGAGGGAGAGGGACTGGACTGCATGTACTGACTGCACTGCACTGCTATCCATAGAATCTCATGTCATCCCTATATATTTATATTTATACATATGAATGCGTGTCGAAGCTGGCCCAACGGCCCAGCGGAGGCCTATTCCTGGCCTCCGTCCTCCGTCCTCCGCCCGGATGAATGCCAAATACGCTTCACAGCCTCACCGCAAAGTGCTGAATTCGTGGTAACTCGTGCTGTACTCGACCGTTTTCTCTGCATCTCACCCTGCTCCCACCTGCTCTCACCCTGCTCCTACAGTACTGTACCGCTGCACAGCGATTCCTGACTCGTCCGTGCCTCACTCCCTCCCTGCCAGGGATTGTGGGCAGCTTGTGGTCTTGAAACACGATCACGCTAAACGCAACTGCGAAGATCCTCGCTCGCTCGCTCGCCCACCAAACCGCCCTCCGCGCACACACGCAGCCCCAAATCAGAGTTCACTAACAGCTGTGGACGACCTACCGCACCGCACCGCACCACACCGTCTCCCTGACCTCCTCCTCCTCCTCCTTTTCTTCGTCTTTCTTCTTCCCACCCCCTCCCTCCTCCCTCCCCATCGCCCACCGTCGACGGCGACAGGCTTCTTCATCTACCTGCTGTATTAATGCCCGTCTGTACATTCACCTTCATCTTCGCCTTCACCTTCGCCTTCCCCTGCCTGGTAACAGAAACGCTCTCCCCTTTCTCGATTCATCCTAGGAACGATTAATCCAAGCACCAATCGTCTCAGCATCCCAATTGCTGGCTTTTGTGCTTCACGGACGGCTGAACCCCTATCGGCCTATCTACCTTCCTTCAAAACAAAGATCTTCTACCCTCTGCCTGCCTGCCTGCCATCGACCTGGCCGGCGCAGCGCCCTTCAACCGCTTTTTAATAAACTCGAAGCTTTCGTCGAAATTTTCCTTCTCGCCTCGCCCACCGCACTCCTTCACTGCATCGACCCCCCCGTGGCCGACCCAGAAACGAATTGCACAGTTTCTTCCTTCCCTCCCGTCGACTCGACTGATCCGAAATTGTTCTCGTCGGGTTCGTCGCACGCTGTCATTGATTTGGCCGCCGACGTCCGGGTTGGGCTGTGGACGCAACACATACATTCGCAAACACCTTCCTGCCATCTCTCGTGCCAGATACGAGGGACATTTGGTGGACGAATAATCTATAATGTCATCTGCAAGATCTGAACACCTGACGCTGGGGTACCTACCAACTCCAGCGGTCAGCCTGCCGCGCTCCGGATCTTCGACTGCAAACACATCGCCCACAGAGCCTTCCAGCGGAAGTGCATTAAGATCACCCTTCGGCTTGTCAGGTGGCTTGAACTCTGCGGGCAAGATGGCCAGCAGCGCGCGATCGGGGGCTGGATCTCCATCGCACGAGTTGGGCAGCGCCAGCAGATTGTTCTCCAAGAGGTATGACGAGCCCCCCTCCCCCAAAGCTGCAGCACATCCTAATCTCCTTTGCAGAGCACGAGAGATACAAGCCCAGGAAGGTCTGCCCGTCAATGTCTGGGGGCCTCCAACCAGCGGCAACTCCACCCCTCTCCGCGAAAACATCCCCGAATCGCCAACCGATGGCTTCCCCGACTTCTCACACCTCCCCACCCCCGAAAACCAACCCTCCACAAGACGTGCACGAGCTGGCACAGTTCCATCTCGCTTCTCTCCTGGCGGAGCAAGCAATGGTTTGGCGCCTCTGCCTACACTTGTTGCCAAGACCTCCCGACCATCTCCATCTCCAAGCCCTTTCAAAGCCCCCTCTCCATCCATTGGGGAGATGGGTGACCACAACACGGCCAGCAACGCTGCTCTGTTGTCTCGATTACGAGCTGGGTCCATGCCTCAGCGAAGCCAGTACGCAAATCCCTCTGGTCCTTTCGGCCCATCAGTTTTCTCCACAAACTGGGCTTCCAGCCGTGAACGAACATCCACCCTAGCCAGTATTGCAAGCCAGGGATCAAACGGGCCGAGTTCTCCCGCACAGTCGTCATTCTCGAGAGAAGGAACGGGCGATAATGACATGCAAATGCGAACTTTGGATTATCTAGGCCTGGCAGATACTCCTCAGCCTCCACGAGCCCAGTTGGCGAATCCGTTCTTAGCAAACATTGCAGATATCGCCAAGCAAGCAAACCGATTCCGATCATACTCCGTGAATGCAAAGGAGAAATATGCGGAGGACGAGGAGGAAGAATACGGCTCGGGCAACCTCACCCCATACGAGACACAACAAGCACAACTTCACATGCAGCTTGCTGCCACCAATGCCGCAATTCAGCAACACAATCTTGCCGTTCAAGCTTTTGCCAATCAGGCATCATCGAGCAGACCTCGAGCCAGAACTGCAGGTGTCCTCGAATCCCCTACCTCCAGATTGCTCCGAAATTACTATCCTACAGCCTCCCGTCTCGACAATAGCATCAATGCGGCAGATTTGGGAATGTCAGAGTCCAGAGAATATGATGATCTTCCAGCAGCAGTTGCAGCCATGTCTTTGGGGCGATCAAACAGCGGAAACGACGGCCATTTGAATCCCAATGACAATCTCGAAGGGCCAACCACCGCCCTCTGGCTCGGCAGCATTCCATCATCGACTACAGTCTCAACTTTGACAGAAATGTTCAAGTCACATGGTCCAATCATCTCTGCTCGCGTGCTCACCCACAAGAACTGTGGATTCGTCAATTTCGAGCGTTTGGAGAGTGCTATCTCCGCCAAGGCTATGATGAATGGCAAAGAAATCTTCCCCGGTGCTGGACCTGTCAGAATCAACTTTGCAAAGCCTCCTTCTCCATCAGGCACTCCAGGCCACGATGGACAATTCCCTTCGCCCAGCCCAGATCCATTCATGAAAGGCAGAGAAGGTAGCACCAACGGCGAGACCAGTGGCGTAACTCCCGGGGTGATCTCGAGACCTGGAACGGCTGCTTTGACTATCCCGGCCCTTGGTGACATGAAGGCTGATATCATGGATATTGTTGGAGAATTCGGAGCATCTCAAGATGACAAGGTCAAGATTTCCAAAACTCTCGACTCTGCCATTGGGTACAACAAGTACCAATCTGAGATTCCCTCCATCCCAGAACCAGCACATAACAGAATCCACGATGCTCCCAAGCTTCGGGACATCAGGAAGAGAATCGACAACCAGACTTGGTCTCAAGCAGAGATTGAGAATATTGCTGCGGACATGCTGCCGGAAATTGCCGAGCTTTCATCCGATTACCTTGGAAACACTGTCGTTCAGAAGTTATTTGAGCACTGTTCGGATGAAATGAGAGATGCCATGCTAACGGAAATCGCCCCTCATATGGCCGAAATTGGTGTCCACAAGAATGGAACTTGGGCTGCCCAGAAGGTTATCGATGTTGTCAGCACCCCCAAGCAGATGCGCATGATTGTTTCAAACCTCCAGCCTTACACGGTTCCGTTGTTCCTCGATCAGTATGGGAACTATGTCTTGCAATGCTGCTTGAAGTTCCAGTCCCCGTACAACGATTTCATCTTCGAATCTATGCTCAGTCAGATGTGGGAGATTGCTCAAGGACGATATGGTGCCCGAGCCATGCGAGCTTGCCTTGAGAGTCATCACTCCACCAAGGATCAGCAACGCATGCTTGCTGCTGCCATTGCTCTCCACAGCGTTCAATTGGCAACAAATGCTAACGGTGCTCTGCTCCTCACCTGGTTCCTCGACACCTGCACCTTCCCTCAACGTCGCACTGTTCTCGCTCCCCAACTTGTTCCTCACCTCGTCCATCTCTGCACCCACAAGGTTGCCTATCTCACCGTCCTGAAGGTCATCAACCAGAAGCTCGAGTCTGAAGCCCGAGACGTCATCCTCCAGGCACTATTCTTTTCGCCAAATGACGAAACTCTCGAGGCCATCCTCTCTGATCATGCTTGCGGTGCAACTCTCATCTTCAAGGTCCTGACCACCCCCTTCTTCGATGAGAGCATCCGATCTCAAGTTGTTGAGAACGTCAGGAATGTCCTCTTGCGACTCAAAGCTCAGCCGGCTCAGGGGTACAAGCGATTGATGGACGAAGTTGGATTGTCAACCCGCAATGGCAGTCAAGGACCAAGCCGTGAGCACGCTCCTAGCAGCCATTCCAATGAACGTGCCCGGCCTGGATCCAATCACAGCCAAGTCAATGGTCACGTCCCTCCTCCTCAATACGGTGGCAATCAGTTCTATCCTCAGATGCAACAGCCTGCTTTCGACATGGGAATGGGCATGCAGCGGACTGACAGTGTGGATTCAAACCTTGGCCAGTTCCCAAATTATACACCGATGTTCAACACGCCTGTTCAGATTCCCCCCATCAACTTACAACAGCTTCAATACCAGCAAACACTCCTTGCCCGCGCTGCTCCACCTATGAACAACTTCTACCCCAACATTCAATCAGGTTTTGGATACAATAGTGGCAGCCCATCTGGCGAGCATTACCGGAACCAGACAAACCCCATTCAACCCCCGCAACCTCAAATCAACCCAAGTCCCATCCTAGGTCAAAACTCCTTTGGTCCTCCAGGCTTTGGCAACATCGGAATGGGTGTCAACGCCTACGGATATGCTGGCATGGGTATGCAAGGAATGGGCTATGGCCTGCAGCAGGAGCAGCAAGTCAATGGACGCCGGGGACGAGTACGTTGATACCATGCATCCGGGACTTGAAAGGTGTCGAGCTAACGACAGTTGCAGAGATGAGGAGATGAATCTACCGCTCATCAGCACACACATGTATGGATTTATTTTGTCGGGATGTATGAAAGCTGTGGCTACAGAACAGTGGGAAAAAACGGAGTTCCGGTTTGGCGAAATGCGGGGATTCATTTTTTCGAACCAAATTCGAGCAAGCCGACGAGATGCACGCTAGCGGTTGATCTGTTGCACTGTACACGGCGATTTAGGGCATGGATATTGGTGATAGGGGTGTTCAGTTCAGCGGTTTTAGGGTGTGTGGTCATCACATTTGAGATACTTGAGTTGTGGATGTGAGCGACTGGCAAGTCACCGTTTGGAGAGAAAGAACGCAAAGTGTGATTGATGCACATGCAAATGCAAATGGCAGATAGAAGAAGACATCATACAAACATATCAATTAGAATATCTCTTCCTGTCTATATTATCTTTTACTTCCTTGTCCGTTTTTATCCGAATTTACTATCTTCCTTCGGGATCTCACTCAGACGGAAACCGTCTCCTGGCCAGCACCATCAACGCCCAACTCCTGCCCCTCACACTCTCCCCCGCTTTCGTGATCCTTTCCCCCTCCCCTCGGCATACACACCCACAAGGCCGCAATCGCCGCAAGCAGCGCAAGGATGATCGGCTGCAGCGTCTTGACACCCTTCTTCTGCGCGATGGCGCCCACGATGAACGGGAACACCGCGCCCCCTGAGCCGCCGAAGGCCGTGCCAAAACCGATGGTGCCGACGTGGAGGGAGCGGGGGAGGAGTTTGGTGATCAGGACGATGGCTGGCAGGTTATCAGCGTTGTCACGATTTCCACGGTCTTGGACAGGGAGCGAGGGAGGGGACTGAAGACAGACGTGCATCACGGCTCCGAGGAGCTCTGGGCTTCAAAGAAGATACAGGAACGAGTATATATGAAATGCACCTTACCAGTAGGGAACATGGGCCCCATCACCACGCCTAAGAGCGCTACTGTGACGGCTGAGGTTACGAGGGAGGGCACGAGCCAGAAGATCAGCTCTAGAACGACGGCGATGCCCAGGTACAAGAGCACGGAGCGGAACTCTCCAAGTCTCGCGGTCAGGAAGGAGAGAAAGAGACGGCCGACGGTCATGCCGCCCCAGAAACCGGTTGCGGAGGCGCCAGAGGCGAAGGCGGTGGCGTGGCGGATCTTGGTCATGAAGACGACGATCCAGCCGCCGAGAGAAACTGTTCGGGCTGTGAGATTGGGGAATGGGAGGATGGAAGGGGGGAGGTACCTTCAGCGCCCATGTAGCCGAAGATAAAGAGGGCAAAGAGCCAGGTTATTTTGTTCTTCAAGGCTTCTCGCGTTCTCCCTGTCTTTGCGTTGGGATCTTGGGGGTTTTCTGCTTGATAGATGGATCCGGTTTGTCTCCAAAACGCCCAAGTGGAGGTTGTGAGTTCGAGCGCCGAGCCTCCAACCTTGGGATATTAGATGTGGTTTGGATGGTGTAAGAGGGAGGGGGACTGACCATGATGTAGTAAAACGCATACCACCCTAACCCCCCTTTCGAGATCATCGCCGTAGCAATCAATGGCGCGACAGTTGCACCCAACGCATAGCACGCTTGAAGGAAGCCCGAAACCTCGTTCGAATTCGCCATGTTGCCGATCCAGGCACACCAAGCTGCGTCGATCAGGCCGTTCCCGAAACCGACGAAGATGAACATGACGACGAGCACTGGATACGGAGGATGGAGAGAGAAAATGATGTAGGAGATGAGATGGCATGCTGGACCGACGATCGCTACTCCTCGTTGGCCGAATTTGACGTGCATCATGTTATTGACTCCCGACGCAATCGTATATCCTGCAAACGGGGACAGGAAGATTAGAGAGACGATTGTGTAAGAGAGGCCGTAGTATTCTTCAAGCTGAGTAAGTGTTAGAATATCTCAATATGAGAGGGGAAGTAGGAGATTGTGTACATGTGGAACCAAAGCCTGCTTCTGTTAGATTTGATAGATCTAGGGGAGCGAGAGACTGACTCCGTATGAACCATCATTCATCCCGACCACAAAGAAAGACCAGAATGTTGCAGGGACTCGAAACATGTTTATTCGAGGAGAATTCCATTTTTGCAGCACCTCCACTGCTGAATCGGGCGGTGTCTCTTCAAGACCCGCAACTTTGTCATTCTCTTCACAGGAATTTTGAGCCGGAAGAGGTTGCAACTCAAAGCTCGAGCTGCTTGGGTCGGCTTGGGTCATTGTGGATGTTGCCATAATGTTAGATGTTGGATCTCAAAAAAGGAAGAGTTCGTTTGGGAACGTCCCTATTTTATGCCTTTCGCTAGAACTAGTTCTATGCCGGTCGCTCGTCGGATTCCCCAGCGTCGAGTGGGGCTGCAGGGATGATCACCTGCAGGCTGACAGAGCAAAACCTGTCCCTTGGTGCCATTCCCCAGCTTGGAATTTATGACTCCTTCACCAGCCTTCAACTTCTTCTTGAACTTTTACGTTTCTCTCTCATCAGACGGCCGGAAGTTCTCCCAGGAAAGCAGCCAAATTTGAAATCATCTTCCAAATGAACGAGAAGCTATTCTCAAGTGAGACAAGCCGCAGTCTATCCCGCGCACCGCTCACTATGACGCCATGAACCAAGCTGCACTCTGCAAGGCTTGCAGATTTTCAAATCCTCTCTTTTTCTCGTCCTCCGATATCGTGCAGAAAGACAAACATTCCGTTCTTGTGTTACCCTGGCCTCGACAGTGGGGTGTAAAATCTCACCTTTCCATTACCCCTCCATTCCCGCCCCTCCATCCCACCTTCTTCCTTGCTCAAACATCTACATACCACAATCATGCCCGCAGATTACTCCGAGCCTCCCCTCGGTCTGAAATGGCGCAGCAATACCCTCTTCATCATCTCCACCGTCGGCATAGGACTCTTCACCGATCTCTTTCTCTACGGCATCGTCGTTCCCATCCTCCCTTTCATCCTCGCAGACCGCCTCGACGTCCCGCATAACAAAATCCAAACCTACACATCCGCCCTGCTCGCATGTTTCGCCGGGGCATCCGTCCTGTTCTCCTTGCCCGCGGGAATCCTCGCAGATAAGCTGCCAGCACGCCAGTTGCCGTTTCTGCTTGGTCTCGTGGCTTTGCTTGCTTCTACGATCCTTTTGTGGCTGGGAGAGACGATTCCGGTTCTTGTTATAGCGAGGATTCTCCAAGGGATAAGTGCAGCAGTGGTATGGACGATTGGTCTTGCTCTGATCTTGGATACGGTAGGGAGCAAAAAGCTGGGTGTGACGATCGGGAGTATCTTCTCATTCATCAGCGTGGGGGAACTCGCTGCTCCTGTGCTGGGAGGAATTGTGTACAAGAAGTCAGGATCAGGAGCGGTATTTGGGATGGGGTTCGGGCTACTGGCTATCGATTTCTTGATGCGATTGGCGGTTATTGAGAAGAAGGTTGCCGTAAAGTACGGTCTCCAAGATGACGAGGCAGTGGATGAAGGCGAAGAAGCAAACGAAGATTCTCCACTCCTGGCAAATGGAGCGGGTGGTCTTGACGACTGGGAGATATCCAAGGACCAACCAAAATGGATCCGCAAGTTTCCCCTCCTCTACTGCTTGAAGAACCCACGACTTCTCGTCGCGGAACTCGTAGCTTTCACACAAGCCATGCTCCTCGCAGTCTTCGACTCTACAATCCCAACTGAAGCACAGGACCTCTTCGGCTTCGACTCACTGAAAGCGGGTCTTCTCTTCATGCCCCTCGTTCTCCCGTACCTCGTCCTTGGTCCGCTGTTCGGAAAAGGAGTCGACAAGTACGGCCCCAAGCTCGCGGCCTCTATCGGCTTCGCATTCCTCGTCCTGCCCCTAATCCTATTAAGAATCCCACACGATGGAGGGAATGGCGAAATAGCGAAATTCTGTGTCTTTCTGGGAATGTGTGGAATAGGTATGGCAATGATCAGTGCGCCGAGCATTGTCGAGGCGAGTTTTGTCGTCGAGCAGTATTACAGGGCCAATCCGGAGGTCTTTGGAGACGAAGGACCGTACGCACAACTGTATGCGATCAACAGCATGGTATTCAGTGCGGGGTTAACTCTGGGCCCCCTGGTTTCTGGAGCTTTGAGGGATGCGATTGGGTTTGGGAATATGAATGCCGTGGTTGCAGGCATGTGTGCTGTTGTCAGCGTGTTGTGTTATGTGTTTCTTGGGGGACCATCATTGAATAGTTTGAAAAAGAAGTAGGTAGCGTAGAATTCGTGTCAACACGAGGAAATTATGAAGAGTCTATTTCCAGTTTTGGAAGCGCGGGAAAGATGCACCCACGTACGTGACTGACGAAACTGATTACCCACACTTGCTGCAAAGAAGACGCCTATGAAATTTTTTGAACAGTTTTGGAATGCTGTAGCACTTCTCAGAACTACCGCGTTTAGGATTTAGGGTTTTAAACCCCTACATCTTCATAATTTTAGAGTCTTGAAATAAAAACGGGTAGATTCTGAGTTCGAATCTTATGGATAGTCCGCCCTCAAATCCGCATGAAAACAATACTAACTAACCAGAAAACTCTCATAGCCCGTTCAAGAAAGCCTTCGGGGAAGGAAGAATTCGTATTCGTAAGCAAATACGTGCTAGTAAATAGAAAATCGTTTATTATACATGGGATCCCCTCATCAATTCATTATCCATTTATGCAATCCATGCATCCCAACTCCATAGTCATAGCATCAATATTCATACACCCATATATCACCTTAACGCCGACGCTCATTATTTGCCATACTCACCTCTATCACAAAATTGTCCTTCGGGGGCGGCGTGGGGGGTGTCTCCGCTTGATCGGCTCGGGCAACCGAAATCGTCCGCTCCAGCTCTACAAACCCCGTCGCAGAGGAGTGGTAACGATTCGAACGACGCCCGAAATCAATTCCTTGCCACGGTTTTGATCGCGGTTCTTGTCCGTTGGTGGGGATCGTGCCTCTGGTGGTGGAGAGTAGGGATTTGGGAAAGAGTTTGAGGAGGAGGACACGGAGAGCGGGGAGGCTGACGCAGATCATGGCGGCGGAGAGCTCGAGGATTGTCCAGACTACGGCATTGACGTTGTCCCCTTGATACATTGTTAGATCTTTGCGGAAGAGAACGAGATGAAAAGGGGGAATGGGAGATTAGCCTCACTTACAGGATGGGTCGAGGGAGTTCCCGAAGGAGATGAGGGACTTGAGACGGATCATGGAAACTACACAACCCCTTTTATGATATTAGTAAAGTCATTACAAGAATGTCTGAGACTTACATGCCTCCCAAAATCAACATAAATCCGATTCCGATCTTCTTCCTCGTACTCATTTGCAGCTTTACAAGCACGGGTAATGGAAGGGCAACGATAACGAGATCCTGAACGATGCCCACGGCGCTAATCGCATACGCAACAGCTTTGATATCCAAACATCTGCCTCCTCTGATATCCCTGTTCCAAAAGAAGGACACAGGTTCACAGGCGAATATCGTTAAGGACGAGAGAACAACTGTGATTAGGGCGATGAAAAATATAGTTCCGTACGCGGTATAGCGGAACGATGGCGAGTGCTCGAAGAGTCGGAGGTAGAGGAAGAGCACGGAGATCTTCGTTAGGGTAATGGATATCACATAGGCGTTCTCTGCGATGTAAACTAGGTAGACATAAGAATAAGTATCTGATCTTCAAGACAAGGAGAACTTACAATATTTCAAAAAAAGCAAGAGATCGCCATCTTGAAGATCCCAGATATGTCTCCCAAAGCCTACCTTTGACACTAGGAAGATCAGTCACTGGCAAATAGGAGGAGGACATAATATCATACTCTTGATTGTAAGGTACGTGGATGCGAACAAGATAGTCTAGCGACATTAGCACCTGAGTAGCATACAAGTATCGGACATACCTGAGCAATAATGACAATCCAATCATCTACGCCCATGGTGCGAGAAACCCAGATTTTGGATATCAGACGCAAGACGACCAAAACAGTTGTGAACGTGTAGACAGTGGCAGTCAGAACAAGCGGCACAGCAGATCGATCTGGATGTGGCAAATGGCAGACGCTCGCTTGCACTTTTGCAAGAACTATTTCATGAACCTTGTTAGGAAATTGACACAAACGGAGGAGGGCAAAAGGGACACACCCAATCCATCATGCATTGTGCAGTTTTCCAAAAGACATGCTGTCATCAGCTGTGGCAATTCGGTGCTCTTGCATTGACAAGCTATGTTAAGCAACGAGCAATTAATCTTTGGCACGGTGACTGCTACGCAAGCGAGCTAGGTAAATCAGCGAGATGATATTTAAGGCAAGAGAAATCAAAATGCTAACCCCACATGTTGTTGCGTTCGCCAAAGAGTATTGTTGAGCGTTGATAGTTGACGATATCCACGCCAGGACGGCGAATATTCCAAGGCCAAGGTATTTCATGTTGAAGGCGGGCAGCTGGTGATTGTCGAATGTGTTACCGTGTCACTGAGTTGTCAATAATTTGTGGCATTCCTATTCCCCTCTCATGTTTTTTTTATTCTGCTAACAGCAGGACACACATCGATCAGTTCTTGATAGAAGGAAAAGAAAGAGGAGATATGGGTTCCGTGCTGCTGGTCCATACGCCTTTCGTTTCGTGGGAACGGAAAGTTCTGTCTCGACTTGTAGGACTAAGATAACGATGCGTGCGTGCCAGAAAAAGGCGAGAAACTAACGATCAAGAGATATAAGCCGTTTAACGCCACTCCTAGCCACAGGAAGAGTTTCCTCCGGTACAAGTCTCAGTAATGTCTTACTTTGGACTCTGCCATTGGCCCCATTTTCCTCAACATTGTGGGGAGACACGGGACTGCCCGTCTCGCTGAAACCATTGACACAGCACTCAAAGCACAACGAGATTTCATAAATAGCACTACGTTAGACAAAATCGATCCTAGGTCTTCGCCCTATCCAGTCTCCTAAAGGGACCTGATATTCCCATTCTGGGATCTTGAGATCTGAGGTGTTATTCAGGTTTCCCTTCGGAGGTAAGGGTGCATCTCCCCTCAGCTTCCCCGGTCCGCGTGGCTTCCAGGCTGTATTTAGAACAACTCAAGCTGGCTTGCAATAGATTAACAGGGCTCAAAGCTGTATCGTTGGAATTGGTTGCCGAAAAGGAGAAGTCCTTGGCAGAAACTGTTGGTTCCGTTCTTCGCGAATCGAGACCGACGGTAGCTGCGGTGGCTGAAACGGCTCGGAGAAGGTACTGTTCCTGTTCCGCGCCTCACCTCGCGGGCCGATAGATCAACGTAGGAACTGTGTTCTCTTCGTGAGCTGGGCTTTTGCACACACGGCACTTTGCCACATGAGCCGTCCCGCGCACAGGGCGCGTTCGGCACGCCAGCGGCGATGACAGGTCTCTGGGACCACGCGCCATTGCCCCGACATGATCCCGATCTCTCGTGGATGTCGAAGTTGTGGGGTAAGGACTGATTGTCTCGCGTCGATGCTAGATCAGCGAGGAAAGCCAGAAGGCTTGCGGAGGCTTGCAAGATAAGAGAGACTACAGTAAGCATCTAAGCCCATTGCGCTAAAGGGCGCCGTGTGTGGGCGTGAGAGTTAGAAATAGAACACGCTGGAGCTTAAAATAAGATTTTCTTTCAAAAAACGCTTCTACTCTTGGAAAAAAGAACCTCGGACATGGGCTCAATCACGTGATCCATCGAAGATTAACAAGCTTCCATCGTAGAATGTGTCTGAAACGAAGAGGCAATTGCAAAAATGCTATAAACTATACGGTCTCCATGTTGCTACAATTGGGGACACAACATCGACATTTGAGATCTGAGAATTAAGGGGCAACTGCTGACTTCGCTTGTGGCAAAGGGGAATCCAAAGTCTCAAGCAACACTTTGTGCTCAAATCCGTTCGAAAGGATATGAAACCAGCTAGAAAATCCTCTCGACCGCTCATATTCTTTTAAATCAAAAATCTCAATTCCTCGGGTTCCAGAATTAACCCTTTTCCAAACCACAAGTATTCATTCTCCACACCAGGCTGAAACGGGTAAAGGTCGGCTCCAGCCTGTGCAGCCTCGCCTCGCCCGCATCCCATCACTCAACCTCACTCGAGCCAAGAGACGCGGTAATCCATCAACCACAGCCCCGCATCCATCGCCGCCATCATGGCTGCAGCTGTGGGCAGTAGCAAAGGTCTTTCCCCATGTGCGCTACTTATCCAGGGTACAGCTAACCCACCCAGCCTCGGTCGCGAGCGACGACGACTCCACGATCAAGGTTGCGCCCAAGAAGGTTGCGAAGGACAAGCCTGCTGGGAAAATCAAACTGAAGACTCCGGCGCCAAAGCAGAACAAGCCGGGGAATTGGCGGGATGGGAGTGTGATTGATGGTTTGTCCTAAGGAACGTGCGACAGGCGTTGCTGACGCAAAGTAGATGGAAAGAAAGGCACTGATACTCCCAACAGCAACACTGGTCCTGCGAGCCCTGGCCCGGTGGTTAATCAACTTGATGACTCGGTGCGAGAGAATTTCCCCACTGGAAGGCCGCTTGAAGATGCGCCTGAGCTGCAAACGTGCAAGCTTTGCAAGAAGGGTATGCTGAAGACTGCGATTGCTGCACACGTCGAAGCGTGCGTCAAGGCCAAGAACGAGAAGTTGAAGAAGAAGAAAGAGCAAAAGGAAGCGAGGGAACGAGAGAAGAAGCTAGCGGCGAAGGGAGACGAGAAGGACAAGGACAAGGACAAGGACGAGGAGGGAGACACCAGGATGGAGGACGAGGATGAAGACGAGGATGTTGCGGCGGATAAAAAAGGGCCTGGCGGCTTGAAAAGTGCGAAGAAGAGCGCGGGCAAGAAAATCGAGGTCGATGATACAAAGAAGGGCAAGAAGAGGAAGGCGGATGGAGATGCGGAGAAAGGGCCCAAGCAGAAGAAGAAGAAGGAAGAGCCGAAACCAAAAGCGCCGAAGCAGAAAGGTATTTTGTTTTTCTATTTCCACTATGCTTTTTGCCGTTCTTCCGAGTCTAAAGCATCGCCGCCTTATGGTTGTGGTAGTGCTATCGCTATAGATTCTTTTCTTATCGGAGGACGGCTAGCTTTGCCCCCTCTCCAAATCTTCCCTTTCTTCCCTTTCTTCCCTTTCTTTCCAAACATCAGACAAACAACCTGGCTGCGACTATGGCGTACCAACCTTGCGAGGAGGATCCTGCCACGGAGGCACTCTTCCAGTCGATGAGGCTGTCCAGTGCGATCAAACAAGAACAACTCAAGTACCAGGCTTTGTCTGGAGAAGATAGTGAAGAAGACGCGTCCGATGGCGGCACTGTCACAGATCTCTCTTCAGTCTTTGACTTGGAGGATAGGCCTCTTGGTGGATTCTTTGCACCTGGCGCGTGGTTCAGGCGGCCAACTACCTCGCACTCTTGCTAACAATCTTGCAGGTCCTGTCGACGTTGAGCGTCAGTGCGGTGTGAGCAAGGACGGTGTCCCGTGCGCCCGATCCTTGACCTGCAAGAGCCACTCCATGGGTGCCAAGCGCGCTGTTGCTGGACGTTCTCTCCCCTACGACATGCTTCTCGCTGCATATCAAAAGAAGAACCAGGCGAAGCAGCAGAGTAAGTCCATTTCCTCGGACTCGTCAACAGGTCACTGACCCTTCAAACAGAGGCCGCGATTGACGCCAACGCTCCACTCGAGGACGAGGAAGCTGGCAATGGACCCGTCGACTCGGATGAAGAACTCAATGCAGTCATGCATGGTCTTTCCAACTGGAACCCTCAACCCGTCGTCCCTCCTCTTGTCCACGAGCCAATCGAGAAGAAGTACATGCGCCAACGCCTCTACGAACAACTCCACAATGCCACCAACGGCTTCACGGTCAACATCTTCAAGGTCGTCGGTTACGGTGCACAAACTCTTCCGCCGGGCCATCCTGGTTTGTTGGAGCAAGATGGAGACGCTGATGGCGAGATCGACAACGGTCAGGGCTTGGGTATCGGCATGAATGGAGTTGCTGCTCGTAGAGCCAGTGGCTTCAACATGCAACTGCCTCCGCAGCGACGTCCTTCTGGCACGAATCAACGATAATGGCGTTCATTCTTCTGTTCTTCGGATGTGCATAATGGGTTGAGCATTCAATCGGCGTTTTGTCTTTCGGAGGATCACGGAGTTTGCATGCTGGCGTTATGGGTCATCCGGCTACGGCCTGGACTTGATAGGGAGGACTCTGGGCGTGGCGTATTTTAGGTAGTCGATGAGCTACATCTCCCCCATTCAGGGTGGCAAATACAGTCACTTGAGCAATTCCTTCGCGTTTTGCATGCTCTCTGCCCGATGCTTGATTTCCGCATTGATTCTATTCAAGTTCTTGAAACCAGCGCGCCTGCGTTCGGAGTTGCTTCTGTTGGAAACATACATGCTCAAGGGAAGCAATACCTTCTACCTAATTATTGCGCCCTTCGAAATTCTCGGGTCTCGTGTAGTACCCAACGACGCAAGCAACCCGGATCAATTTGTGGCGTGGTAAGAATCAAGATTATTTTCAAGTTTGGGATCTTAGTCCATTGAAGCCCTTCAGCCGCCACGAATAAGCATGGATTTGCTTTTGTCAACTCTATCATAATCCCGCACCGAAGACTACACAGGCAGGCATATGACGCTTTTTGTCATCAGGTTTTGTCATCAGAATTGAAAGCTCACTTGGATTTTATTTTCCAACTCATCCTATTCAAGGTCAATGTAGAGGAAAATGGTTTACTTTTTTGCGGCACGAACTTGGACGGAATGTAGATCCCCCTCTTGTAGACAAACTATTCCTGCAACGACTACAGTCTGGCACTACCACATTATTACGACTCACATTTATGGAAGTTAAATCAAGTAATTCAAAATGCAGCCCCGCTTTGTGTTTCCGTGACCATGGCACCGGGAGATGATCTCATTCTTTGGGGTTTAACGGAATATTCACTGCGAGCCTTGTCAAGCTGGACTCGATCACTGATGGAATGAATTCGCTTTCCTAACGACATCAGTTTCCATTCACCTGAAGTTGCTTCCTCTCTGAATTGATATCCGGAGTTCCAAATCCCACAAAAGACTTCTTGCACCAATCCAGAAGACACAACGAACAAAGACCACAACACAGAAGCCTCCACGATGGCGCACATCATGACCTTCTTTGCTCTTGTACTCCTCCTCGCAGGAGCCACCTTATCTTCCCCCATTGAGAACAGCCAGGTCATTCCCGCCGGCTGCACCAACATCACCATCTCGGTCACCGCGTCCTCCTCGGACAACATACCACTTCCACCCAACTTGGCCACTGCAAACTTGCTCCTCTTACTCAATTCAATCCTCTCTGGAGTCCTCGATGCTGTAGCATCCGGTACATACAACATCGCAGCTACTTACTGCCCTGGAGTTGGACCTCGGGCAAATACTCTTCAAATCTTGATTCATGGGTAAGTTCTCGAGAGAGGTAAGGCCGGTCTTCCAACTGACACCCTCGAACAGCGGAAGCTACACAAAGGCATACTGGTTCGGAGAATATTACAATCCAGACAACAGCTGGGTTTCCTACGCTTCCTCCGAGGGCTACGCAACTCTCACAATCGACCGCGTCGGAAACGGCCACTCATCCCACCCAGACCCTATAACCATCGTCCAGCTGCCTTACCAAGCCGAACAAGTCCACAAAATCATTGGTATGGCCCGAGGTGGCACCCTTCCCTTGCCTGCGCCATACACAGGTACAGTCTTCAAGAAGATCATCCTCGCCGGCCACAGCCTCGGATCCGTCGTCACCAACAACCTCAACGCCAAATACCCTTCCGACGCAGACGCTACCCTGCTAACAGGCTATGCACTATTCTTCCCCCCACAATTCACCGGCGTCTTCGTGCAATCCTTGCTCGCCCCCGCATTCCTCGACCCCCGTTTCGCCGGCTACAACCCAGGATACCTCGAGTTCGACAACAAGAACTTCCTCAACTTCCTGTTCTACGCGCCCGGGAAGTTCTCCCAGAGCATGGCAAATCTCGATTTCGCAACCCGCGGAACCGTGTCCTTGGGTGAAGCAGCGTCCGTTCTGATTGGCAGCATCGAAACCGCGTACACAGGCCCTGTCATGGTTATCACTGGCCAGCACGACTCGATCTACTGCAGCACGTTTAATCTCGACATCCAAATTCTGCTAGGCACTCCGATGTGTGATATGAGTGCGAATGGCATTGTTGGGAAGGCGGCGACTTTGTATCCACTTGCGAGCGACTTCCAGGTCGTGTTTCCGAATGCGGGGCATTGTTGGCATTTGCATAATAATGCTTCGTATACGTTTGGCATTGCTCATAACTGGCTGGCTAGCCAGGGATTCTGAGTAGATATCGGTCGTTGCTTCGGCGAGGATTCTGAAATGCTTTGAATTGTATGGCAGGGCTGCGTCTGGGGGAATAATGGAGAGATGATAGTGGTTGCTTTGCGGGATTGAGGGGATACGAATCGGTGCAGCTTTTTCCTAGAAAATAGAAATGCACTGGATTGACCTCTTAAGACCACTTCAAGATGCACATCAACTCATTCCGTGGCTACAATCTGAATGATCCATGCTCGAAATATTATGGGTGGGCTGAAGGATGGATTTTCAATTCTCATCTTGACAGGAGCATGAAAAGGGGGGGTCATGTGACCCGGATAAAATCTACGCGAAGATGTGGTAGAGCAGGAGCGGGAGCGCAACTTGGGAAACATTCGATTGCGGGGTTTCAGTGGAGGGGCGCTGCTTGGCAGAGGAGAAAAGGTAGACAAGAACGAGAAGATGACAAAGGATGGCTATCCCTCTCTAATATCCGTAACAGAAATTAGCTTTCGTCCAGGAGAAAGTGACCTGCTGGACCGCGGAAACGGCTCTCAGACTGCTCTTCTACAAAAAAGCCCGCTGCTTTTCGGAAAAACATCGCCGCCTCTAGAAGGGTTCACCCACCAACCGCCCACACCCCCATTCCGCCCAAGCCAAAATTCAACTTTAATATTAATTTATTAATTATTAATATAATTTTATACTGTGTAAAGTTTTAGTTAATAAATATACTCTTTAATGATAATTTTGTTTTTTTAAGCAAAATTTATTATTAATATTACTTATAAAACTAAGTTCTAATTTATATTTTAAGAATTTTGAAGTGATATTAAAGAATAATTAAAATAAGTCCTCTTATAAAAATTCTTGTAATTAAGAGAGATAGTATTAGTAAATAACAGAAATCAATTTTTATCAATTTTGGTTAATTATTAGTATTATAAACGGTGTGAGAAAAATCGATTTTTTGGTTGGGCGGAATGGGGGTGTGGGCGGTTGGTGGGTGAACCCTTCTACAGCTCTGCTGAAGAGTTTTGCGGTCAGCAGCCGCTGCCAACAAGTCATCAGCGATTCACGCATGTTTTTCAGTCACCCAGCCAAATCGGCTTCTGCTTCAAACATTCTGGAATTCGCGTACGCCACTTTTCTTTCTACAGTAAAGTTCGAAATTGGCTTCAGTTGCGAACAGTCTATGATTTTAATTTTGACCCACCTTTTGTGCGGGGCATTAGCTGACTAAGGATATTCAAGCGTATTTGAGACACCGTGACAGGATATAGAATTGGTGAGGTGTGCCTCGAGAGGATTTGTACAGTTGGTTGCCTCAGGCAGCACACCGCTCACGCCCGCATGCGCTCAGCCCACCCCAGGCAACACCGCCCCGCCCAACAACACAGCCTCGCATATCAAGAGGCTCTCTTCTCATCAAACCATCCTTCCCGAGCGTCGCAGTCGAACAATGCTATTGAGATGGTAAACTCCATCTGATATACCCTCTCTCGCGTTGACCACGCCATTACGGCAACCTCCGAGAATGCGCCTGCTCAAGCTTGACAACGACGGCCGCTACAGCTTGGAGTCGTTCCAAAAGGACAAGATTCCACAGCGGTACGCCATTCTCTCTCATACTTGGGGCCAGGGAGATGACGATGAAGTCACGTACAAGGACATTGTCGATGGCACTGGCAGCAACAAGCCTGGCTTCAGGAAACTGGAATTCTGCGGTAAACAGGCAAAGCATGACGACTTGCACTATTTCTGGGTAGACACATGTTGTATTGATAAGTCGAAACAAAACGAACTCACGACAGCTATCAATTCCATGTTTCGATGGTATAAAAATGCAGAACGGTGCTATGTCTATCTGTCGGACGTGTCGGTTTACACGCGAGACGGGTCTCAGCACGTGAATTGGGAGTCGTCATTCCGCAACAGTCGATGGTTTACCCGTGGGTGGACGCTACAAGAGCTTCTTGCTCCTAGCATTGTGGAATTCTACTCGCGAGACGGTGTCCGACTTGGTGATAAAAAATCACTCGAGAATCAGATCGGGGATGTCACCGGGATTTGCGCGGACGCACTTAGAGGAACGCCGTTATCCGAGTTCAGCATCGAGGAACGCTTGATTTGGGGCAAAAGGCGCAAGACAACTGAAGAAGAAGACCAGGCGTACTGTCTTTTAGGCATCTTCGGTGTGTATATGCCGCTAGTCTACGCAGAAGGACGGGAAAGTGCTATGGGACGACTCCTCAGAGAAGTCGAGCATTGCGAACAGCATAGACCGCACGAGCGAAGTAAGATTGATACTCGCACAATGCGCGTCAAATCCCTTTTGCTGACGTGTGATACAGGCAATCGATTTTGGGTGGTCCCCCGACGTTCGAACACTCTGTTCACTGGTCAGAGAGAACTTCGCGCAAAGTTGAAAGATCAGCTGTTGCCATCAGCCGTGCGTTCCCACGAGCAGGACAAGTCTAAAGTCTTCGTACTACATGGAATTGGAGGTGTAGGCAAAAGTGAAATATGCATCAAGTTTGCAGAAGAGCACCGAGCTTGGTGAGTACAGGACAGCTATTGTTCGTTTAACACTAACAGAGCCTCTTCAGTTATTGGGGTGTCTTTTGGATCGATGCAAGTAGCACCAGGAGCGCCGAACGAAGCTTCGGCCAGATTGCAGAGAGATCCAGCCTTGGTAGGACAGGTATAGATGATATCTGCTACTGGCTCGCGAACAGTGAGAACAACTGGCTACTCATAATAGATAACGCCGATGACCCAGACTTCGATTATAGTTGCTACTTTCCCGCTGGAGCTCGAGGATCCATAATTCTTACGTCCAGATCCCCACATTGCGAGATTTATGGCAACGTTGGGTCGGAGGAGATCACAGGACTAGACGCCAAGGATGCAGTGCAACTCTTGCTAAAATCCTCTGCAACCGGAGAGGATACGTGGAGCTTACATATGGCAGATGCATGTCGGATCGTTGAAGTACTAGACAGGCATACGCTTGCCATCACTCAAGCGGGTGCCTTTGTCAAGAGAAAGTTTTGCAGCCTGAAAGAGTACCCAGAGAGATTCCAGCAGCACCGTCGGACGCTGCTAGAGTTCTTTCCCCGCCAGGCGCAGTCAACATATCAAAACGTGTATACAACATTCGATGTGTCCGCCAGGTTTCTCGCGGAGTCTAGACAGCAGAAACACCTTCGCGCATTGCAGCTCCTCAAAATACTGGGATTCATGCATTTCAATCAAGTCTCCGAGTCCATCTTTACGAGGGCTGCCAAGCATATCAGTAAAGTCCTCGCAGCTAACAGGGATGGCGAGAGCTTCGCACAGCTATATTCGTGGCATATGGAGCGAGTTCCCTCAGCAATCCTCCCTAAGGCCATATTAGGCGGACTTGACACATTCGTATTTTGTGAAGCCCGGGACACGCTAGCGTCGTTATCCCTTGTGAAAATAAGCGGTGCCGAGCATGAAATGTCTATGCACCCGCTTGTCCATGTTTGGGTGAGAGACAGGATGCAAGACAGTCCAGCGGCGCTGAGGGCTGAGTGGGAGAGAGCCGCAGTCATCCTCGCTCTCTCTACGGAGGAATCTAGTTCTTACCAGAACTACTTTCCGAGTCTCGATATACACATAACGGCATGTCTTGGAGCCTGTCCCACGGAAATTATGGCTACTCCTCCATCTAATACTGGATATGCTCACCTATTCTATCGCCTTGGATACACTCAAATCTTCAATAATTCTAGCCCAAGAAGTGTCAGAGATGCGTTCTATGGATACATCAACAATTTCTCACTCTCTGAGAGGAACGCGGTGCAGTGCAAGAGGATAATAGCATCGTATTTAATTGAAGAGAACAATACGCTAGCCGCCGTAATGCTCGAGGAGGTTGTTCGATTTGAAACCTCGATATTGCCAGATGATAACTACGACCGACTTGCATCTCAGCATGAGCTAGCACGAGCATTAATAGAGGTCGGCGAGAACGCACGAGCTATAGAGTTACTCGAGGAAGTAGTACAGATTCAGAGCTCGACACTACCTAAGGATCACCGCGACCGACTTATATCTCAGCACGTGCTAGCACGAGTATTAATAGAGGTCGGCGAGAACGCACGAGCTATAGAGTTACTCGAGGAAGTAGTACAGATTCAGAGCTCGACACTACCTAAGGATCACCGCGACCGACTTATATCTCAGCACGTGCTAGCACGAGCAATAATGAACGTCGGCGAGAACGCACGAGCTATAGAGTTACTCGAGGAAGTAGTACAGATTCGGAGCTCGACAGTACCTAAGAATGACCGCGAACGACTTAGATCTCAGCATGAGCTAGCACGAGCATTAATAGAGGTCGGCGAGAACATACGAGCTATAGAGTTACTCGAGGAAGTAGTACAGATTCGGAGCTCGACACTGCCTAAGGATCACCGCGAACGTCTCACATCTCAGCATGAGCTAGCACGAGTATTAATAGTGGTCGGTGAGAACGCACGAGCTATAGAGTTACTCGAGGAAGTAGTACAGATTCGGAGCTCGACACTGCCTAAGAATGACCGCGAACGACTTGCATCCCAGTATTTGCTAGCACGAGCATTAATGGAGGTCGGCGAGAACGTACGAGCTATAGAGTTACTCGAGGAAGTAGTACAGATTCGGAGCTCGACACTGCCTAAGGATTACCGCGAACGTCTCACATCTCAGCATGAGCTAGCACGAGCATTAATAGTGGTCGGTGAGAACGTACGAGCTATAGAGTTACTCGAGGAAGTAGTACGAATTGAGGCTTCGACGCTACCTAAGAATGACCGCGAACGACTTGCATCCCAGCATTTGCTAGCACGAGCAGTAGAATTGCTTAAAAGAGGTAGTGCGGATTGAGGCACTGGCGCTGTCAGAGGATTACTGCGACCAACTTACTTGCCGACAGTCCGGCTCTAGGGACGCCGCTACAGAAGCACTGACGCCAGGAAGTAAGGATAGGTATCTGGCAGGCTTGTGGCGACAACACATACTCTATCAGCTGTTATGGTACCACGGACTTGACGGCTATGCAACAGATACAAGAAGGAGCGCCCGGCCAGATTCTTACCGAGCTCCGTCCTTGTCCTGGGCTAGTCTCGCCCGGAAAGTAGACATAGACTTCCCAGCTCCCAGCACAAGTATGGTCTTTGACTTTCATGTCACTTTAATGGACATCCACGTGAAGTAAGTAACAGACGATCCATTTGTCCAAGTCAAGGCTGGCTATATTCGACTTTGTGGGCCCTTGTTAACCCTGACAATCAAGAGAACGACTACCTCAATATCGAGCAGATCTAGGGCATATAATGCGTTGCTCAATGGCCAACATGCCAACGGTTTTGTTTATCCTGATATGGATGTGGGCGATGCAGATGTGCCTTTCCTGCATTTCATGCCGTTTTACAACAGTAACCCCGCAAATTCACAATGCGTAGGACTGTTGCTGCAACTGACAGGAGTGTCGAGGGGGCAGTTTAGAAGGTGTGGCCCACTAAGTATTTTTGGCGAGGCAGTAAAAGTTGCAGGAGAACCTCTTTGGGCAAATATCAAGAACCACGACTGGCTGGAGTATGAGTCTTTTGATGGTAGTAGTTTATACACAATTTCGGTCATCTGATGACAACTCGACAAGCGATCCCATAATCAAGGAAATTAATGTTATATACTCATATATAGAAAACATCTGTCTGCTGGTTGCGTGGTGCTAGCATAGTCTTTCTACTATCTCTCTCACGCCTATAAATTCAAAAATCCACAAATTTAAGGTATATCTTTTAGTTATATCTTACGCTTTTCTTATACAAATACATAGCTTATAAAATATATAAAGGGACAAAAATAGCCTCTTAAATAATTGTTTTTATATTTATTAATACGATTATAAGTATTGCGGGTCCGAGGCAGAATAGGCAACTAGCAAGATCGTCGATATTAGGAGGAGAATAACCTAAGGTAAAGCGGGTGTCCTTTTGCCTCTGTAGACCTATCCTCCTTCTTATATTCCTAAGTTGTGAATGCTGTCAGCTAGCCCGCATTCCAGCTAAAGAATAAAGCTAGGAATAAGGCTGTATGCTTGTCAGCAAGGTCAGGGACTGAACGCTCAGATAGGAGGGATGCTATAGTCATGTGACCGAAGCTCAATCACGTTTTCTAACCCTTACGGAGAAGATGAGAGAGAATATGGAGAGGAAAGTTGCAAAGGCGAGAGGAAACGGCCATTTTTAGAACAAGGGGGAGAAAGCATCCCCCTTATTATAGTGCCCGTATTTGTCGGCATGGTATAGTAACATATTTGGGATCCTTGGCTGGGAGACGCTCTTTCGGGCGTTAAAAGCTGGAAACTTCTAGTGAGGTTAGTCTTGGCTACGCAGTGTCGTATAAAAATGGCGAGCAGACTTGAGCAGACCTGAGCCGAAGCTGAGCGGAAGTTGAGTGAGCAAAGGCGGCGCTGGTCATACGAGCGCAAGCGTCAACATTCCCGTGATATAACAAGTCATTTATTCAATGCACCCCACGGACCCTACACCAGACACCAAGTATGCCTACATCCAAATCTTGTCTTCATATAGTACATCCTCCTGTTTGCGTAGCATTTAAAATCCACTCCCACTTGAACTCGCCTGCGTCGACGTACCGCCCCCAACCCTGCCATCAACCCTTTCTCTATGCTGCCGATTCTTCAAATGAACTTCAAAATTGCCTACCGTCATTTCGGGACCAGGGGTGTACAGTTTGCCAGGACAGTCATGGCAGCGGATGCGAGGAAGATACATGTATTTTACTCCTTCCGGAGTAGGTTGGCCGGCTGGGGGCGCGGCGCAGGGGAGCTCGGAGGCGGTGTTGACGGCTGAGTAGCGCATGACACCTTCGAAGCGGTCGTGGGGGTATTGTTTTAGGAGGTCGGCAAGGCCATGGGTGAGCCAGGTTGGTGGTGCAGGCTAGATATTGTCAGTGAGGAATTTGTGAGAGGGAAAAGGCTATACTTACAGGGACGTGAGCTGGCTGGCCAGGAGCTGGAGGCGGTGGTGCTTCAACCCGGCCAATTTGCCCCTGAGGTACAGGAGTTGTTGATGGCTGTAGAGTTGTATTCTGCTGACCTGGAGTCGAAGGAGGACCCATTGAACCCGGCACAGGTGTACCAACAGAAGACTGGGCACGGTTGAAAGTGGGTGTGTGCTGCAAATTCGCGGGTCGAGTCCCAGCCTTCAGTTCCCGATTCCATCTCCTCAATCTCTCTCTTCCAACTTTAAGCCTGAGGATGAACTTGTCCGGGTCCGGGCTTTCATCTCGTGCAGTCCCACCAAACCTCCTTGCCGACGTCCGAGTCTCATGATGATGCAATATCGTGGCTTCCGGCGTTTCTGACCTCCCAAGATTCGCCATCCTTTGCTGTGCTATATTCGCTGCCCCGCGCATCCCTCTCGTCCTTGCTGTCCCAGACTGAAGATTCGACATAGCCGGCGATTCTGGCGAAGAATCCTCACTCTCTGAAGATTCGGAAAGGTCAAGGCCAACACCAGGACGTTTCTTCCCGGCACCACCAACATGCTTGTACAATCGGCTCTTCTCAACGGACTCTGCAGCACCAGGAATAACAGAAGACACAACTAAAGTCCGCACTGTACGTTGCCTATCCTTCAAATCCGGTAATGTAGGACCTCCTCTTCTATTCACGGATCTCTTTTGCCTCCTCTGCTCTCTGGAATAGATCACCTCGCTCCTTTCCAGATCCTGCTCACTCATCTCGTACAAGTACGGCGTATACTCTCGGGCTTGTTGCTGTGGCCGGAAGACTGATGGTAGAGGAGATGGTAAAAATGCTGCTTGTAAGTCGGCATCCTCCAGTGGCCGCCCGTCGAATGGATGCCCAACAATGTACAAACTCCGGATAAACAACTGGCTCTGTTCCCGAATACTATGTGCGATGGCGGTGGTAAATTCCCCAGCTAATGATAATTCCCTTGCCAGGCTTTGAGCAAACTCTTCTGGGGAGTTCAGAGGATTATTAATCTCCCACTCAAACTTGTCCTCCAAGGTATGGGGGCCAATTGTGATATTGAGCTTGATGAGTATCCGCATTTCGTCGTTCTTGTACGCATGGTACGGCAGTTCAGGATCAAGGGCATCCTCCTCCATATATATTGTTGGAAAGTAGTCCGTGAGTTGCTCCTGCAATTGCTGCTGGACCTGGTCAAGTACAGGATTGGCTTGGGGAAGAGCCAACCCCAAATCTTCCACCAGTTGCGCCGCAAACAACTCTACAGGCACAACTCGGTCATGCAGGTTCCAGGTGAAGGTATCTCGCAGTTTGAGCTTATCCCAATCGACGTCTATTCGTATGGGTACGAGTTCTTCAACCTGATCCGCCTGTGCCTGCAACTCTTTGCGCTTGATTCGAAGCCTGGTCGTCTTCTTGTGTCCCAGCCGTGGCTTCGCATTGGGATAGACCAATTTGGGCGTTCCATCTGTGTGTCCATTGCCGTAACCACTGTAGCCCTGACCGTAGAGCCGACTAGGGGGGAACCACTGTCGATATTCGGAGCGCACCTTTTTGTAGTCGTCTGCCTCGTTCCGCATGTGCTTGTAGTTCTTCGTCCGATTGGCGACATCGTCCAGCATCGCCGCCGTGTGCACGAGGTCCCGGTTGACATATTTATCGAGGAGGATCTTCTCGAAGTCCTCCTTGGTCCGCTGGCGGTGGGTTAGGACTGTAGAAGAGCCAGGCGCTGAGGCGTCACCGTCCGAGGATGCCTGCTGAGGGTCGGGAGCCATCGCGAACACATTCGCGACAGCAGTGCGACAGGTGTGGAATGCTGAATGGGCGCCCTGAGCAAGAGGAGGCTGGTGGTGCGGTACTTGACGAGGAGAGTGAAGCGCGAACTACAGGCGCGTTGAGTTTGAGTGAAGGCTGCGCTGCTGCTGCGAATGGGCTGAGAGACGGATACGGCGGTCAACAGCGGCCAGCTGGGGCATTCGCTGACTTGACCTGCAGGGATGCGGCGGGAGGACCTTGGCTTGGATACGGTAAGCGAGCAGGTGCAAGGCCAACGCCCACACAAGGCCACGCAGACTCGCGCCCTCATCTTTGTTCTCTGCATCTATCAAAACACCACAATCCTCGATCCCGGCCCTCACGACTGCACCCACGTTCATTTGGAATTCCGTCACCATGGCCGACAAGAAGGAACCCGAGCAGGAGATCGGTAAGCCCATCCTCCTTCCCGCCAGCGCTGTCGACAGCCCACCATACCCCGCTATTTGGGTCCCAGGATGAAGGCTCTGCTGGTCCATGAAATCGCAGCATCTTGAAGCACACGCGCTGACATTGCTCCCTCCAGATTACACCCTAAACAACCCCGATACGCTCACAAAGTACAAGAGTGCCGCCCAGATCTCCCAGAAGGTTTTGGATGAGGTCACCAAGCTCTGCGTTGCTGGCGAGAAGATCGTGACCATCTGCGAGAAGGGCGACAAGCTGCTGGACGAGGAGATTTCCAAGGTCTACAGAGGAAAGAAGGATCTCAAAAAAGGTACGCCGCCGAGATCACGCCACTGTTCTTGACTGACAATCCCAGGCATCTCCCACCCGACCACCGTCTCCCCATCCGCCTTTGTCACACCGTACACCCCACTCACTTCAGACGAAGCCGAAGCTGCAGTTACGCTCAAGGAGGGAGAGGCTATCAAGATCCAGCTGGGTGCCCAGATTGATGGTTTTGGAACAATAGTCTGCGATACAATCATCATCCCTAAGGCCGACGATGCCAGCGATGTGATTGAAGGCCGAGATGCTGATCTGCTGTTGGCATGCCACTATGCAAACGAGCTTCTGTTACGGTTGATGGTTCCTCCTGGACTTTTGGCAACTGGTACCGATGAGGAGAAGGCCAAAGCTGCCAAGGTCAAGGCCCCAACTCAAAGCAAGATCACAACCCTTCTCGAAAAGGTGGTCAAGAGTTACGATTGCAATCTGGTTGAGTCGACTACTAGCTGGCAGTTCGAGCGCAACGAGATTGAGGGAAAGAAGAAGATTATTCTGGCTCCAGGAGATGGTGCAAAGGGCGAAGGCATTCCAGAGGTTGGTGAAGTTTGGGGCGTTGAGATGGGTGTCAGTCTAGGTTCGGGCAAGATCAAGAACTTCGAGAACAGGACAACTCTCCACCGACGTACCACTCTCACCTACGCCTTGAAGCGGCCAAGCTCAAAGAAGATCCTGAACGAGGTCGTCAAGAAGTTTGGTACTTTCCCCTTCAGCTTACGGCAGTTGGAGGACGAGCGAGATGCGAAGGTGGGTGTTGTAGAGTGTGTTCGAGGCAACGTTTTCCGACAATACGAAGTGGTTGGAGACAAGGATGGAGATCCAGTTGCCAGACTGCTGACCACCATTGGTAAGCCCTGTTTCTGCATTTTCGTAGCAAAACCTAATGTTCCCAGCTATCACAAAGAATGGTCTGCAGAAGATCGCGGCTCCTCCGTCTCCTGACTTGTCAAAACTCAAGACTGACAAGAAGATTACCGATGAGGAAGTCCTCAAGATCTTGGAGCAACCACTTGCCAAGGAGACGAAGTCGAAGAACAAGAAGAAGAAGAAGCCCGCGAAGAAGGCTGCGGCTGCAGATGATGACGAGGAGAGCAGTGACGAAGAGTAAATGATATGAAGGATGAGATGAGCACAGGATTGGCCTCCTGCGATGGAAAGGAGGCTCATCCATTCAATGTCTACCAACGACTTCTCATCTCTGATTTCTTGCTGCGGACACTGCTATGGGGCTTGTCAAGCATCGTTTGCTCTAGCCGCGCTTGGCCTCGTTAGTCGAGGTGATGGCGGGACATTCGTCATGGGTCTCTGAACTTTGAAAATGGCTAGGAGGTTCGTTGCGTTGATATTATTGAGCGTTCGTGCTTCTCGAAGAATAGAGAAATGCAGCAAATCATGATTGATGTATCCCGGATGCGCCTTGCGTTATTGTTTTTTCTCAGTGCAGGCTGTGAGTGCGAAAAGGGGCTAGCGCGGGCAGGGCAAAAAGGAGAGAGATCTGGTTCGGGTGAGTCAGGTCGGACACTAACCATCCAGGAAATCTGCTGTATTGAGGAATACGAGAGTAAATCTGGAAAAGTGACTTGGGTCTTGGGACCCGTCTTGTCGTGATATGAAGCCGAGGGTTGAATGCGTGCCGGCCTAAATATCGGTCACATCATCAAACCACTGCACAGCACTCTGCACTTCACCAAGTCCAAGCCCCTTGTTTTTTCCGCCGCCGCCCCGATTGATAAGAAAGGCCCCTCAGCTCGCAACACCTGACCGCCGCTCTCCTGACCAATATTGACTGACATTTTGGACATTTTGGAGATATCTGACTGCCCTGCGGCCCGAAGCAGCCTCTGCTCCTCTGCTGCAATTTTCACCCTGCCTCCGACATTTTCCCTCGGGTTGTGTGTGCCCTCCGCCTCCCCTGGCCGGGTGTTTTGGCGTGGAAGGTGCCGGGCAGAATCCTGCCCTTAGGGGGTTCTGTAAGCGAACCTGGACCCTCGAAGCGAGACTTTCTCCCCTTCTTCCTGAGCTCCCATCTCCAATTCCTCACCAAAACTCCAACGCGTCCACCACCCCGAATCGCGACTGTATCGGGCGTGCATGTATCCTTGAAGTCGAGAAGTATTGCGTGCTGCTCCCCCATAGCTTGCCCCTGAACTAACACCCCCGTCTAGATCCGTCGAAGTCGCCTCGCCTGGCGGACTCGCGGTCGCAAAGAAAGGAAAGGGAGGGAGGTGGTCGCCAGCCGCAGCGACAATGTCGACGCCGACTCCCAGGCCGACACGATCTCGAATGGCAAGCCCCTTTATGCCCGCACCCTCAAATGCGGCAGCCGACGGAAAATTCACAATGGCAGACGGTTCGCAGAGGCCCAAGACCGCGTCGGACGGGGTCTGGCAAGAGCCTCCCCTACCTACCCCTCGGGCCAGCTTCGTGGATGCCGGGATCGAGCGACATGGCGTCGTGCAGAACATGGCACCTCTCGGGACGCACCCAACCCAGAAGGCAATGAAGATGGCTTTCAGATCCGACGAAGTTCCATTGGGGCGCAGAGAAAATCCGAGGAGATCAGGGCATTCTGCTGTCTCGACTCCAAGCGAGACGGTAGCGACCCCCGAGCCGCCTACAAACCTAGCACGAAACCGTTCAGCTTCGATCAAGACGGTCGATGAGGTGGAGAGTGCACCGCAGACCCCACAAGCACCTTCCAGTGCACGAAAGAGCGTCTCGCGGCAGAGTATCGGTCCTCAAAACAATGGGCAAGGGGTATTCCAGCTCCAGCAGTCTCCCATCCTTATCGCCACCAATCTGACTCGCCCAACACCTCCAATACCTCAAGCTCCTCCCCAAGCACAGATAGCTGGGACACCTGGACCTACCCTTGGCGCTGACGGGTTGCCCCTTATCAATCTCGACAAGACGGATCGAGTCGTCGAGGAGGCTGTACAAGAAGCTGTAGACCATCAACGGTGGCCAACCGCATATGCTCTCCGCACTCTCTACGACGATCACCGATCCAATCCCAGGATTGTTCGTCTGATTGAGGCTATCTACAACGGACGGGCTTCTGAGGCCAACTACGTGGAGTTCAAGGGCATCATGCGCCAGAAGAAGAAGGAAGGAAAGAAGGACCGGACTGGCGAGTACTATTTCAACGGCGACGGAAGTGATCCAGCACCAAACGCCAAAGCCACACCACCAACACCAGTCATCCCCGCCCTTCCTCTTAAACTGATCCAGCCTCCTCCTCCAACTCCCTACGTCACCCCCTACCGAGATATGGGACCAAAATCTCTCTCGCTGGTGGGCAGGAGCGCCTCCGCCAGTTCTGCACCGCCAGTCACTGCATCGCCAAACGAAGCCGAGCACGAGCATGAGCACGAGCACGAGCACGAGCACATCAGCAAGAAGCGCCGTCCGAACAGCTTCCAGCCTGTCAACGCTGAAGTGAACGGGACCCCGGCTGCAGCAGACGAGGCTGCGGGAGCAGGCTCACCATTGCAAGCAAATGGAGGCACGAACTCGGCCAAGTCGAGCCCCCGCAAGTCGCGCAGAGCACGCTCGCAATCGACGTCTTCATCGCTATCGTCTGTCGATCCGGATGCCTTTGAGGGCGAAGACCCGATGGCTGGGGCCGGCAGCAGCAGCGTGGAGGCAGAGGCAGAGACCGAGACAGAGGCACCAGCTGCCGATGCCAAAGCCCATGCAAAGGCAAATGCCCATGCCCATGCCCAAGCCCATGAGGGCCCTTCTTCTCTGACCCGGCTCGGCGGCCACCCACTGGCGGGGCTTGGGCTGGGGCTGGGGCTGGGAGGTGCCGCCAAACCGCACGTCTCGCCCTACACGAGCCACAACAATTTCGTGGCAGCAGCGTCGTCTGCCGAGACCCTTGCGCGCAATCAGGCGCAGCCAATCACGGCGCCGCCCAAAAAAGGCCCCAGAATACATACATTCCACCCACCCTCCGTCACCCCCGTGCCCTTGGCGCTGGCGCTGCCGCAGCCTCTGCCTCTGCCTCTGCCTGCGACTCCGTCTCCCGCTGCCCTCGTCGCGCCCTCGTCGTCCGCCAAATCACCCATCATTGCAACGTCAACCTCCACCACCACCGCCGCCAACGACTCAAAATCGATGGCCCCGGCGGCGCTGCTGAACTCCTCTTCCAACAGCTCCGCTACTTCCTTCGTGCACTTTCCGTCTTCGTTCAAGGCCAAGAACCTGGCCAAGATCAAGGGGGACCCCTATGATGCGAACGACAAGACCAGCCGCCTGAGACGTCGTGCGCGCGAGACCACCAACACCGTCGCCGGCGACATCAGGGACAGCTTCGAGCGGCACCAGGTGCACGTCGCCTCTGCGCAGGAGACCGACTCTGATGGTGGCGACTCAGTCGTGCCCTCAAAAGTCTCCTCCTCTAAGCGTGCGCCCAAGGTCCGCCTGCTCAACAAGCCCAAGACCAGAGAGACTCGACAGAGAAACAGCAACAACAACAACAACTATGATTCAGAAGACCTCAGCTCCCCGACCTTGCTCTCGTTCCCGCCAGACGGCGCGCCTGGCTCTCTGTCTGTCTCCCGCGCTGGCACTCCCAGCACCTTCAATCGACCAACGAGAAAGGCGCGAACAGGCACCGGTCTACGTGTCAAGACATCGTAAGTCATCATTTCTCAGTATTTTTCTGTGTTTCACAGCGTCGTATTTCTTCATCGCGGTCTTGTATCTCGCGAGCCTCATGTTCTGTTCTTGTCCGCGCTCGATCTTGCCGTTTTCCTGCCTAGAGCGTTGCGTTGCGGATTGCCGTCGCACAATGCGACCGGCCCCTCCCTCACCGTGTTCACGCCTCACTTTGCGATCTCATCATCAGAACGCGTCTTTTTGAGGACTATGCTAATGCGATATCTTTCTACGACAGCCCGATGAAGAAGAAGGGCGCGCTTCCAGCTGGCATCCCCAGAGCAAGCGGTGAGAGGAACAGCCCAACCGGCAACGGTGCTTTTTCTCACAGCCAAGTAAGACCCCCCCATCTCTGCATCATCCCGGTTCATCTCTGGATCGCAGCTGCTTCCATTTGTTCCCCTGAGATGAGACTTTTTGTGATGCATCACGGGCATCGATGGGGAGACGGATCAAAAGTTTGATTCCTCACGCTGTTGTGGCCTGCGAAAAACGCACACGCCCGGGCGGCAATCTCTGCTCAGCACTCCGCCCTTACCGAGCAGACCAACCATGCAACACTCACTCCCCCTCCCCCCACATCATCCATCATCCTTCCATCCATGAAACTCGCCACCCTGCCAGTTCTCTGTCCCAGCTGTCCTTATTTTCTGATAACCTCAAACATCAATGCTGACTCACGCCACAGGATGACAACGATGATTACTGCGCAGCGTGTGGAGGAAACGGTGACTTGGTCTGTTGCGATGGATGCACTCGATCGTTCCACTTCAAGTGCGTCGATCCGCCCATGATCGAGGGCAGTCTCCCCGACGAGTGGTTCTGCAACGTCTGCCAGTCCCGTCAACCTGCAGCACGAGATCCGATTCCTGGCACCTTTGGCCCACTGCTGTTTTCCCTAGATGAGAAGAACCCCAGCGCATTCCGTCTTCCCAAGTTCATTCGTGAGTATTTCGTCGATGTTAAGACGGGCGCGGATGGCGAGTACGAGGAAGCTGGCACTGCGAAGCCAAAGTAAGCCCTAAAACAGCCTGAAGTCTAACGAGACCGTGCTGACAGCATCGCAGGAACAATCGTGGAGGCTATGATGAAGCACCAGATTACTATCGCCTGAAAGACGCCAAAGGAAAGACGATTCTCTGTCACAATTGTCACGGTGCAGCATCACCGCCCAATCGCATGATCATTCCCTGCACCTTTTGTGGCCTCTCCTGGCATCTTGACTGCCTCCCAAATCCTTTAGCCAAGGAGCCTTCTCCAGGACGACAATGGCGATGTCCGGCGCATGTCGATGATCTCCTCCTTCAGGTTCCAGCTACTCTTGCTCCTGCCCATCGCTTCCGAAGAATTAAGGGAGCATCAGTGATCAAGCCAGCGATTTCTCGAGGCATCAAGAATAACGGCTACATCGAAATCGAGAGTGAGCCAAGTGAGGACGAAGAAGAGCAAGGTTTCTACGAGCAGCGAGAGTACGGTCACGTGTACAAGCTTCCGGAGCAGGGGATCAAGTTAGATTTCATTTCCAAGTAGGGGGTCCATCTTCTACATTGTTTGATCAAACTAACGATTCCTCAGGGTCAAACGAGAGGGTGGAGGCTATCTCCCGAGTCGCTTCGCGACCAGACCGCCGAAACCAGTACCACGGCCAACCTGGAATCAAAGATCTGTCAACCAGCAACAGGCAGCTCTAAACCTCGCATCTCTTGCAGCACAAGAGCCTCTGACTGGCGATCTCAACCAGCTCATCCATACTCTCCTTGTGAGTTTCATACTACGTGTCTCATGACGTAATTAGTGTCAAATGCTAACCAGGGCATAGGCCGAGGCTCCGCCACAGGTGATCGACTTGATGGCTGTGGACCAGGTGGACGAGATGACGGAGAAGCTGCCGCCGCATGTTATCACTTCGATGAAGCATCTATTCGACATGCTGTACGCAAAGATTACTCCTGAGGCCGAGGATCATCAAATGCACGAATCGGCTCCAGCTTCGGCCCCATCTTCAGCTCATGCTTCGACCCGTGGGTCAACAACGCCAGCTCCAGCCTCAGTTCGTGGTTCAGTGACGCCGGCTCCTGTTGCCTCAGTTCGCGGTTCAGCGCGTAACTCAGCGTCACCAGCTCCTTCTGTGGCTCTGGTTCAAGCTGAAGCTGCTGTTGAACCGGAAAATGGTATCCATCAAGACGCGAGCCCTGAACTTATCGAGGCAGCACCATTTGAGGATGCAATGATCGAGGATGCAATGATTGAGGAGACAATGGCCGGTGAGGCGCCTGTCGAACTAACACAATCGGAAGCATCACCTAGCGAGGGAGCACCCCTCAAGGCAGCATCCGTCGAGGCAGAGCCCGTCAAGTGTGTCATATCCGCACCAGTCGAAGTCCAGGCAGAAGCATCGCCAGTCCGCGAGACAACACCTGCTCCTGTCCAAGTAGTGACAGAGACGGAGCCCGAGCCTGAGAAAATGGACGAGGACCTAGTCGAGAACCACGTTGAGCCTCAAGTCCAAGATGAAGACCGCGACACGGAGATGCTGCTTTGAAGTGGCGTTGAATCTCACCCTTTTTTAGAACTCCCAGACTCAGCTCCGATGGAGCGCATGTTGGATCCCTTATCACCGAAACTTCCTCGGCAAAAATGTTCGAGCTTATCAGGTGATTCATATTGGCTCCATCTCATGATGCACGATCGGATCTGAATCAGCTGATCATTCGATCACAGCTGATTTGACATGTTCCATTGCGTTATCAGTGCCTGCATCGTCGACGGAGACACATGATTCCCCCCTTTCCCTTTTATCACAATCAATTGTCCGCACCTGCATGCATCCCCCACAAGAGCACACTGTCCTGTTACCTGTATTATATTCTGGCGTCGGGTGGGTCGATGGGCATTGCGCAACACCACATACGTACGTATTCGGCTCGACTGGATACCACACTTTGATTCTCTTTTGAGATATCCGGAGCTGCGAGCCTGCCATGAGCATAGACGGGGTGGTGGATATTGTGAGAGTAGATTGGTAGCTGTCGGGACAGATGCATGGAAGGGGAGGGGAGGAGATTGTAGGTTGTTGTTAGACTTGGCATATCTACTCTCCGGGGAGCTGAGCTGTTGCGAGAGAGGAGAAGCAGCGAGATCCAGCAGCAATGGAGATATCTAGACATTTCTTGTGCTTCGCATTCGTGATATGGTGATGCTTGTAATGAGTTAGTTCAAGGCTCGAGGCGGAAACTGCCTGCAACCAGTACCGCCCGAATCCTGGCGCATCGCGAACCTTCAACGTACCACGCGTAGTCAACGCTTGCCAAGTCCTTTCTGTCTTTCCCTTTCCGCGACGGAGAATGGTGATGATTCCCAAATTCAAAACCTCGGATTTGGATGAAATGAAAGCTGTCTGTCGGCCGCTCGGAGATGGGGCGCCGATGACAAGCACCGACCCGTATCCGGATTCGGACATCCCATTGCAGAGGCTCGATCGAGATCAGGGGGTGGATGATGAGATCAGAGAATTGCAAGGGGGAGGGAGGGGCAGAAATCACGGGAATGGCCATAAGATAAAAAGATAAAAAAATAAAAAATAAGAATCATCATGCTGGGCAGAGATCCATTTTTTTATTTTTTAGAGTTTCGTTCGGCAGCTAGCTAGGTACAGTCAGTACATCATCCCACCCAGCGTCCCTCGTTCCGTCGTCCACTCGACTCCTCGCGCTCATCACATCGTGAACCCCGTCGCATCACGCATTAAAGATCAACGTATGTATGCATATATGGATCGTTTCGCTCCCATTCATTCATACACCCTTGCTGTCCATCCACGCATTTCGCTGTCCAAACGCGTGAGACTCATTGCAAGACGGTATCCCGTGGCATCATATCCCAAGCAAGCAAGCAAGCAGCAAAGTCAGTGGCTCCCTCATCCAAATCATACTCAAACAAATCCATTCATTCATCATTCCTCCTCCCGACTTGATACAGACAAATCATTCCGACTCATCCATGTCAAAGATATCCTTCACCTTACTCTGCTTGCCCTTCCCCTTCCCCTTTGCTGCAGCGGCCCCTTTCTTCGCCGCAACCTCCTTCGCGGCAGAGATCGGCGGCTTCCCTTTTGCTTTGACAAGCGGACTCTTCCCCTTCGTCTTTAGAACCCTTGAAGGAGCCACTTTCGCCTTCGGGGTCGGCGCCTTTCGAGGAGAAGATTTCTTTGGGCTTGATTTCGCAGCCGAGGATCGGGGTTTCGCATGCCGCCCGTTCGATCGAGGCGGCGTGACAACTTCTTCTTCCTCCTCCTCGTCCTCCTCCTCCTCAGGTTCAGGCGTGGCTTCAGGATCAAGCCCAGGCTCGACTTCCGCTTCAGCTTCTTCGGCCTCGGCTTCAGGTTCTGGAGATGAAGCATCCCCCTCATCCTCGGAATCCCGAACTTGAGCCTTCTTGGCGGAAGCAGCGAGCTTCCGCTCCCGCTCAGCCTCCTCCTTGGAAAGGTATTCCCACTCCGCAACGCCGTCCCACATCTCCTCGTCGTCCTCGGAATCGTCCCTATCCGCATAGCTCTTGCGCGCACTCGTACCACGACGGCTGGTTCTGCGCTCTGCAGAGCTCGGGGCCCCGCCACTGCTGCGTTGCTTCTTTTTCAATGCTTTTGGCGTCTTTGGTTCCTTGGCGGGCCTGTCCTTCTTAGTAGGTTTAGGCTTTGGCTCCGATTTCACCTTCTTTGCGGGGTGGGCGTCGGGGTCCTGGTCGTCGCGGCTGCGTTTTGGTTGTTTTGGTGCTTTCGGTGGCTGGAGAATGTTAGTAGTGTTCAAGATGGAGAGGGGAGGATACGTACCCGAATCTTTTTGTCGGCATTTCTGACCAGATCATCAAGAAGGTTATCCATCTCTTCCGGTAGATAATTCTTCTCCGCAATCTCCTGTGCGACTTCATGACTTGGCAATCCGGAAAACAAACCCACAGGCATCCCGACCTTGGTAGGCCATGTCTGCATACTCCAGCCTCTCTTCTCCTCCCATTTCTTGATCAGTGCTTGGGCAAGATCACTCAACACGTAGATATTTTCTGAGTCCGAACCAGAGAGAGCATCTCGTGCTTGCTTGACTCGTTCTGCATACTTGTAGATCAAAGCCAGATTGTCTTCCGAAGCAACAGTTGTGACATAGTAGAGAAGATATCTGCCATGATCCTGGAGCTCCCCAGGGCTCGGGCTGTAATCTGGATGATGTGCGAGGAGATGAATGAGACGTGGGAAAACAGATTCAAAGACTTTGTTCTTGGCATCATGGCAAACCTTGACGCGAGAACGGATCCAGGTCATGATCGAAGTTCGGAAGTCGTTCATCGGTTCAAAAGCAGTCAAGAATATGATAGTCAAAAAGCGGTTTGAAAGCTTGCCCTTGACAATATACTTCTGCAGTTTCTCGATAAAACCTCGACGAACCTCCGGGGTGGCGTCTTGCGCGACAAAAGAAAGACGGTTGAATTCGACGGGCGAAACAAATTCATCAAACATCTTGTTCGTGCACACCTTCAGCATTTGCTGGGCTGCCAGAAGACGTAATCGTGACTTGTGGTGTGATGGAGTGTCGGCCTGCTTAGACAATTCGCCATTCTTGACAATCAACGCGTTCAGGAGCTTGTAAACCGGGATAGCAAGCTTCTTGGCCGTCTCAGGGTCAGTCGTGGTTCTCAGACGATTAACCAGAGTCTTCAATGCCCAACATTTCGCCTGTAACTCCTCATCTAGCTGCTCATCCGACTGCCATGCTTCGTCTTCACCGAATTTTGGTGTTCGTGTTCTCAGGAGGATTTGCTGGGTAGTAATATCGAGAATCTCATCACTCGAATCCTCGGACGTCTTGGGATCGAGCAACGTCAACTGGCAGATTGTTGCGAGCTTTGTCAAGTAATGGTCGCCACCATATTCCCAATCCCGTGTTGCATAGTCGAGCAGATCCTTTGTATGCATCTCCTTTCGGTCCGTAGACGACATTAAGATGGAAACGGCGTATTTAGCCGCCTTCGGTGGGGTGCCGTACTTCGCGAAACCGAGAAGTGTGGAGACGAATTTCCGGTCTTTGGGAATCTTATTTTGGGGGCTTTTGGCAAATGAGGCCAACGCCTTGAGGGTGTCCACGCTCCCCGGCAAGTTCGGCTTCTTTTCGGATGGCGCTTGCTCCTGAAGAGATTTGCAGAGTTCATTGACACTCGCCTCAAAAATCAGAGGGTGCTTGTCTGAAATTTCCTGCATGACCATATGTGCAGTTGCACCCAACTCCTTGTCATCGGTCCGAGCATATTGCAGGATGACTGGTTGATGGCTTCTGTTGTAGACGAGGTGGGCAGAACGGTAAATGATGGGAATAAATGTATCGAGAAGGCCAGCTGGAGCGCCAGCTGCTGACTGAATCCGCTTCTGAAACTCCTTGAAGGCCTTGTAGACGGTGTTGAAGTCGCTAGCAGGTGCGATCATAAATCGCAGAAGTTGATAACTTCGTCGGTCATGAAGTTTGGCGTACTTGTGCAAATCGTGAATGCTCCGTAGAGGGTCAGGCAGAAGATCAGCAAACCACTTGACGCATGTATCGAGTTTGTTCTTGATACCCTGAGAGTCTTCCTCCATCACGCCTCCATTGAACTCTTCACAGCGCTTCAGGAATTGCTCCAGCACTTTCGAGAAGGTCGGTTGTCGACCTTGCAATGCAAAGAAGGCCTTTCGTGACTTTGCGTCGAGGCACTTCACAACAAGCAGAATGCGCTCAGTGCGGATCTTGTCTGCATCAAAAGGTCCGTCTCCGTTGACTTGAGAATCTCCATTTACAGCCTTTCCCTTTGCCTTCGCTGGTGGGTAGCCCAGAGGGATGAGCTGCTCGAACATGACATGATCCAGAAGAACATTGAGGTCTTTATCATTGGCATAGAATGCATCGAAAATCTTTGTTGGAATGCCACCAAGAGCATCATTGACGGCCTCATTTCCTGCAGCAATTTCACCCGCAGCAACGCCCCAAATTCTGCCCAGCGTGGTCATGCCTTCGATTCTTACTGCGTGTTTTCGGTCTCGAGCTCGGTCTGCCAAAGTGCAGAGCACCGATCCAGACTTGCTCACGCTTCCGTTCGGAGCAAGCTTGGCAATGACATCTCGAAAACTGAATTCTCCAACAGCCTTGACAGCAGCAAGTCTGACTTTCTCATCAGCGTCGCTCAATTTCTCTCCAAGTCCCTTAACCAGAGCACTCTCCTCGTGAGAACTCAGCCCAATTCCACCTCCCGAAGTAACCAGAATTCGACCGATGGCGGTTGTCCATCCTGCTCGAATGACTGCTGATTTGTCATTCTTTCTTCCCATAAAGCTCTGGTAAACGCCGGGGTGGGTTTGTGCGAATGACTGAGGAGAGCTTGGAGTCGTAAGGATATTTTCGTTGGCGGGGGGTGGGGAACTATCATCGAGCTTGGCAGGCGGGTATGCAGCAGGGTCCATAATCGGAGGAGGGGGTGGTCCAGCAGCTCCAATACCAGAAATGATATCCCCCAAAGTCTCGGTAGCTAGAAGTCGAAGCTGGATATTCTCCGCAGACAATTCCGCCTCCAATTGAGGTATGACATTCTGTAACACAGGGGCTGAAGCTCTCCACAATTCCCGCAATAATTTGTGAGCCTTCCGGAGCTCAATCATATCTGATTCCGTAGGACCGGATGGAACATCTTCATCATCGGAGTCAGGGGCCACATCGCTCTTCCTCCTGTGGCCGTTCGTCTTCGTTGCGTCGCCGGAAACATCCATTATTACATCGTTGAAATACTGACTGATATACCGAGCCATCTTCTCCGGGCAAGCGTTGCAGATTGTCTTGGCCATGTTGTATGCTTCTGGGAGTTCCTTCAATAAAAGAGTCGACTGCTTCTCGTCCGGCGCTTCTCCCTTCTTGCCACCTGGGGTGCTTGCGCGTAGAAATTGGGCAACAATGACGTCCACAGCTTCTGCGGGCAAACTCTGGGCTTCATCGACTAATGTAACAAGAATTTGCGTCATGTTGTATTGTACATCTCGGGAAATCTCTTCGCCTGTTGAGGACTTGGATGAGCCAGAGATAGTATCGAAGAAATTGGTAAATAGATGAATGATCAATGGATCTGAATTGGGAATATCGCAGAGGAGAACTATGCTCTTGACTTCGGCCAGAGATACCAAGACGTATTTATGCTGTGTATTGTAGGCGTGTGAGGGGTCAGACAGAGCGGGTAATGTCGAGGTAATGAAGAGAGTAAAGATGTCCTATTCCCAGTGTTAGTTGCGCACTTGCCAAGCTTGACCCGGCGTACCTTGAGCTGTGTTGGAGTAAATGGCGCATCTGGGGCACAGATCTTCAATACATCCACCAAGCAACAAGCTGTAAATGCGCGAACGCCTTTGTCCTTGTGACCCAGGAGGTTCTGCCCCGCAAGTTCCTTCGCGACGTTGGTCAATGAGTCCTTGTCCGTTTCTTCCTGGTCCATCTCACGAAGCTCGGTGGCTAGAGTGTCGAGCCGCCGTAGCAGTTCGCCCGTGGGAATGGGCTTGCCTGCGCGCCATGATAGAGGTTCGTTGAAGACCAACCCGCCGAGTTGTGGCTCCTCGGGCTCGATGTCCGCACCGCGGCGCGGAGCCATTTGGAAGGGAGAACGCCAGTCGCGGAGCTGCAGGTACGAGAAATATCGTCTTTTCCTTGAGAATTGGGCGTATGGGCGTGCGTTTGTCGAGGATTGGAGGAAGTGTTGGGTAGAAAGTGGTTGGAGTAATCGCGCGTCGCACAAGCGCCGCCATTTTGGGACGCGTTTCCGAGAAAGCTGCGATGCGAGCACGCTAGCAGACGTCAACTTCAATCATTCGCCTTCGCAACTCTAAATCTGTATCAAGATTTACTGAAGTCTGTCTATGAAGTCTTCTGCTCTGGTCTACTTGTCTCCCCGGCCACACTTCAGCGCAGTGCTCTTTGATTCCCGTATGATTGATGCCAAACTCACTTCACCGAGGTCTCGGGAGAAATGACTGGAAAGTCCACGCTTATGATAGCAGATTGATTTCAGCGTGTAATTGACTCTGTCCCATGAATTTGATGTCTTGTCTTTCTTCATCGGTGCTCTTCTTAACAGTCATCGAAAGCATCACAGCTGATGGTTGCTGACCGTTTCTTGAAGCCGTCCCAGTCATGTCTTCACTAGGCGTTTGACCCTTGAAACCCCTGCAAAGCTGTAATTTCTGGTTCTACGATGCTCTCCTGAAGATCGCTTTAATGTCTTAGAAAGCAGAGGGTCTTCCCTCAATGCTGCCTTCGGGTTTGAACCTTCAACTGCTAGGTCACGTGTGTGTGCCCTCTTCCACTTCCGACCCCTTTGCTCTCCTCAGCACGGTGATTGATGACAGAAGGAAGCTATTGCCAATATAAATCTAGCTACAAAGATATATTTGCATTCGTGGCTCTCCATGTTATTGCCCGAGTTCAACATTGCTGGTTTGCCCCTTTTCCAGTCATGACTGAGCAGGTCCTGACCCATATTCTCAAGGCTGGAGATGACTGCGGAAACTCATAGTGAAAATGTTCTGTGAGTATTCCCGGATAATCGGCAGGCTAGGTGGCCTTGGATCTAACCTCGTTGGATATTCACTGTGTGTTGTGCTCGATAAGATAGGCTTGTAAACAAACAGCCATAATCCCCCCTCCCAACTCCAACTTCAACCACCATCTTTCCCCCACCAACACCTTCAATTGTAAACTACGCATTCGCGCTTCAATTACGCCGCTCGTTGCCGCTTGCTCTCGATATCGCATCTCCGAAAACATCAACCAAGGTTTCCAAGCACCCCCTTTTGATCCCAACGCGTCATCATCGCAGATACTGCCCCTATCTTTTCGAAGGGAATTATAGTGTTCAAGAAGAGCGTCACCTTCATCAATTGTAGGTAGATCTCGGTTGCAAGATGAAGCTCTCGATCGCAATCACCTCCTTGGTGGCGGTCTGGCTTGGTGTCGTTCAAGGGAGAGTCCTTCTCTCGAATGGCAACATCGAAATGATGGGAGGACGTGAAGGTAAGCAGCACCACTCCAGATGGAACATCGTCAGTGTTAACAAGTCTCTAGCCATTGGCGTCGATGGATCTATGGTTCACCATGAGCCGCGTGGCATCGCATTCTCCAAGTGGAGCACCAGCTGCACCGAATCAACCACCCTTCCATCAAGTGCGTCCACCAACCAAGGCATTGTCACCGTTCCGAGCTCCACCGAACCCAATATTTCTCTTACCCCATTGAACCCATCTTCGTCCCAAGACATTGCCACTTCCACGACTTCCTACGGTCACTACACCTATCCGTTCCCTGCAGCTACATCCACCGGTCACGGCCCTGCAACATTCTCGAGCTCCTCCGAAGATTACAGCAAGACTTATGCCACTCCTTCAAGCACATCTTCGGTACAAGGAACAGTAACTCTCCCAAGCTCGAATGAAAGCTGCAGCGAGACATCCACTCCGGGTTTGAGCCCAGCTACGACACAAGACATTGCTACCCTCTCAAGCCCTGTCAAGAGCAACATCGAGACTTCCCTATTGCGCTCTACTTCATCGACAGCACAAAACTTCCTCCCAAGTTCCACTGAGAGCTGGTCCGAGACGTCCACAGCCACCATCCAGTCCTCCACTCCGTTGACAGTACAAGCCACTGCTACATCAAGCTCCTCTGGGAGCAGCTGTGAGACTTCTAATACTCATTCGTATACATCTCAAACCCAACCACAGACCTACAGCGCACTATCGAGCACCTCAGCCAATGAAGGAGTCTTTACCGAGTTAAGCTCACAGCCATCTTCGAACATCCTCTCCACATCTACGGTTTTTTCAAGTTCAACCGTTGTTATCTTGACCACTGTCATAGTTTCGCCGCCTCCTCCAACGCTGGCTGCCTTGGCCACTACGAGTCCTACCACTACAATGTCCTTTGCTTCCATATCTACATCTGTTGCGACAGTTGTTGAGGTCACCACATTTATTGTGACACCGTAAGTTTGAAAATTTTGCACTAAGAGGTTGTTTCTAATGTATTCCAGGTCAAGCTCCGTTGTCTTTACTCCTTCTGAGTCTCCGAGCTCCTCTGCGATATCACCTCCTGCAATCCTGACCACGGCGCCTGTTTGCAACGGAGATAACTGCCTCAACGAGCTCCGCCGATTCAACGCCAGTGCTATCCCTTTCTGCCAGACGTTTACTACCACAATCAATACGAACCCGTCTGCAATACCCACCTACCTCGAGAACTGCAATCGCTCGGTACATGCAGTGAGCTCAGCTTGCACTTGCTTGTTGTGTGCCAGTTCTCAGACTCCAGTTCCCTCAAGTGATTCTACAACAACTACCACACTTGTTAGTGCGTCATCTACCCTCACAGAGACAGCCATAGTAAGCACTCCAGCCTCGGTTGCTGCTCTAAACACTGTCTCCTCATCTGCGCAAGGTCCTTCTTCTACCACTCCAGCTGGCACATCTTCTTTTGTGACTATCGCGGCGTCCGTCTCTCAGAGCTTGTCTCAAGCCGCTCCAAGCGGCTTTGGTACAACTTTCCCTCAGAGCACTCTCAGCGCAGCTGCTTCCTCCTCTATCGAAGATCTCCCTGGCGGTCCATCCAACATCTCGGCAACACAACCATCCACAACCCCAACTCCTCCATCTATGGCTAGCAATCCAACGCCAAACTCAAGCTACACCGCCTCCTTCTCCACATACTCCACCGGATTCCAAACGCCTCCTACCTCCGGCTCCAAGCCTCCTGTCTCCTCCCCAGAGAGTGCAAATACCGTCTCCCAGTCAATCACCGCAGCCGGCCCATCTGCGTACGCCTCAATGCAAACTGCAACCGCCACTCCCTCAACCAAGACTCAGGCCAACGGTACAGCTACAGGAGAAGGAAGCACGTACGCGGGTCCTACGCCGCAGCTGCGATGGATCGGTTCCGGCCAGAGTGCGCCGCCGATGGGGAGTGTTACGCCGTTGGTTATTACTCCGTTGCCTGGTACTACGAGTTCGGGAAGCCAATCGATTTTCATGGGCGGTGGGGTTGAGTACAAGGCTGCACTCTTGGCTTCCCTGCTCGCTTTGGCGTTCTGGGTTTGAGGTGACCTTCATGGGCTGAAGTATATCGATGTTAGTTGGGGTTGAACGCTTTCATCGAGTGGGGTCTTTGAAAGGGGCTTCTATTTTTCAAGTTGTGAGGGTGGATAGAGCCTGTTAAAGTCGTGTCATGTAAATATCCTCTCCTTCCTTTTTCATTTTATTATTCCTCATGAAAAGCGGGAGTCATCATCACACATAGAGATGATGCTCACATAGCCAACAACAAAGTCTAGCGTGCTTTTCTTGAACGCCGGCTTCCTCCTTTTAGAGAGCTTGGTTGGTCGAATCTTCACTTTACTTTCCTTTCTTTAATGGACACAGTCATCGAGTAGAGTAGATAGGATAATGCGAATGCAATTCCGAAATTACGATATAATTCTTCATACTCAAGCTGTGAGGTGCCTGATCGCCCTTCCAACCAGGGCAGATCGCCTAATCCATCCCATACCCCACCCAAAACCGGTCCTTCTAAATACTAGATTTTGGAAGCCCGCAGACGAGATGCAGAGCAGCATCGTGCTTCCTTTGATTTCTAACACGAGACGCCTGAGCCATGACCCCGTAACGCCAGCCCGCAGAATACAGACTGAAAGCGCCATCAATACATTCTTTCCCATCCTCTATACCCATTTGAAGCAATCAGCCCAGCGATCATCAACCTTTCCCTGGCGGCCCAGGACTGGGCCTTCCACCAGCTTGCTCATCAGCCTTCCTCTTCGCTCCCTGAACACCATTCGCACTCGAAACCCCCACAATAGCCACTCTCTTCCTCTCCATCTCCTTCTTCTCTCGCGCGCTATCCTCCGCCGCCCTCCTCTTCCACTCATCCCTAATCCCCTTCGCTGCAGCAATCAAATCCTTCTCCGTGACTCTATCCATGATACTCTCAATCACCGCATCCACCGTCTTCGTATGATTCGCCGTTTTCTTGTCATCCCTGAACCGCATGTACCTCCACCGTTTGTAGGAATCCATGTAGCACTCCACGATCCTGTCGTTCAGGGGTTGATTTAGGGACTTTAATGCCTCCCATTCGCTGGGCTCGAGGTGCATGAGGGCGTAGTAAGGGTCGTCATGTGCGTCGCCGGCGTAAACGTGCAGGTTACAGATGGGCTGAGCATCGTAGTCGGGATACGGTTCTGTGATGCCTTCGGCGCGGTCTTGCTCGTCTGGTTGGATGATGGGGAAGTCGAGGCAGAGGCGGAAATCGATGGAGTTTTCTGATTCGGGTTTCCACTTTAGGATGTTTTGGTCGGTACCGTGTTTGTAGTCTGTCATTCTGCACGTGAAGATCAGGCCGTCGTTGCCGTGGGGGAGAGAGGGGAGGATCTGCCGGAACATCATCTCGACGGCGTAGGAGAATTGCATGCTTTTTAGCTCGACGATAAAGTGCATGAATTTTCTTTCTTCTGGATATTGGTTCAGCAGCTGTTTGTAGGGGTCGAATATTCGTTCCTTGAAGTATGCGAGCCGTTTGTCGAGCGTGCGGTTCATGAGGCTGTTTCCGTCCAAAACCATGCAGTCGAAGACGAGGTATTTGGGTTGTTTGGTGCCATCTGGAAGCTTGTCTATTACGAGCTCCCCGTCGATGAGGGTATTGGTGTGGAAGCCTTCGACGTCGCGAGGAACAGGAAAATGCAGCCCTCCTTGTGGTATAAACCAGTAATCATTACTTCGGTCGATCAGGTAGTGTATTTCTCCTCCCTGGTCGTCCTGTGTGAGGTATAGCAGATACCGAAAGCCATCGGACTTCTCGCAGACGTAGAAGCTGGAGAGGTTAGCTTGGAAACAAGGGAGGATAGTGGACTTACTCTTGCTTTGTTAGCTCTTCTAAATGTCTCCGCGCAAAGCTTACAGGTTGGGCACCCGGAAAGTTTGTGTTCTTCCTGTCCAGGAGGCACGCAACTTCTGCGCGCATGTTGTAGAGAAGGTCCCCATCGATCTTGATTCCAGGCGCCTCAATCGAGGCGACCGGACCAGTCATCTTTGCAGCTCGAGACGCAGGGACAACGCTGCAGAGTTGTACCGTCGACGCGGGACGTGGGGTATCGTTTTCGAAGTGCTCGTACTATCTCGAGGTGGAGGTTTGATTTGATGATGGCTGCGTCGCGTTCTTCAGCGATGGAATTCCGTTTGCAAGGGAATGTTGGGTCTTGCGCGCTGGATTCTCACGTCGATTTGGATCCTGGCTTCGTTGTGGATCTGGTGCAGACATCTAATCAGTTCTTGCTGCAGGCCATGCAGCTTGAGACAGGGTTGCATCTGTCAATAGTTGGGGCGCATTGCTTTTGAGTTGTGTATGAAGTTCAGCGTCCACTTTTATCGCAAAAAATCGTGTCACGTGTGTGCTTGACTGCGGGAATTTTGGCTTCTCTTCTGCAACTGCTTTTCTTCAATATTGCCATCTTTTCTGGCCATCCGCGGCTGCTTTTGGGCAGACTTTGTTTGCAACTTTGCGGGGACGTTCATTTTCGTCATGTTCGCAAATATCTCAGCATATAAATTCAACAAACAGGCTCTGTTCCATGGGCCATCTCCACACTCTCTTTCGGGACCATTCTCTACTCTCACCACTCCAATACCACTATCAACAGACATGTGCCAAATAGAAGACCCTTTCGAAAATATCTATTTGATCCCTGGGCCGTCTAGGGACCATCTTTGGCCGATAAACCTCCAGAAGGACCAGGACTAGAGGACTGCTTTCATCCCAACTTTCGTTGACCAGATCAAGGGTGCCTCTACACTGGTAGAGAAATTGCTCAAAATCTAGAAAATCACTTACTAGCATCTCCACGGCTCCACCATCTAACTCTTCTATCAAGTGTCATGAGAGATGGATCTCCGAGAGGTTTCTCGAGGATTGACTTGCGCCACCTGCGCAAGGAAAAGATTGGAATCATCCTCAAACTACCCTAAAATAATGGTTTAGCGCATGCGAGCATTCATATCCGGGTTTTGTCGAGTATCTTGAATCCTGTCGTGTCAATTCCGCTCACTTGTCGAGCTCCAGCCATTCGAAACCTCAAGCTTACAAGGAATTCTTACCGAGTTAACAACAAGAGCTATCCTGGAGTATACGAAGTTCCCTGCCCAAGAAACTCTAGCATAGAATTCCAATTTATGAGCCACCCAGAAGAACTTCCACCACGCTTGCACTGGTTCCATCATCAGAGGCGGGAAGGCCCGGAGCGGCTGCATGAAATAAACCCGGCAACCTGGTCTTTAATTTCTCCATTTAACCACCATCATTGCCACACCACAACCGTCATATCATGCGCACTACTAAGCGCCGCAGCCGGCGTCGCCATCATCGGGGGATCAATTTATTACTCTTTTACATCCTGGACGGCAGCAGGAGAGAACGGACGGCGGGAAGTCATGAGCCAATTAGCCAGATTTGGGCCTAACAGAGTGCGGTGGATGTGTTTGAACATTGGCATTCGATTTATCAAACCTGAAACGGAGACGCGAATGCAGACCGAGCGTTAAAGGATGAGTTGACTGCTGGGATTCGCGCCGCATTGGAAGCAGAATTGCGGGAGAGTATGAAGGGAAAGGTCGAGAGTGAGATGCGGACCTTGCTGAGGGGAAGTGGAAACAAATGTGCAGTTGATGGGAAGGTTAAGGAATGAAGCCAAGGAGTTGGGATCAAAGGATCTGAAGAAGCCAAGTGCTATGAGGGACGAAGCCAGGACGGAGATGAAGCGGGAAATTCGAGCAGGACTGACTCGATCTGGGACGGGTGTTTCATTGATCGCCGAAGCAATGACAGACTTGCGAGCGGAAGCCAGAGAGAGCTTGAGGAACGAGATGCGGGGTGAGGTCCGGAATCAGCTGAGGAGAGAGCCGAAGCCTGAAGTCAAGAAAAGCTTGAAGAACGACGCGCGGAGGGAGATAACGGAAAGCAAAGCTGGAGGGTACAATGACGATTCTGGGAGTCGTTGGACATCATTTACGGAGCAGACTGTAACTGCCAGTGCCAAGAAGCGGTAGCTGGTCCGTTTTCTGGACGCGACCAAAATCACCACTCGTTCAATGCTCTCAGATGCAAGCGCCTCCAACATCTCCTGACCGAGAGTATTGTTCTGTCAGTGCGGCACGAATCTCACCAAACCTCGACGGGCTTTCCATCCTTATCCCCGGCCTCAAGTTTCTGTACCTCTCGTCTCAATACATCCGCCCTATACCTCCTAACAGCTCTCTCAATCCTCTTCTGGCGTTCCGCATCACTCGTCACCGCCCTCTTTGCAGACCACGAACCAGCCAGTAATCCAAGCTCACCACCGATGAAAAGACCACCAGCAGAGAAGAAAACATATGCCGCGAAATCTCCCACAGGCGACGGCCTCAGCAAATTGCTGAGATCAGGTAGCGCCTCTGTTCCAACGTCAACATTGAGCCCGGAAAGATGATAACGTAAAATTGTGGGAGAGCCTACCTTCCCTCCCATCGGCAAACTTCACGTGCGTAGGTTTCTCAATGGCTCGGAAAGCCTTGAAATACTCCGTCCTCGCCCTCCTCACTCTCAAGGCGAGAAGTGCACCAAGTCCCAGTCCAACGAGGGAGCCGATCGCTGTATATGAACCGAATCGCTTGGAAGCATTGTTCAAAGCATCGCGGTCGGATTGCTGGAGGTCGTGCTTCATGTGCTCTTCAGCCAATTGGGCGAGCTCTTGGCTGGCATTTTTGCGGGAGAGGGCGAAGGAGTCGATCGACATTGTGAAATGAGCCGGGCTTACAAAATTTTGGTATCAATCTGGTGGATGGACACGATATGTAAACAATCTCATCCGCGAAGACTCCGGAACGATGGTCTGAGGATGGCATGACGTCGATGCACGTCGATTAGTACGAAAGCACGTGATATTGAATTGACCGCAACCGTCTCTGCAGGTTTCCGTAGTAAACTCTTGAAATCTCCAGACGATGACACCATAAAACCAGGAAAGGAAGGCGGGAAGGCCGAGTGGCAGGTACGGCCCAAGTACAAAGTTCACAATTTCTCGAAGCTATTTCTTGAAGTTTGATTTCACTTTTCTCGATAGGCTCTGGAAGCTGCTGAGATGGAAAGCTCTATTGCCGTTGGTCTAGAAGCAGAGAAATGGAAACTGTTCAGGAACAGCTTGAGCTGCCAAACAAAGGCCCAGTCAGCCTTACAATCTGACAGCGGACTTTGGTCCATTGCCAAGTCGCCCCAGGTATCCATCACGTCAAGCATCCCACTCAGAGAAAAGTTCTCGAGCACGCAATCTGCTCCAAGGATTCGAATGTCACACTTGAAGATCACCCACCTTTCAGCTTACCGTTCATTATGCATTTATCTTCTCTGCTTTATTCCACTTCTCGTACTCTCTCTCTTCATTGCTATGTTTCTTTAACTCCAACGCACCCTCTCTACCGTTCGTACCCTGCCTTATCACCATCATGGCCTCCCCTCACTCAGACCCGGAAGACGTCCACGTGATCAACCATGAACGAGACAAGGACCTTGAAGATTCTCCCTCCGAGCCAGCATATGCAATCAATGACCATCGTCCCATCATCGCTGACAAACTCGCCCGAAAACTCACAGCACGGCAAGTGCAAATGATTGCCATCGGCGGCACAATCGGTACAGGCCTCTTCTTGGGCACGGGGAAGTCCCTCGCAACAGGCGGGCCCGCGTCAATGCTAATCGCCTACCTCATCGTCGGCGGCATCGTGATGTTAACTATGCTTGCCCTTGGAGAAATGGCAGCTTTCGTCCCCATTGCTGGCTCTTTCTGCACGTTTGCGGGCAGATATGTGGATGATAGTTTGGGTTTTGCTTTGACGTGGAATTATTGGTTTAATGACGCAGTCTCAACGGCTGCGGATTTGGTTGCACTACAGCTGGTGTTTGCGTATTGGGATACGAATTTGCCTGGCTGGGGCCTAAGTTTGATTTTTTGGGTGCTGTTAATTTTGGCGAATATTATTACTGTGAAGGCTTATGGCGAAGTGTGTCCACTCCGCCTTCCTTGCCGAATTGAAGCTGATTTGGACAGCTCGAATATTGGTTGAGCCTCCTCAAAGTCATTACTATCACGGTTAGCTCCCAGAAATTGTAGACTGTTGAGGTATGAGTACTGACTTTTCTCAGATCTTCATCATTCTGGGCATCGCTGTGAACTGCGGGGGAAACAATCAACACAAGTACCTTGGAGCCCATAACTGGTACATAGGAGATGCCCCTTTTGTCGGAGGCATTGGCGGTTTCGCCTCAGTTTTCGTAACAGCATCCTTCGCATGTGGGTTCCTGCTTCTCCCCATCCCTCTCGACCCACTGACCCACTGGCCTAGACGGCGGCACAGAATCCATAGCCATCACAGCCGGCGAAACCAAGAACCCCACCAAAAACCTCCCCCGCGTAGTAAAGAATGTATTCTGGCGCATCCTCCTCTTCTACATCCTCTCTGTCCTGCTTATCGGCCTCAACGTCCCCTACAACACCCCCGGCCTCTCTTCCAAGACATCCTCCACCTCGCCATTCACCCTCGTGTTCCAAATGGCCGGCGCACAAGCAGCTGGCTCCTTTATTAACGCCGTGATTCTCACTTCTGTCATTTCGGCCGGGAACCACGCCTTATTCGCGGGGACGCGGCTTCTGTACGCACTTTCCGTCGACAGGCACGCTCCCAAGGTCTTCGGGAAGCTGAACAGGAATCGTGTACCCTGGATCGCGGTCCTGGCCACTTCTGCTATTAGTGGATTATGTTTTGGCGCTTCTTTCATCGGTGCCGGCCAGCTGTGGACCTGGCTGCAAAACCTCGTCGGCGTCTCAAACCAACTCGCCTGGATCGCTATCAGTGTAACCAGCATCAGGTTCCGCGGTGCTCTCGCCGCGCAGAACAAAACGCATCTCCTCCCCTTCAAAAACTGGACATATCCCTGGGGCCCTTGGCTTTCCGTTATTCTCAACGTGGTGATTGTTTTAGTGCAGGGATGGAATAGCTTTAGTCCGAAGTTTACAGGCGTGGATTTTGTTAGTTATTATATTGAGTTGCCGGTTATGGCGATAATGTGGTTGGGCTGGAAGGCGTGGAAGAGGACGAAGGTTCCGACGTATGAGGAGATGGATCTCGAGACTGATGTTTATGTTGTTAGTGAGGAGGATTTGGTTGAGAGCGAGAAGGAGAAGAGTGCTAGGGGGAGGCTGGAGAGGGTTTTGAGGTGGATTTTTTGAAGGGAGATTCGTTGCGTTTGGGATGTATGAGTGGCCGCTTACGCTAAGAGCTCGCGCCTTTGCTCTGTGTACACCCCTCCCAAATTTACCCTGAGTGCCCATGTTTCCCTTATTAATTCATAAGGAAGATAGGGCAAATTAGATTAGCTACCCTATTATATACCCCTTATAATTTATTAGGAGATATAATCTTGCTAGAGAATAGGTGTAGTAGGGCCTTTGGTTAGATATATGTGGAGTATAAAGATTACAATGTAAAGTAACGGGATCACAAGGCATAATATTATGCAGTTTTCTAATTGCCTTATAAGGTCTTGTTTACTCCCTAAAGGGTTTTTATTCGCTTGTTTAATCGATAATCAACCCCTCTTTCTTACTTCCTTTATAATTACAAATTTACAATATAAGAGAACCTGCGAGTAGTTAAACATAAGAGGACAACTTGTAAAACACACTTAATTGTAGGAGGAGAAATAGCTAATTGACCAGATTATATTAAATCAAACATGTAACAAACTTCTAGAGTATGCTCACGTTCTCTCTCTCTCTCTTTACGCTCTCTAGTAATAGCTACAAGTTAATAAATACATGTTTAAAATCCAGTAGCTGCCTTTATTTTTAGTAGCTTACTATACTCTAATTCGTTTGAGTTAGAAATATTAAAATGGTTGGGGCTCTAATTAGCTATCTAATAAATCAGGGAAGTCAAATAAACTACTACAAGTAGCCATAATTACCAGCTTTGAATGAGAATTACGGAGGTACAGCCCATAAAGATAGTAATAGCACTAGCAAGGGACCCCCTAGGTTGGCGAAGAACTTGACTTGATCAGGTATTGAATCCCTCGTTTGGTTTGTTTTGTTTACTCACTTTGGCAAAGCGACATTGGAAAATGTACGTGCGCAAGAAACCCTTGCTAGTGCTATTACTATCTTTATGGGCTGTACCTCCGTAAGAATGAAGAAGAAGACAGGAATTGGGGGGGGTTGGTAGGGGGGTAAAGCTCGCTTTACCCCGCTGCCGATTGCGGACGCAAGCCTAAAAACACAGGGGCTAAGAGCCTGTAGAAGCCTGGTGGCTTAATGTACTCTCCCAATCGAGCTGCATAGGGTTACGGTGGGCCTTCAGGGACCCTACGCCTCTGTTTCAGTGTTGACAGGGCCTACAGGGCTTACTGAGACACTACAGGGCCTATTAGTGGCCCTAATTATGCATGCACCTAGAACCCCGTCACTTTATGCCGTGATCTTCGTAAGGGCGCTCTCAACAACTTCAGTAATATTTGACAACAATGAAGTGCAACGGTTCTGCCAGGATTTCCAAGTCTTACGAGTTGGAGTTTGTACGAGCAGATATCACCTGTGATCATTTTCCGTTTTTGTCTTTGTCGAGTTCCCGCGCAGCTCGTTCTCCAACAGTCTTCGTCCACAGAAATATCAACGACAGGCCTAACTAGGTCGCACGACGAACCTTGCTTTCGTGTATGACAAAGAAAATTTATAACCTCCTCATTTGGTAGGAGGCAGTTGGGAGTGATTCGCAGTTCCCATACGCGTAAACGACTCCACCATTCGATGCCTGTCGATCTCTCTCACTCACCTCCCTTTTCCATATCCTCGGCCGGTCCATCATGGTTGCAACATCAATTTTGATGCCCGACACACCTTATTTTCTCAGGGTAGCCGCATGCCTCTGCGATGTCGAATCCAGGCAGAGGGGACCTCGTAACTGTTGACGTGATGAATCGCTTGAAATGGAGCCGTCTTGTTGGCTGGCTCGCTCCATGAAACTCTCTGTTGAGGGTTTTCGTGCTTCGAGACATGCAGCATCAGACCAGGTTCGGTGATCCGAATTCACACGATCGCGAGGGAGGACCTTGATAGTTGGTTACACCTTGATAGTCACACCTTGATGGCTACACCTTGATGGTCACAGCTTGATGGTTACACCAAGCGCTTCTTCTCACGACCTTTCGAAATAGTGGAAGTGTCCAGGCAGATATGCCGCGTGCTGAGCTGCCGGGATAAGAAATGGACATCCCGCTTCAACCTATCGGGAAAAACACAAGGTGTCCCGGCCCGCACGGCCTCGGTTCCTTCAGGGGTTGGAATAAGCTTCGTCCGAAGATCGCGAGCCTGACCGCAAGAAAGGCGCCAAAAGGCGCGTCGCCGCTGCCTGTGGGACCTCGCCTCACCGCTCATATTTTATTTACTTGGACGTCCAGACTGCGAGGCCTTCAAAATCCTCACCTCGATCGTCGTGTCACTGACGAGAATTGCGATGGGGGATCTTCTCAAGCTTGGAACATATGCGTCCCCGGCTTTCATCGTCGCCACGACAATTCCCGTAGTCTGGAAGTTCGCCAAGAACATACGACGTCCAAGGCAGACTAAGAATGAGGGTCTGTACGAGGATAGAGATGGCAAGGCTACTGAGGAGTCGATGACGGCTTATTCGACGAAGAAACAGTTTATCGTGATCTTCATTAGCCTTGGAATCGGGTTGCTTGCTTCCCTTGCTCTCGTCGTCAACACCTTTGCCCAGATCTTGGAATTCCATGACCCGGCATTGATACTGGTTACCTTTGGATGCTGGGTAAGTCATACCTTTCCTCCTCAAGTATGGAAAGAATTTACTCACAAAAGGTAGATTTTGGCACTCATTCAAACGTTAGACACGTTCCGAGAGACTCGCATAGTGCCCCGATATCAAAAAGGCATACGGACTTCTTTCTCCTACCTTTTCCTCGCCGCACTCACTGGCATCATTATCTCTGGAGAGAACACCCTTATAGGCCCTCCTGGGAATGTGCTTTTACCGGTGACAAGCGCAATCCAGTTCTTTTCTGCTCTCGCGGTCTTCTTTGGCTTCGTCTCCATCCAGCGCCGGCCTGATGTCTTCACTCCGGAAGGAAAGGTCGTCGAGCGCCAGAACACCGCCTCACTCTGGACGAAATACTCTTATGACTGGAGCTCCGACATTTTGGATATATCGGCAAAAAAGTTGGTCGAGTTCTCTGACCTACCTGCAATGGACTCGTACAGGCGAGCGAAGGATGTGAAGGACACGTTCCGGTCGATTATTTTGAAGCCTACAGTGTCACTTTGGCTTCAGATCTTTTGGGCATGGAAGTGGCAATTGATATACCAAGCAGTGATGTGCGTTGTCTCATCCGCGGCAGACGTCCTCCCTCAAGTCTCGATGCTGAAATTATTGGAGTACCTCGAGCAACGGAAAGAATCCGGCATCATTGATTCCAAGGCTTGGGTCTGTGTGGTCTTGCTCTTCTTAGCCACTATTGTCGAGACAGTGGTTGATTACCGCATTGGTTGGCTCATGTGGTCCGATCTTGGAATTCCCATCCGAACCACACTCACGACTCTAATGTTTGAAAAGATGATGAAGATCAAGGACTGCAAGGAACCGCCGAAAGAGGAGAAACCAGACGAAGAAGACAAGGACAAGGATGTGAATGGCAAGCCAGCTGAGGTTCCCAAAGAATCGAAGGTTGATGCTAAAAAGAAGGAAGAAAAGAAGAAAAAGGCTGCTCAAAGTGACCAGGATATTATTAACATGTTCGCTGTGGATACGAATCAAGTCGGTGTTTTCGGAGCCATCAATCAGTTCTACCTGCTGTTTGTTTCCAAGCTCGCTGTCTCGGTCACTTTTCTGTGGTATTTGGTGGGTTGGGAGAGTTTGCTGGCTGGGATGGTGTCCATCGGCCTGATCTTCCCAATTAACAAGTGGCTCACCTACCGCTACGGAGCCTTCCAAAAGAAGTTGATGGCAATTCGAGACAAGAAAACCAAGGTGGTGTCAGAGGCATTGCAAGGAATCAGGCAGATCAAATTTTCAGCGATTGAACCGGAGTGGACTGACAAGATCAACAAAGCCCGTGATGAAGAGCTCGCTCAATTGTGGCAGACCAAGTTGAACAATCTGTATATGATGCTTGGAGCGGAGATTGGTCCGGTGCTGTTGACTGTCTCGACGCTGGCGACTTTTGCCTGGCTCCGGGGCTCCCTGGTTCCATCGGTGGCTTTCACGGCCTTAGGCGTCTTGATGCAGCTCGAAGGTGTTTTGAGCATGCTCCCATTTCTCTTAGTCTTGGGAATCAATGCTAAAGTCTCTTGCGATCGCATTGATAACTTCTTACGCTCCCCCGAGAAACCAGAAAATACGTTACCTGGCGATTCGATCATCTTCAACAAGGCTACGGTCAGCTTCCCGTCGAAAGGGGATTCTGGAGAGAAAGAAGAGGATCAAGACGAAGAAGAAGCAGACGCCGCTCGTTTAGCATTGGAGAATCGATTCGTCCTTCGTGATCTTAATCTGGAGTTCCCTAACAATTCCCTGTCGGTTATCTCAGGGCCTACTGGATCCGGAAAGTCATTGCTTCTCGCTGCCATTCTGGGCGAAGTTGATGTCTTGGAAGGGACCATTACTGTTCCGCGAGCACCTCCAGTCGACCAACGATTTGACAGCAAAGCAACTGCCGCCGATTGGATTATTCCCTCGTCCATCGCATTTGTGGCCCAGACCCCATGGATCGAGAACATGTCAATCAGAGACAACATCTTGTTCGGGCTCCCCTACGACGAAACTCGCTACAACAAAGTCCTCAAAGCAGTTGCTCTCGCCAGAGATCTTGACCACTTCGACGACGGCGATTTGACAGAAGTTGGAGCTCAAGGGATCAGCCTCAGTGGAGGTCAGAAATGGCGTCTGACTCTCGCTCGTGCATTCTATTCCCGGGCTGGGATTCTGATTCTCGATGATGTATTTTCGGCTCTTGATACGCATGTTGGGAAACATATCTACGATAATGCGCTTATGGGAGAGCTTTCCGAGGGACGGACGAGGATTTTGGCTACTCATCATGTTTCGCTAACTCTTGCGAGGGCTGATTATGCGGTTTCCTTGTCTGCTAATGGCACGCTGGAACATGCTGGTCTTGCGGTGGACCTTCAGAAGACAGGCAGTTTTGAGGATATCCTCAAGGCCGAAGAAGTAGAGGCCACCGGACAAGAGGAAGACACTATCAAGGCAGCCCCAGACGGAGAGACTAACGGCACCGCGGCCAAGGACGACAAGAAAGTACCAAAGAAGCTTGTTGAGGATGAAACCCGTGAAACTGGCGCGGTCAAACGAAGCGTCTATATGAATTATCTCAAAGCAACTGGTGGCATTCCGTTCTGGGCATTTGTTCTCAGTTTCTACATTATTGCGCAAAGCCTTACGTTGAGCCGTTCTTGGTGGATCAAAATTTGGACATCCAGCACTGGACAAACTGCTGGACTGGGCACATTTGCACAGATGTACGACCTGCAGACACACCTCACTGGCAGTTTGGGACCACCGCCCGGCAATGCGTCATTTACAACGACATCTCCAGGAGGAAACTACGCTGACCTTGCCGCTTGGTCTGCTCCAAGTACGTTCTCCATGCTCACAGGCTACATCGGATCTTCTATCTCCAGCGCCATCCCTAGCTCACAGGCTACTGTGACTTCGCAAACAGCCTCAACATCCGCATTCCCAATCGAGATAAGTAACCGCAACCTGGCTTTCTACCTTGTCGGCTATGTGATCATCTCACTGGTGTCCACACTCATCGACGTTGGCCGCTACTATGTCGTCTTCCGAGGCTCCCTTTCAGCTTCGCGAAAGGTTTTCCAAGAACTTACATACAGAGTCCTTCGAACACCATTGAGATGGCTTGATACCGTCCCAACAGGCCGGATCCTGAACCGCTTCACTGCCGACTTCCAAGCTGTGGATTCTCAACTCTCGTCCAACTTTGCATCCGTTGCTGCGTCGTTCCTTGCTATTATCGGAATCATGGTCTCCGCATTTATCATATCACCGTACGTCATCATACTAGCACTCATCATCTTGGGGTTTTGCGGTCGTGTTGGGCTCCGGTACATCAGAGGAGCGCGTTCAATCAAGCGTCTCGAGTCTATTCAAAAATCTCCCATGATCTCTCATTTCACAGCTTCACTGCAAGGACTCAGCACCATCCGCGCCTTCGCCAACCAAAGAGTCTTTGAGAAACGGATGGATGATCTGATCAACTCTTATTCGACGGCAACATGGCACAATTGGCTCTTCCATAACTGGGTTGGTTACAACATGTCCTTGATTGGTTCCATCTTTTCCGGTATTGTTGCTGCTTTCGTCGTGTCGACCCCGCATGTTGGCGCTTCTTTGGGAGGGTTCGCGCTCGCATTTGCGTTGTCGTATCGTAGGGCTGTGAATATGACTCTCCGTCAGGTCGCTGCTACGGAGCTTGACATGAACGCAGCAGAGAGAATTTTTGAGTACTCTGCTCTCGATATCGAGACGGAGAAAGGGATTGATGTTCGTGCTTCTTGGCCCGAAAAAGGAGAACTTGAAGTCAAAGATCTGGAAGTGGGGTATGCAGAAGGTCTGCCTTCAATTCTGAAAGGCTTGAACTTTCACGCAGACATGAATCAGAGAGTTGGAATCGTAGGAAGGACTGGCGCTGGTAAGTTTCCCCCACCCCATCTCCGACCCCGCTAACTGAATAAAGGCAAATCCACGCTGTCTTTAGCACTATTTCGCTTCCTCGAAGCGCGAAAAGGAAGCATCACCATCGACGGGGTCGACATTTCGACTGTCCGCCTACATGATCTACGCACACGCCTGGCCATCATCCCGCAAGATCCCGTCTTGTTCTCCGGCACGATCCGCTCGAATCTCGACCCCTTTGACCAGTTCTCTGATTTCCAGCTGCACGAAGCGCTGCAGCGCGTGCATCTCATTCCTTCTGCTGACAACACGCCGGTCCCCGAACTGCTGGTCTCGGAATCTTCAACGCCAACAGAGGGAGCAAGCAGCGCTACCTCCCTCACGGCTGCAGAGCCATCGGTAAAAGAAAACACAAACATCTTCCTCTCGCTCTCCTCTCCCATCTCCTCCGCTGGCGCCAATCTCTCCCAAGGCCAGAAACAGCTCCTCTGCCTCGCGCGCGCCATCCTGTCCCGCCCAAAGCTCGTACTGTTAGACGAAGCTACAAGTGCAGTTGATAAAAATACCGATAAGTTGATTCAGAGGAGCATCAGAGAGGAGTTTGCGAATACGACGCTACTAGTTGTGGCGCACAGACTGAGTACGGTGATGGATTTCGATCGAATTCTTGTTATGAGAGATGGTGTTGCTGCGGAGTTTGGAAGCCCGAGGGAATTGTTGAACATTGAAGAGGGGGTGTTTAAAGGTATGGTTGCTCAGAGTGGGGAGAGGGGGGAGTTGGAGGGCATGGTGGAAGGTTAAAGTGAGAGTGTGCGTGAGGGAATAAAATGTATATGAAAGAAACGAATGTTTGGGGTATTAAAATTATACGAAAGAAACGATTATTTGGGGTATTAAAAGTAGAAATTAGATTTCCCCTTTTCTGTTCTTAAAGATTTGAGTACTGATTTTACCATCATTGAGCGACGGTTTTTCTTCTCTCCGCAAACACAATTAGATGCATGCATAAGAGCCCAATCTAAACTTCAACGCCAGAGTGAGATGGTTTTCATTCCCATCCATACTCGGTGCAGTCCGAGCCAGTCCCAGACGCCTAAAATCAGACAAAAATCTTTCCTCATAATACCATCATCCCTCACGATCTCACTCTCCAACGCCCTTTCTTCGTCTCCGCCCTCATCAGCGACTCATCCCCGTCTCTATCAATTTTCTTCCCCTCCTCCCTCCCTAGCTCCAGGCCCAAACTTCGCCCAAAGAAACTTCGTCCAAGCCACGCTCTCCACCGTAGCGATGACACCTAGCGAGAAGTAGACTACGATCTTCACGGTCCTGTTCGCGCCAAGGTCTTTGAATGATGCTGAACCGAAACTGGGATTTGGTGGTGGTGGTGGTGGTGGTGGCGGCGACGGCGGTTTTTGCCCTGTGGAATAGAGGCGGGCGGGGAAGAGAGGGTGGTGAGAGAGGAGGGCGTGAGGTGTGGCTGGGCGTGGAGATGAGAAGTGTGGGGTTCGAGGTGTGGCGAAGGACGGGCCGAGAGTGAGGGGGGGAAGGAGTGCTCGTTGCATTGCTGACCTCCCGATTGAATTTGAGATTGAGACTTGCCGAACTCGAAAGGACGTTGAGCTGCTGAAGAGACGCAGGCTCTAATTTTCTTTTCTGTCAAGATGGTTGATGGTTAAAGTTGCTTGTTGAGCTGAAAGCAAACGACGGGTTCTGGAGTTCGTGTGAGGCTTGGCTCTGGTTGTTGTACAGATCGGACAAGAAAGAAAGAAAGAAAGAAAGAGGGCTGTTCGATGAGGTGGGTTTTGTTTGAGGTTGAGGTTAACACAAGTAAGAGAGATATTGAGCTTGGTTGGATACGCGTATGCACCCCTGCTTGGTATCAATGGGTCGGGTCAGCCCGACAATTTTACGCCGAACGAATGGTTGCACGTGACTAGAAGTGGAAATGGGAATTTGATAGCTTGGTGTTTGTGGTGTTGGAGATGGAGGTTTCGGTACTAGCTCTTAGATGCTACGAATGTTTAGATAGTTTGCGGGGGTTTGTAGAGGATTGGGGAAGTTTATGTGCGGGCTAGAGTACACGATAGGGGCTGTTGATCGTCCCGGAACACTATGGACTGAAGTAGAGTTCTTTTCTGTATGATATGCGCACAATATGCACACTGATAATACCCCCGCTGCCTTTTCTCTTGGCTCTAACCGCCGGGCGGTGCGAGGATTGGAAAAGTGTCTAGTTGCATGAGAGCACAGGATCTATGTGGTCACCTGGTGGCAAGTCCGTTTCGTTGAAACAACATACACGCTAACTTGATACTAGTTCTAATAAAAATTTCCAAGACCCGCTTCTCCTCTTAGTTTCTACTTGCGCGAATTGCATATGTTCTTATTCACGGGACTTTAAATTAATAATAACAAGCAGATTACCTGGAAACAAATGAGTCGGAGAAAATATAGAAATGTATACGTTCTAGATACTCATCAATTCATACCAACTTTCTCAGTCGAAGTTGACACAACCATTCCACGACCAAACTCAAAGCAAACCAGCACAGTCTCTTCACCAGTTTCTGACTAGATCACGACAATTTGCGCTAGAAAACACTTTCTTAATTCTACCTTCCACTATTTTGGTCATCGACTGTTCCGTGGTCTCAACTGTTCTGTTGCTGTTGAGTGTTCCTCCGTGTTCGACTGTTCCTCGTCGCTCAGCCGCCAACTGTTCTGCGGGTATCTACTTTCACTTCGTCGTTGTCAGTCCATTAATGAACACGACTAGTATTCATCATTTATCGACTCCCGGACTGACGAACATGCATAAAAATCGAGCAGCTGCCTCTCCAACACATGATCTTATGCAAGATCCCGAGAATACTGGTAAAGACCTCAAAGTGTTCACCCAATTTCCCAAATTACCAGCGGAAATGAGACAGAAGCTCTGGCGCTTCTGTTTCCCTCGCGGTCGGCGGGTCAATTTTGGGGACGAGTTTGTCTTCAAGACAATAAAAGGCAGTGCCATTACCCTCGGAACAGAACCGAAATACACAAATCGGCTACGCATTCCGTAGAGAGTCGACGAGCCAATTCCTTTCTCGGCGATGACTTTCCATGTGAGCACGGAGAGCCGACAAGAAACATTGAGGTGCTACATCATTGTCATCCGTAAAAATTTGTTCAGCCTGCGCTCAGATACAGGTCGCTCTCCGAGACCTTTCTTCTACAATCCTAGCTTGGGCATCGCATGGACACAATGCTTGTAGTTCGGGATGACGTTTCCTGCAAATGGTTCACCGGCCTGCAAGCAAAGGCACCCGAAGCATTTTTGAAAATCAAAGTGCTTGATTTACATGACATGTTTTGGTCTTGGCCTCAAAGATACATACCGCCAAATTTCCCGCCGTTTTCCGATGAGGAATTTAACCAATGCCTGAATCTGTCCATACGATCCCGCGGGCTGCAAGTGCTGAGGCTTGTTGTTCTATCAGTATACCAGCACTTTGGCAGCGTTGCGCAGAGCTAGCAGGAACACGTCATGTTGCAGATCATTGCCTTTTTCAAAGCTAATCGGGAGAACTTTGGAGAAAATATTCCAGTCCTGGTCAGTGAAAAAGCGAAGGAGTCAGAGGCTTGATATCCAAGAGTATTATCATACAGATATGCCATTAGAAGGCTTGTGAATAGGGGTGAAGGTGAACTCTGGGAGCACTAAAGGTATCATGTCTTGAATTGAAGAGTCCGAGCACCATCCTCTATTTAATTAGCTCTTTTACCCCAGATCTGCATTGTTAGCCTTGTAAATTTGGCTTCTGAGATTGTGCTAGCTATAAGTTTTAGCGAATTATGTCCAATGTTCTATGTAATCGTGCTTTAGACTACTCCTGAGATTAATCTCGGCAAACTCTTAATCAACTTCTTTGCTCTGCCAAGATTGACGCCGCATCCTTCCATCATCGCCACTGGGATATTTCCCCAGAGACCAGGTAGCATTTTGAGCCTCATCTCCAATCACATCAAGTCTCCGAGACTTCTTGGATCAATCACAGGCAGTTTGGGTCGCCGATCGTTTCGAAGGAATTTACACCCCAGTCCTCATTCGCCACCGCTGAAATCACTTCTCAATTTCAGAGGTCTGAAGTTATTGAAACTCATGTCAACTGCTAATTACAATGAACTACAGCAGAACCTCGCTTTCTTAATTGCCTCGGGACCGAGAATATTTAACCATATTGCGAGGTTATTATTAACTTTTGGTGATGATAGGGGGTTTGGACCGAAAATATCTAACGCTACTGCGAGGTTTTTGTATGGGGTACATAGGCCATTCATTATATTGAGGAATTGTTATAGCGAGGTTCTGCTGGAGTATTAAGGAACCAAACACTTAGCAAGTGAATATTGCCAAGACCGTGTAGTTTCTTGACAAGTACAAGAGCAATTTCGGAGGAAGATCTCCACTTGTAATCACAGGAAGCAAGCGCTCTGGAGGCGTTGAGAAGATTATGGACCAGTGAAGTCTGTCTGACATACTAGGCTTGGGGAGGCTCGGGGGATGTTGAATACTGAAAGATATCATTACTGAGGTCAACAGGAAAACGTCTCGATAAAGGTTTGAGCACTAGGGAGGCATTGACTAATGTTAAACTTAATACTTCCTTAATGAATAGATATCTTTAGTTTAAAGGACAAGAATAGAATTATAGCTCGTCGCTCTCTCATAACATTTCTTGCAGTCTTTTAATTCATAAAACCTTGTTAATTTATTGAGCTTGGGATCTTGATCAGAATAACCAGAGAGCTAATTTTCGGTTGCAATCTATAAGAAAACAAAATTCATATAGAATTGCTTTTCTAGAAGCCTCAGTCAAGGGGAGGTAGAATTCTTCCCCTCTGTTTACTTCTCGCTTCAGGGGTTCACCAGGGGATTAGCGATGTCAGGGGCTAAACCGTCCCTTTAAGGCTAGCGTTGTCGCTAGACCTAACCTCAACGCAAACATCCGAAAACGCCAAAGTCCGAACGATGCATGTCAGACCGTTTCGCTTCAAGCCACAATCACAAACGCGAGAAGTTAAAAGCTCGCAGGTTTGCACATCGATGTATTCCATCCATCCATCAAAACACCACAGACTCACTTCCAAACTCACTTCCAAACCCCACCAAACTCAACGCAATCCACCACCTCAAGAAGCCATCTCACAACTCATCAAGGCCTCATTCCGTCAATCATCATGGCCCCAAAGTCCTCCCTCACCAGCCGCATCGCTCTCATCTACAAGATCTGGTTCCTCTACGTTGAGCCCCCTGCGGCCTTGGTAGGAACGTACTTCTGCATCTTCCAGCCTAACCGCATCCTTAGCGCCATGATGCCAGCACCTGCCTACCTCGCCGCCTCATCCGGCTCCTCTGGCGTCCGCATCACGCCTCTCGTCCGCATGATGCTCCTCAATATCGGTGCTCTCTACGGCCTGTTTGCCATCATTGAAGGTATCGTGCTTCGCTTGACGAAGGAGAAGAGTGTCTGGTTGGCTGTACTAGCTGCGATGCTAGTGAGCGATGTGGGGCATATTTATGCTGCATATGAGATTGCGCCGGAGCGAATTGTGCAGTTTGCAAGCTGGAATAGCGATGAGTGGGTTAATTACGGATCGTTGGTGTTTGGGGCGCTGTTGAGGGCGTCATTTTTGATTGGGATTGGACGCCCTTAAGAAGTTGAAGGAGTGGAGGTAGGAGGGTGGGTCAAGTCATAGGATTTCAATTTGTGGAGGCTTGCAAGTTCGATGAGCTGCGAGGCGTGTAGCTAAATGCTTGGGGTTCGTAATGTTTGCAGGAAATTCTCTCTGTTTGCGGAGTGCGGGATGGAAGGATTTGGTCACGTGCTGATGGACGATTTGTGGTGAAATGAAATCGATTCTAGATGATACAAAGGTTAAAACCAACGCCTATTACGATGCATAAGATGGCCCCACTCTTCTCTGTACATCCGTCCAATCTATACTCTATGCTGAAGTCCTATCGCAGATGGTCTGTTCCCAAAACTCAACGCCAGCTATGCTGGTCCGATCCAAACTCCAAAACCAGATGCTCGCTCCCGATTAAAACAGAATGAAGCGGATACAAAAGAAATTCCACGAAACCCCCATCGAGTCTCTACAACCAGAGTCGATTGACTTAAACCGAGCTGAGGGATCCACACCTATTTTAGGACTGGAGACGAACTCGTGAGAACTTTGCAATCAGAGAATTACTGGACCATTTCTGGAGCAGTGCTTTAACATGTTCTGCTCGGAATAAATCCGTCTAAACTGACACACCAATAGATGCACTAACATTAGAGTCAGTTTGTAGAAGTTCAGACCTGCTAGTTGTTGTGAGCTTGAGTATGATTTCAGCACGCGCATGATGACCTCGTCTTGACTTGAGAGAAGAGCAGAACACTTGACTGACGCTGTCGATCTTAGCCAACAACGTTCGCTACCCGATACAAGCTGCCAACTTTATATCATTGCTTGATAGCCTATGGCCCAATTAAAGTCATGCGGTAAGCCGCCAACTGTGAACCGCTGTACCAAACAACAATGCAACGCAAGCAAGGCCCCGAGCATCTCACCATGGAGTGTCCGAACCCTCGCCCTCCCATCTCTAACAGCCATCGGCCCAAAGTATCACCTGAGGACAATCGGTGATAGTGCTGAATGATGGCTAAGAGGAGAATTGGGTGTTCTAAAGTACGGTTCCTCTATGGGCCAATAATGTTCCGTAATATGGGGCAATGGAGAAGCAAGCCTTACGTCGTTGCACCACCAAATAGCGGAGTGGCAAGAACAGCTAGCTCGACAAAACTTTCCTAGGCCGGGACCCAGACCATGCGACCTGGGCACTCCGGGCAAATAACTAATCCCGTACTGAATAGCTCTATGGTGGCACCAAATGAACTGATCTATATTGGACCAGAAAACCCCAGAATGTTTCGTCAACACAGACCGCTCTTGAAGCTGCACAAATGTTTTGTTTGAGAGAGCGGCAAACTCGGCCTCGTAGTTTGGGGTGGTCTCGAGGAGCATGGCGTGGGCTTGCTCCACGGCCCCTGTGAGATGTACCGCGGCATTACTCCGGGAAATTGTGACGACCCATTGAATTTCCTCATTGCCGCAGCCTTCGGTGAGTGCTGAGAGAAGGCTCACTGAATATGAGAAGATATAGTGGTGAGTACAAAGAGATTATTATGACAGGAAGGCAATTAACATCTCAAACCACCCCCTCCCCCCCCCTAGTTTCCTCTCAGTCCAAATCTCAGACTTCTCCATGTACCCTCGACCTTTAGAAAACACAATAACAACTTCACTGCACACTAATGCTGATCCAACGCCCATGACTATTTTGTTCCACAAAGCCGTAAAATGAGTGCTCTTTCTTCCTCTTTACTAGTAGGAGCCTAACTAAAATTTCAAAAATCCAAGACTCTTATTCAAAATATTGTTTCACGTAAAATATATATCTTTTGCAGGATTCGTAGCACTCCTTACCTGTGAAATAGCATAGCTATCCACATTAATATCTCCTAATCAATTTTAGGAATAGATATATCTGGCGAAGCTACTAGACAAGTCCTCCCATACCATAAACGCCTCGTTCCCTTCTCTATATGCAATTTCGTCTATAGTCTTACCGCTACTCAAGATCATCTTATTATAGTTACCAAGTTCTATATATTATATTCTGTTTACCTATTCTGTTTAGTATGAACCTTGTATACAAGTTTCTTTCTTTAGTATCGCAGCTAATACGGGTCTGTGCACTTGTGCGTATAAGGCTACAAATTTGTCCCAGTCCTCTACCTCGATAGCATCTATCTTCCCAAATTCCTTTAGCTCGTTCCCCATTATCCTCAGATAGAATACCCTTCTATAGAATTCGTCCGCTAGAGCTTTGTACTCGGGATAGGCAATCTTGAAGGCTTCGTAGTATTTCTGTGGGACTGCTCTCTTCTTTACTAACGAATTAGCATAATACTATAAAATGAACCTGAACCCAGAATTCAAGACCTTACCTTCGTATTTAGGCCTGTGCTCGACCTTAGATTAGTGATTGGTGAGCTAGCTGCCCTTTTCTCTCCACCTGGACTGCCCGTAGCCGCACTATCTTCGTCGCTCATCGCGCATATGTCTGTTTTCAGTTTCGTCAGCTTCTCGTCCCTAATATAAAGTCTCCATTTACCTTCGCGTGTTTGACGCCGTTGCCCTCTCGTAATATAGGAGCGGCGATAGCTGAGTGTGTAGGTACAGAGCTATCGACTGGATATCGATAGGTAAAAGGGTTGCGCTTCGTAGTAGCTGGTTAATGGCATAAGAAGATTCCCGAATAGGGCTAGCGGGAGAACCTGGTTTACGAGGCTAGAGAGAGGTTTCATTGAATATTCACTCCTCTGCGTGCTATTATGGCGTAAAATTTATTATTCCCGAAAACAACAACGACAGCCTCACCTTAATTTCCCCTCTCCACATACTGCTAGAGGATTAGCACTTCGCCCATCCTCTATCAACCGACTCGGCTACACTTGAAATTGTATCCCTCACCACAATCCTCGAATGGAGCAAAGAAATCCCCCTCCTGGCGGTCAAGCGCGTCAGGGCGCTGGACTAGAAAAATCTAGCCGTAAAGCTCAGCGGCTCGCTATTGCTTTACAGAGCCAGGTCCGACGCAGAGGATACAAATCTCTGGGATCTGGTGATCGCCTCTCTACTGCGCTGATCCATGAAGGGGTAGAGCGTGATAATATTCAAGGAACACCCAGAGCAAGTTACCTAACCCCCTACGCCATTATCACAATTTAAGTTCTTCTAACGTTTCTCAATAGGATTCTGGCCCACAACTCAAGCCGCCCATCGAAGTTCAGGCCAAGCCCATCAAGCCCAGTCAACCCAGAACCGTAAGTCCGCATCTATTCTAAGCTTCTTCTGGGAGCAGAGTTCCTCTAACCCCCCCCCAGCCAACCGTACCGACTCGACCTCTGGTTATACCTCGAACAGACACAAACCTCAAGCCCATCCACAAACTCCATGATGTTCACAGAGTCAACAAATCCAGAAATAATAGGCAACATCATCGCGGAAACCGTAGGGGTCCAGGCATATACCGTACTAAATCCTCGGATAACCTCCCTGAGGTCCTTAACCTCACCTTTTCCCCGCTGCCAGCAAATGCAAAGCCCGGACCAGACAAAGCCGTCCCTAAGCCCACCCTTCCTGCCTCTAACAGCGATGACGAACTTCAAGAAATCTCTCCAATGGAAATTGAATATCGCAGCAACGCTCGCAACTCCCAGCCATATTGAAGGACAAGCCTCAACCCCTCTCGCATCTAGTGAGGAGGGGCCTACCACCTCTCAAAAGCCAAAAACTCCAGCAGACCGCCTCGAACCATTCAAATCTATACAAGTTCCGTCGAACCAAAACCAATCAAGCCCTAACAATCGAGAAAGTCATTCACTCGACACGCTTGCCCTGCAAGGTCCTTAATCTCCATGAGATCCAGGGAAACATCTACGAGGTCCTCTCCTGTTGTGTCGTCATCGCCACATGACCTGGCCCTAGCGTGGCACACTGTATCTTAGTCTCGAGCTCCCCGCTCCTTCTTCTCTTCTCTCTTTAGACGTACATACACACCTAATACAGCTGCTACGGGTCGTGATATCTCCACTCCAAGCGGTGACATTCCCAAGATGGCAATCCCCCACCAATCGGTTGGAGAGCACGAAATCGTTAAGCCTTTCCCGACAGCGCCCTTAACAACCCCCAGTCCCTCCAGACCCCTTAGCCCCCTCAGTCTAAAGTTCTAATTGTTACTGTATGTGGATTACGTGATCGCACGGTCCCCCTTTTTGTCTCGGTTAGGTTCGGTCAGCACTTGGCGGGGTAATCTTGCAGCTTGAGTCATGGGGGTGGTGGTGGGGTGAAAGTTCAGTGTTCTCAGAAGTCACTGAAACTGGTGATGTTGGTATACTTCATCACGCTTGAGGCTGCCCTTTTGTCCTTATTTACGAGCACATGAAATGTTCCTTCGATCATTCCCCTTACGAGATGGAATATCCATCTGACAAATCATCCATCTCCAATTCATGAAACCCTTTTGGCATAATACATTTTGGTAACACCACCTAATTTCGATACTTCAATTGCCGATCGACGAGAAAGGTCTTCGCCACAATCACCACGTTTTCGTGCTCCATCAACACGAAGCAATCAGAAGGGTTCTGTGTAACCTCTCGCTACTCCCTCGGCCTCGTCACACTGCATACAGAGACAGGGCATCAAATGAAGTGCCGGAAGAACCGGAGCATTTATTCCTACCTGTTGATCGTCGCGCTGCATCGAATGAGAGCCGCCGCAGATATTGCGAACCCTCGAACGAGGTTGCAATATGCTCAGAAACCCTTGAACGGCATTAGTAATGCTTGCTCGCATTTACGCCGGCATCTAAGCTAATGCCAATCAACTTCTCTCGTGGCTTGAATTTGCGATCCCGTGCCCACAGAGAGGCTTCGGAAAGCTCGGAGACCCAGCCCCAAGAACCTCAGAGATCAAGAAAGAATTTTTCAGATCACCTTACCAGCAGCTCACCGTCGCTTCCGACCAATTGTGCTTCAGGTGCCGTTCAACGCGGAGGCAGATTGGCCGACAGGATTTCCTGAATAGCTTCATCACATGTTCCCACATGCCACAGCTACCGCCCTTCATCGTCTGATTGTGGAGCTCTCCAGCATGAAACCCGCCCAGGAAGTCCTGTGGTTTCCAATCATTGAGATGCGCTGTGTCTCGAGGGTCAGATGCAAAGTAAGCCAGTCAAGAGTTTTCCCCAGCAAGGCTTTCCTGTCTCCCAGATGCCGAATTCCGATGATTCATAATGTGATGCACATCCAATACCCGGCCATTTCCCCATCAGGTGGAAATTATATAATTGCAGCCTTTCCCCTCCTTACGTGTTCAGAGAGCACAACCCTCTCCTAAAACCGTATCACATACTTGCTCAGCCTACAAAACGCGAAGAACCAATCAAGATGAGTCTCTTCACTCGCAGCAATGATGCACTGGACATCAATCCTCCAGTCGGCAACCGGCACCTCACTGTTGGGGGTTCAGACTGGCTCTGGGCTGTCTGTGCCATCTATTCATTCTCCTTCCTTGTCGTCGTAGGCCTGACATACTTCGCCAAGAGCGGTGAAAGGATCTTCCATTACCTGTTCACGATCTCTCTGTTCACCGGTGCTATCGCATACTTCGCTATGGCTTCTGATCTCGGTATTGTTGCCATCCATATTTCTAACAACCTCTCCTCGCCTGGATTCCGGGAGATCTTTTATCCCAAGTATATCAACTGGTATGCTCTTCTCCCCCTTCCCCTTTCCATCTTACAGCAGAATGTTGATGATGTCCTGTTAAAGGTTTGTGGGCTGGACCCCTCTGGTCATTGCCCTGGGCCTTATCTCCGGCGTCAGCTGGGCAACCATCGCCTTCAATGTCGCTCTTGGCTGGACCTGGGTTGCGTCCTGGCTTTCCGGCGCCATGACCGGGACGAACTATAAATGGGGCTTCTTCGCCTACGGCACAGTCGCCTACTTCCTCCTCGCCGCCTCCCTCTTTGGCACCGGCCTCATCACGGCCAAGCGTCTGGAGGTCCAACGCCACTACACGATGCTCGCTGGCTGGGCCGTCTTCCTCTGGCTCCTGTACCCCATCGCCTATGGTCTTGATGACGGCGGAAATAAAATTACGGTCACTGATGGATTTGTCTTCTTCGGCATCCTTGATGTGCTTCTTGTTCCCGTGCTGGCATTTGGCATTATTGTGCTGAGCTCGAGATGGGATTACCGTAAGATGAATCTCTACTTCACGCAATATGGGCGTGTTGCCCAGGGTCCCGATCTCGTTGAGCACGAGAAGGCTGCTCCGGCTCCCGTTGCTGCTGCTGAGCAGACGGTTTAGGGTTCCTGAGGGCGTGAAATGAGGAACCGCTTGGTTAAGTGGACGGGAACAGATCGCTCGTTAATGAAAAGTAGGGAGTAAGAGCGAGGAGTCTGGATAATGAGGATGGCTGCCGGCCGAGACTTAATGTTTAATATCTCATCTGATACATGTATCTAGTCCGAAGCACAATACCCATTCGTTTAGATCTTTGGAAAAATCAAAATCGATCCAAGACTTTGAATCTTGTTATTGTCTGTGTGAAAAATCCCGATATCCCAGATCCTGATATAAGTTTATTTACACTCATAACAGAAGCAAGTAGAAGTTGTCCTTCAAAAGTCATAAGATTTGGGTTTAAAAGAAGTTATCGTTAGAGCTTTGGGGATAACATGTTGTGTTTGCTGGCAACTAGGCAACTAGGCAATACCATTTATGAAATATTTCCCAGCGGAGCCACCATCTCCACCCCACGGAGAGTGCAAGGCATGCAAGCGACTTCTACAATGCTACAACCAATTGTGATCTTCCCCTCGGTGTCAAATTGTCAATCCACCACCGCCGCCCCCACCCCATCCAGTTGCGGAAGTCCCAGTTCCTGACCTGGGTACTGTGAGCATCGAATGTATTGTAACAGGCGGGATTGGAGCCGAGGAGGTAGTAGTTGCTTGCGTTTGCGTCAGCACATTCATCCTAATGTGTAAAACAAGTCTGCACCGCTGACCGCCGGAGCAACGAACGCCAGCACGACCATCATCTTCAGAGGCCACTCACTCATGCCTGTCGCCAGTGTCGACGAATCTGATTTCGATGTCATGGTACTTACTACAGCCACAGTGGACGTACAGTACTTCACGGCGACGTTGGCAGCGTATTTGTACCGGGGAGTTTATTCGAACAACTCGAAGTCGGATAGTTGTTAGCGTGGCACCGTTGAACCCGCAGTATCCACTGTGGAGGGACACGCCTGCAGACAAGCCGGCGTCGTGGGTGCTGCACTGCGCGTTGAATCAGGGGGTGAGATACAACGAGACGGAGCTCTCGAAGTCGGTGCGGCAGAAGTAAGTGTCGAGATTATTACACCCAAAGAAATCCAAGATCTCAAGTACGCCATTGCTTTCACCGAGACAATTGAGAAGCCAGTATTCGCCATAATTGATGCAGGCCTGCACACAAAGTCGCACGGTAGAAAAGGCAGGTGCTTTTGTGAGGCAGACTGTGCCGCCGGGAAGAATTAAGGCGAAGATGATGGGAACCTGGGAGATGGCAGCAGCTGATGGGCTTTGCGGAAGTGCTATTGTGTGGCCGGCAGCAAAGGAGTGTAGCCTCTTCCTTGGAAAGTGGGAAGTACGCCCGAAAGATATTCTTTCTCTGAGCAGTTTGGGTGTCCTGCGCTACAAGTTTTGAGCCTGTGAAAGCCTGAAAGGCAGCCCAGGCGGCTGCACTTATTGTTCCATTAAGTCGGCTGTTGTAGTTTTGGAGAGAACATCAAGATTTACCTATGTAAAGTCGTACTTGGCACTGCCAGCCTGATTTGCTCTGCCTTGGTCAATTCGGACAGGATTTCCTGCTCAGAAAGGAGGACAAGTATGTGGCTAGGAAAACGCCCACTAAGGCGAGGTATCGATGGCAGGCCATAGCAGGGCAAGGGATTTTCACAATGCAAGGACAAGTAAAGCGAAAACGTGAAGGGTATCATTCAAGCAACACACGCGTCACCCTCTGCCTCCTTTCAATCTCACGCAGCCCATCAACTCGTAAAGAAAACCACCAAGAACCCCACCCAACTCCCAACAACTCCAACCGCCGAATAACTACTCATAAACATCAACGGGAGAAATTCCAGTCTACTCCCCCAAATGATCCCATGCAGCAGGCTACAATAAACGATCAACGGGATGCTGATCGCAATATATAACGTGCTAAATCGGTCCAGTAGAAATACCCTTGGTTTATTGCTCGCTGGCGCCAGTCTATCAAAGGCTAACAAGAACCCCACGAGCCAGAAGATCGTGTACACAGTCTTGATAGGGAACTCGGCTGCCGTAAACAGAAGAGGGAAGAGCGAGACATGGCCAGCGACCGCGAGCGGGCGGAAAGCGCCTAGGTATCGGCGGTCTTTGAGTGCGATGAGCGAGAATGGAATGATAACGAGCAGGATAGCTTTCTCGTGAACATGCCAGCCGAAGAGGAAGGATGCGTAGCCGCAGAGGGTGACAGAGCCAATGAATGTCTCCCAGGTTGGGTCGAAAAAGAGTTTTATTAGTGGGATTATTTGGAAGAGGAGGGTTAAAGCAAAAGTTGCCCTTGCTGTTACTTCGGGCAGGACTGCGAAGGAGGTGTCTCCGACGAGGCCGCGGGTTACACTTGTGAGTGCTTCCTCATTGACGGGAAGGTTGAGGCGGGGCGCAACTTGGGTAATTGTCAGAAGGTGTCAGAAGGGAGGGAAGGGGTACCTACTGAATATTAAAAGGCGATCGGTGAAGGAGTAGATCGCCCAGATGTTAGGGGCCCAGTATGCGTGACAAAGACCACGGGAGAAGGGGAACAGTCTGCTCAACAACTGAGGTATTTGTCTCCAGAATGCGAATGGTCCGAAGGCTGCTCCAAAAATGGCGATTATCCCAGTCCCGAGCTTCACAGCGTTCCCAAATCTGACTGAAAAGATTGATTTGTGCCCTAAGCAATATGCACGAAGGAGGTAGACGAAGTATGCTGGGGCTAGATAGAGGTAAATATGCTTGAAGCAGAGAAGAGCGGCAAAGAGTAGCCCACTGGCCAAGCGAGTTGATTTATCTCTTGCCAGAACGAGAGAAAGAATCAGTAGACCGTACATAAAGCCGTTGTATTGGAAATGGATGTGGTCGATGATCAAGAGACCTGGGGAGAGGAGGATCGAGAGGGCAGCGGCGTGAGAGGGACGTTTGAGAGCTGGCGGGGCAGATTGAACGAAGCTTTGGGAATCAGCGAGATGGCCCTGAACACTACAGACAAGACTCACAGATTCAGTGCATACACCAGCACAAGCTCGGTGGTTATCACACTCGCTCTCTGGAAGTATACCGTCTGCCAGCTTTCGTATTCCAAATTATACACCCTCAACATCCCCGGATCCATCGCCTTTGCGAACTGCGAGAGGAACCATTCGAAGTACGCAAAGAACGGCGGGTAATCGAGTGTCCATTCTGAAGTCTTTTCGAAGTACCATTCTTGAATTGGCAAGCTGTTCGTGATCGCCAACCAATTCCTATGGACTTCGAAATCTGTGGATTTGCTGCTTTCATCAGATGTTGATCAATTCGCACAGGAAGAAAACGTACTACGCTGGGAAGAGCAGCACTTTGAAGGCGGTGGCTACGACAGCACATTGGGTTATCGAAGGATACAGGTCGGCCATTGAGACATCTCCTCTCGCTGTCTTTTATCTTGATGTTCGATGCGTCTTGCTCCGCCCACGCGTCTGGCCTCTAAATTCCACCCCTGGCTAGCTGCGTCGCCGTAGCCTTGCACCAGAGACAGGGGCTGCAAGCGCCTCATTGGCCACCGCCACAACTTCCCTCCTGTAAATGCTCCCAGCCTGCTATGGACGCTGCCTTCGTACCCTCTGAAATCGTAGTCAAGCACTTCGTCTCGCACAAATTCACGCTCGAGATCGGGCCCTCGATCACAGCATTGGGACGGCCGCTCGCGAAACTGATACTTGCCACGGTGGTGATATATTGCGTGGGTGATATTGCGAGAGTGTCGCTGCAAGCTGTCCTCAAGACCAGCCGGGGAGGTACAGAAGCCGACGCTTAGCCAGCATATACCCCTCGAAAAAGCTTCACCCATGAAAAGAATTCTGCTTTTCTGTCTTTCGTCTTGATTTCTGCTGAGTTTTGGGGATTCCTTCAGTTTTGGTCCAGGGATTAAGAGAGAGCAAGATGTTTTGGACGGCGCCTTTTTCGTCTTTTGCTTCTACTATCTTCTTTGCTTATGCGCAAGCTTCCTACCTCAGTAACGACTTGAGCTTTGGGCATAATGGCAAGTAAGTTCCTCGCTTCAACTATTCCTTCTCTTTCCCCAGTTGATTGACCTTTGAACAGCATCTCCCCCAACTTACGCGCCGTTCCTAACTGGCATCTCCTCGGCAAACCTAACGCCCCAGATATCCTGAAAGACAAGCTGGTCCTTACGCCTCCCTACCCAGGGAATGTGCGCGGGGCCATATGGACAGAAAAGCCTCATCTGCACTCGAATTGGGCGGTAGATGTAGATTTCCGCGCAACGGGCCCAGAGAGAGGAGGAGGGAATCTGCAGATATGGTACGCGAAGAACGGGCAGAACGATGTGGGAACGAGCAGCATATACACAGTTGGACGCTTCGATGGTTTAGCACTGGTTATTGACCAGTACGCTGGATCCGTAAGCTTCCTTCCACTCCCCAGGTCCAAGAGGAATGCTAAGTCGAGAACCAGGCTGGCTTCATAAGAGGCTTCCTCAACGACGGAACAACAGACTACAGTCACCACCACAGCGTCGACTCCCTGGCGTTCGGGCACTGCGAATACTCCTTCCGCAACCTCGGGCGTCCCTCACGAATCATGCTCAAGCACTCAGACAACATGTTCCGTGTCGAGGTCGACGGAAAGCTCTGCTTCGAATCCAGCAAGATCAAGCTCCCCCTTGGCTACAACTTTGGTATCACAGCCGCCAGCGCGGAGAATCCCGATTCCTTCGAAGTCTTCAAGTTTGTCACTACGACCGAGTCTCACACGCCCGACATCCAGGACCCCAATGCCGGTGTCCAGAACGCGGGGATGTCACCTCCCCCAGCTACAAACCAGATCCCAACCCCAAACGAAGCCAAGAACGCAGGCACCTCACCAAACGACAACCTTTTTTCTGACCTTCCTGAAGCCCCGGCCTCCCAGTATCAAAGCTCCGCTGAGCAATTCTCAGATTTGCATAACAGACTGCAGTCCCTGATGCGGAACATCAACGCCGTGCACAAGACGAGCGATCTGCAATCCCAGCAAGCGCAAGCCAGGCACGAAGAGGTAATGGGGCATATTGTGCGCATGGACAACACGCTTGATCGGATCGAGAGGTTGGCGAAGAAGATCGAACAGGTGCAGGCCGATGTTACTGATTTGCATAATGCGTTGGATAGGAATGTGGCCAACTTGAGTAGGGACGTTAGGAGTACGCATAGTAGTAAGTCCCTTCTTTTGCTCTATTCGCTTGTGAGAAGATGGCTAACAGGATTCCAGCTATGTTAAGCACAATAGCGAGCATGGGCACAGGACTAGGGAAGTTCGTGCTCGTGGTTCTGGGCAGCAATGGGTTGTTGGTGCTGTGTTACCTGGTGTACAAGAGACGAAAAGCGAATGCGCCCAAGAAATACCTGTGAGGGCCAGACAAAAGGGAATGGGAAAGGGAAATGTGGATTATGGGTAACGGAGTTCTGCATGTTGATACTGAGGCACGGAGCGATGAAACGAACAAATGAATCAAGATATGCCATTGCACGCCTGTCATGCTACTGTGATGATTCCCAAAAGCCATTTGGATGAATAGACCAAAACACCGTACCATGCTTTTATATACATGACGGAACAATATCGTAAGATTTACATTCGAATCATTAGATATAGCTAACCTTAACGCCCATTCCCGCTGTCTGCCGGACCTTCAACCACCCCTTCCCCAATATCATCTTCACCCGCTCCTTAACATCTCTCCTGGAAAACAACACCAAGATCCCCACCACAAACGCAAGCATCTGCATCAGCAGCATCGGTCTCGTCTTAAAACCTCCCGCCATACTCTCCACCAACTTCCTCAAATTCATGACTACGTTGCCAGCCCTGGTCATTAAGCTCGGCGGGACCTTGACATTCTTCGCGGGGACAGAAGACCTCGCCGTCGGCGAAGATGAAGGCATTGATCTGCCCCCTTTGGCTGAACCGCCTCTCACACTAGACCGCGATTTGCTGCTCCCCGGCCTGGGCGGCGAGTCCTCAACACCATAATCGACCTCACTCCCTCCCACCCTTTCCTTCTTCCTCTCCTCCTCTATCCGCTTCTCCCGCTCCTCATTCTCTATCCGACGTCTTCGTGCATCCTCGATGTCTTTCTTTAGCTGCTCCTCTTGATACCTTCTCTCCTCTTTCTCCCTCCTCTCGTTCTCTTGCTGCTCTTCCTGTAAACTCTGCAAGGCCTGTAAAAATGCTTCCCTCCTCTCCTCATCCAGCACTGAGGAAATGGTGATAAAATCCCGGGCGTAGTCCCACTCGTTATTCCTTAGTAAAACGTGTAATGTGTAGAGTTCCAGGATCTTGACGCGCGCGTTGAGGTCTCGTGGTGTGTCTGTGCCAGAGCCTTTGACTGGACTGGCGCCCCGGGATCGTGGATGGGGGGAGGTAGGAGTTTGCAGACGGGAGGAGATGTCTAGGTTTGGGGTTGTGGAACTGGCGAGGTAGTTTTCTAGGCGCTGTTGGTTGGTCTTTTGGGTGCGGGCGTGGGCGAGGAGGAGTGTTGCTCTGGTACCATTGTCAGTTTAATGTAGAGAAATAGGAGAGAGGGAGAGAAAGAAGGGATGAATACAGATTTATCACAACATCAGAATCCACATCCCCTTCGACCCCTCCGTACCCATTCTTGACGACCTCCTCCCAGACATCCCCATCTCGCACCTTGCTCACCAGCCCCCTCCACTCCTTGCTCCCAAACGCCTGCTTCCCCTCGTCTGGATCCAGCTCCACGACTGCATTCAAGATCGTCAGGTACAGGCTCCACACCTTTATTCTTGTGTTGCGGCTTGCTCGTGCAATGGGCGCGGGCTCGGGGGCAGCATGTGGGTTCGTGTCGTCGGCAGGAGGTGGGGTGATGACGGGGAGGATGGTAGAGAGCGATTCGGGGAGGCGACGCGTCAGGAAGAGTGTTGATGCTTGTCTGTAGATTTTGGAGATCTGGGAGGAGGCCTGCCGCGTCGAGGAGGAGTTGAAGGACGATATCGAGGAGGAGAGCAGTTGTGATGAGGAGAGCGTCTCCAGTGTTGGTGCAAGCGTCGTCGCGATGGATCCGTTGGAAGTCATGGTTGATTGTGACCTTGCTGCCAGAATTGAAGAGAAGAAAGAAAGGAAAGGGGGGCGCTGAAGAGCTGGAATGGAGTTCGTGATCTCGCGAACGTGAAAGTCACGGACGGATTCGATGTTGAGGACCTCGGCACAGATCTTCTAAACCGCCGATTGGCTGAACCATCGTCACCGTGCACCTAGCGTAGAACCGTAGAGCCTTATGAAAACAAACAGGGAGCGGTAGTGCAAGCTAATGGGAGTTGTGCAAAGTGTTGTTGATCATGCAAGGCGGGCGAGGCTGAACAAACTATTATTAACACCAAACCATGGACAGATACATCACTTGACAACAAGGAGACTGATGGCTAAGGACAAGCTCAAACGATGCCAGTGCTGCTGTACTTCCGCGATTTAAGGTCCGCTGGTTCTCGTCCAGCTTGCTTGTTGCCTTGTTTGTTGCCGTACTTTGGGTGAAGTTTTCACCTGATGTCAAAGTGCATTGTTACTGAAAGCCTTGGGTAGTCAAAGTTGTAGTATTCTTTTTCGTCTCGTTTGGAAGAGTGACGGGATGAAAGCAGCTCGTCGGGTTGTTGATAGATAGTTGGGTACCGTCCGTGGACAACGTTCCTTTTCTCCTTTGACTTCAGCCAAGAACCAGCTGCATCTTGCAAATTTTTATTGCAAGTCGACACTGTTTCGGAGGATTGGTGTTAAAGTGATTGTCTCTCGTCCTCGTTTGGTTTAGCTCCGCGCTCAGTGCACTGCAAAGGATGTTCAGATCTTGAACCAAATTTGTTCCCTTCCTTCAACCTTCCAGCTTCAACAAATGTAAGTCTTATTTCCGTCCGCAACCCCACGAGACAATCTCGAACTTGTGAATTGCGACGAACCCAACACACAAAGGAGGTTCTTGACCTGTCGTCTCGTCGCATCTTCACAAAAACCCCTTCGCTTTCGATTTTGCGTCGTCCCCTTGCTAACTTCGACAACAACAGACTTGCGATATCACCAACACCACCACCACCTCGCAACAATGGATATCGACCATTACCAATATCGGAAGAAGTTGCTGGAGATCTTGCGGAGCATTGCAAATGCCAGCTTTGTTACGTTCGATCTCGAGATGAGTGGAATTTCGACGAGACCCAAACCTGGTGACCGCACCTATGATGTTGGCAAAGCTACGCTCCAACAACAATACGACGAGATTAAGAGCGCAGCAGAGACATTCCAGATTCTCCAGATGGGTCTTACTTGTGTTGAAGAAGATCGAGAAAAGGGTAAGTTCTTCCCCACATATCTCTTCCATCGACTGTGCCTGTCCATCATCAACTGGATGCAACACACACACAGATGGAAATCTCCACAATGAGAATCCACTTTCAGTGGTATCCATCTCGATTTGCCAACAGGGCCTCCAGATGGACAGAGAATTGTTTTCGCTGAGGTTCTTTCTTCGCTGGTCTTCCTTTGTGGTGTTCCGTCTGATGTGCTGACTTGGTCACCATTGTTTCACTCAAGCGCTGACACTTCTCTCACAGAGTATTACCTGGCCCGCCCTTACAACTTCTACGTCAGCCCAAAGTCTGCCGAAGGTGTTGATCTGAGACTCGATCGCATATTCTCATTCTCAAGTAGCGCATGCGACTTTCTTACTAAAAACAACTTCAGTTTCGGCAAGGTCTTCAGCGATGGAGTTCCATATATGTCTCGTGATGAGGAATATGAATGTCGCGAAGAGTTCAACCAGCGAGCCGATAAGAAGGCAAAGATGGAGAATATTACAATCGCCTCGAATGACAGCGCTACGCTGGATTTCTATCGCGGTGTTCGTCGAACGATCACTATGTGGCACAAGACCCGAAAGGTTTGTCCCTGTACTTCAACAATCAAAATCCTAGCTGACCTCAGCAGCCCAAGGCTGACTTCGTCAATATCAGTCACCCGGACGGTAATCTCGTGGCTCTAAACGGCTTCCAGCGCCGTCTGGTCTATCAGCTGGTACGAAATGAGTTCCCCACACTTCAAGCCCAGGCCCGCAAGGACGGGACATTCATGCAAATTACGGAAGTCGACGACTATAAGGAAGCACAGGTAACGCATTCCGATCATCAAGAACAAGTCCCCAAAGCATTTCTAATATTTTGCAGTATCAACTTAGGAAGCTTCGTGGATTCAACGACCAGATTGCGAAGCAAAAAGGTATGCAGTCTCTCCCAGTATTGGTATCTGCTTCTCACAAACCACAGGCCTGAGATGGATCTTCGAGGCTTTGGTTGGTGGTGATCTCTCCGATATCGATCCTGACTGGTTCGCAAGCAAGACTAGTGACAACCCCAAAGATCAACTACCTGCCATCAAGAAGGAGCTTGCTCAGATCATTGCAACTTTGATGCGCAAGAAGCACGTAATTGTGGGCCATAATTTATTAATGGATCTGGGATTTATCTACAAGACCTTCATTGGTGTTCTTCCCGCAAAAGTTGGCCACTTTCAACAGATGGTCCATGAACACTTCCCCGTGGTAATCGATACCAAATACCTGGCGACCCACAACACCGACGCCATGAATCCTCGAGCAAACTTGAAGGACCTCTTGGAGCCCTTCAAGAAAGTCCATGTCCCGCTCATCGTTCTGCACGAAGAGCATACGGCTTACGGCGCTGCGTATGGAAAGGAGCACGAAGCTGGTTTCGACTCCTGGATGACAGCCGAACTCTTCGTCAAGTTGTCTGCTAAGTTGTACTCCACGTATGAGCCATCAATCTCTTCGGGCGACGATGATTTCGACGGCAACTCTTCTTCCGGCGGTGAATCCACTGCACTCCATTACTCGGGTGGATTGAACCTTCCTTCTGATGATGAGTCCGACTCCTCTACGGGCGGCGGTGCAGCTCTCAAGCCTCGTTCTGCCTCGCCGAAGAAGATTCAAAATATCAATACTCGTCGCGTTGACCTTCACAACAATGGCTCGCAGTCCACGCTCGTCAAAAAGCAACTTACCACTACCAAGTCCCATCTCGGAGGAGGCACATCCGTCAAGAAACAAAGCAATACCATGGACACCAGTCTCGGCGGCAACGTACTCGTTGATCCCAGGGCTCCCACGGCCGCTATGAGTTCCATGTCTGCTATGACTGCTAAGCCCGCCAACTCCCTCTCCACACGCCCTTCCTTCGTTATCCCGATCAAGTCCCTCAACACAGAAGTCCCCATCAAGGCCCCACCTCCCGTTCCCGCACTGGTCCCCAAGTACATGCCGCCTCAACACCTCCTAGACACGGACCTGGGCTCAATGGCCATGCAGGATATCCTACCCCCTTCTTACCACGCAACACAGCTCAACCCCAAAGCTGCCATCATCCACGACACCGATGAAGAGGCCGCCGTCGCTGCCACCGAACCGAAGGTGCAGCAATGGATTCCCGACATGGGCGACCGTTTCTGGGGTGTCTATATCAACAAGCTTCGTGCCAACGCTGTTCAGGGGGGAGTCTGCGACTTGGCGAGTCCCGTAATTGCTGAGGAGGGTGAGGAGGACGATGGGGAGGACTATTGAGGATTCTGATGGTTCATGACTGGCGTGGTGCATTCAGGCGTGGCGTTACTGGTGATACGGAGTGGACTGCATAGCTTTCGTCTAGTCCGATGATGGACAGAAGGCTCATAGTCATAGACAATAGAGGAATGTTTATTTGAATTGTGGTGCGATGCAAAGTGATAAATGATACTATGAAGCTTGAAGTGTCGGTACAATGCATTTACAATCAGTCAGTGATTGAACCGGGGAGTATCCGTATATTGCAAATGAATAAGTGAAGGACAAACTTTGAAAGCTTGGAATTAATAACTGCTCAACCAACTTGGAGGCAATGGTAAAACTACATTGCAAAAGAGAAAATCACGAATGATCCGAACGCGGCACATAATCACAACCAACTCCAATCCGGAAGGAACATCGGCTCCAAGATGAAGTTGGAGACTCGATGTTCCAATGGAGTTGATACATTCTACCTACAATACAATGCCCACCATGCAGTATGCTACACCCGCTCCCTTTTATTTATACAAGCCTCGCTTCCTTCTTGCCTCATCTATCAGACATCATATTCTTCACATAACTCCAGTACTTATCCGCAACATGTTTCTGTACCTCCTGCTTCGTCAACCACTTGAAATCGCTCAGTCCAAACATATTCCCCTCCAGATTCGCCTGTCCAGCCATGATCCGTCCTTTCATGAAGAACGTTCTGGTTCCCTGCTTCTCGAGGTCTCCTGATTCGGGATGGAAGCGTGGATTGATGATATGGTGTCCGACTGGGACATGTCCAACGATCCAGGTATTCATGTTGACGCCCGCAGTCTGGACGAGAACTCTCTCCGCACCCTGTCATCCATTAGCCCCGCAATCTCTGCGTCTCGAAAAGAGGAGGCATATAACAAACCTGGTGCAAATTCTCCCTGCCTACAAGTTCACCAGCCGGGAACCCCCACCCTCCTCCCTCCCTCTTGACGAGTAAGTAGAGCGTCCGCGCCAGCTGTCTATCCAGCCTCCTCACATCCCGCTTGCGATCCGCGTCTGTCCAGCGCTTCAGCGGCTGGTCAACATTCGCATCAACATGCACTGCATCACCCTCCTGCACCTCCACCGCCGCGCCATCTTTCCCTTCTATCGCTCGAACCCGCGCCTCTTTCACCAGACTATCAACAACGTGTTTCGGCTCTGCGAGGCCCATCCTGCCTAACCCTTTCCCTTTACTTTTGCCCTCGCCTTCCACGCCCTCTTGTTCGAGGTCAGTAACGAGCAACTCGTCATTCCACGCCTCCTCGCCATACGCTCTATATCCTCCCAGCTCCCGCGCCGCAACACCGTTCCGTTCCCGAGCTTTGATCTTCCAGTCCGTGTCGGCGGGCGTGTCTTTCTTGAAATAAAAATATCTCGTGAACGGCAGAGCGAGCCGTTCATTTAATCGTTTCTGGTAGAAGAAATACGCCTTCTCAAACGATGTCAAGGGAGGAGTAAGGAGCGGTGGGCGGGTGAGCAGGATGCCGGCTTTCGTTGTGTAGTGTGGTGTTGAGGCTGTGACGGGGGGTATTGCTTTGACGTGAGGAAGTTCGGAGTTAGGTGCGTTGTCAAGGGTCTTGAGGGATGCTGCTGCGACGGCGTATGTCCGTCTTGAGAGCTGGGAGTGGGAGCATGATGCGCAGATAGGTTGTCTTGGTCGAGAGGAGGTTGACCCTTTGCTTCTTGTCAGTAATGTTCTTTTGGTCAACATGGAAATGGGAGGCTCACGGAGAACAGAAGCAGCAGCTCTGCTCCCTCTACTGCTTGCCGTCATCTTGTACGTCAAGCTTCCCTATTCCCTCTTCTTCAATTCCTCTCTGGACCTCTCTAAAGCTCTCGTCTCATCCTGGTGCTCGCCCAAAATAATTTCCAGCTGCTGACATAACTTGACCTCCAGCGTTCAACCAATCATAGCCCGCCACGCTAGCGCGCTCTCACCGCCTCAAAATTTCTGACGCGAAAAGCTTTTGGATCTTCACCAAGACACCAAATCCTTATCATCAGGCCCCGTTTCACCCCAGAACGTTCTGATCATTTATCGGTGCCTAGAGTGATCCATTCAGGCTTATTTTCGCTAGCGGTACCTACGTCTTCCTACGGGAACTGTTAGATAGCTTCTGTTAACATTCCTCTTTCCATATTCATTTGTTGTAGACGCGTGAAGCAGATGAGGTGGAGGGAGGGGTTTGGGACTGTGGGGGCGAGAACGAGGTTGACGGAAGGAAGGTGAGGAGATTGATCGCAGGTGGCGATGAGAGCTGATGCTCTGTGCTCTGATGGGAGCGTGCTGGCAATGCATTCTGCGCAGCACGAGGGCTGCCCGAAGATGCTCTACTCGAACATCTTCTTGCATCTCGACTTGTCAATTGCCCTCCTTCGACGCATCCAGGCTCAAGTACGGAGCATGCGCTGAGCGGCTTGCTGCCCCTCCGAGCAGCAGATGTCATCTCCACTTTCTTTATCTCAATTTCGGTTGCATCATAATGGGATTATATTTCACTTCACTTCAATCACAAGTTGTAAGGTACAATCTCTCTGAATTGATTTCTCTATCAACATCATATTGCAAGACCACGCAAGCAAGCAGGATCCTGCAAATCAATGCCAGGCGAACATTAAATCCCCGCAAAAGTAACGCCGCAGTTGGTCCTTCAATATCCAGTCCCAGAGACTGCTATCTCCAGTACTCAAGCCATCTTACATGCGTAACACCGGTGATCCCCCAAAACCAATTGAATGCATATACCGGGTATCTGAGTTCTTTGCGCCAGGAGCCCCCGAAACCAATGAACCGTCCGTGTTCGCCGAGTGTCATAAATGCATTATATCGTCGCTATCTTTTTCAAGCCATCAGTGATTTTACAGCAGTTGCTACTTCGGCCGTAGCAATCTTCTCACATGCCCATTTCTCTCGTTCGTCGGATATATTGCGATCGACGAGAAGCTCGTACAGCTTTCGTGAAACGTCGCGGTTGATTTCGGCATATTGTTCTTTGGTGATTTCGGCGGACTTCCAGTGAGGTGCCAAAGCAGATTTGACGATCTTGTTGATGCCTTCCTTAGCTTCAATAGACATGGTTGCACGTACAGGTGAAGTGTCTTGCGAGCGTGGTAGTGCTACAGGTCTTTGTCTTCTCGGTCGTGGTTGACGAAGTTCAGTGATGGGGAAAGACCGGTCGTGATTGGCTTCTGGCGGAGATCGATTCGGGGAGTAATCTGCAGGTGGAAATATAGGTTCGACCCGAGACGTAAGTGGAAGAGGCGAACCAGGTCGCTTGGTGATGTGTGGCGGCGGGGTGATTGACATGGCTCGAGGTGTAGGATACGAGGAGGAGGAAGCTGGCGATGCAGCAGGAGATGAGTAGTCGAGGGATGGGCTGGTGACTCGGTTGGGTCCTGAGATTGTAGTTGCGCTGAAGGCAGATCTTGAAGTGTCATCATCTGACGTCGTGGCCATTTCGACTTCCTTGAGGAGCGACGACAAGAAGGATGGCTCTCCATTCGCGTCATTGAGTATGCGGGAGGTTGGGGATGGTGGGCGGTCACGGCTATTAGGTTGCCGGCTTGAGCTTGTGATGACTGGCGATGCGGAAGACGATGATGCTGGCTGGTCCAATATTCTGCGGGTCCTCGGTCGCTTCAGCTTGCGCTCGGGTTCTCTGGGAGGTGACTTCTCAGCAGGCGAGCCAGTGACCGACCGAGACTTTCTCTTTCGGCTTTTGGGAGACGCAGTATCCATCTCCTTTGCCTTTTCAAATGCACCCCAAGCCTTAGTTTCCTCCACTGTTTCGACTGGAGTTGGTGGGGTTCGGTCACGAAGTCTCGGCGGCGCCGCAGCGCGAAACACATCGCGAGCTCCCTGGCGCCCAGCAATATTCAATCGCCGTTGCCACTCGTTGAATCTTCTTGTGTCCTCTGCAACTCGGCGCTGCGATCGTCTGTAGCTGACCAGAGATTGGTCATCGTCTGAAAAGTCGAGGTCCAATCCGGCGACGTCGTGGACTCGACTGCTGAAAATACTCCAAGCCCCGTACCAGTGATCATTCCTCAATCTTTGTCTAGTACGGCGAACGCTGGCTTGTGTCCTAGGTGCCAATCTGCCTGACATCGGTTCTGAGCGATTGGGGGCATTTGCAGCGTCTGCAAGTCGAGCATACGCCCCATCATCTGCACATTCCATGCAAAACCAGTGTCCAGCAGGGACACGATCGAGACCAACGCAGTGTGTATGGTATGGGGCATCGCATGCATCGCAGAGGAGGAGGATCTCTTCGTGATCGGCGTCACCACAGATGGGACAGGGTCGGGGCTCTTCCTCTTCAAATTCGTCCTCGATCCAGGCATTTGGGTCGAATTCGGCAACTTGTTTCTTGTCTTCGACTTGGTACTCGGATACGACAGTGCCTGGCGAAAATAATTAGCAAGCTGAATTGTTCTGTGTTTATGCAGCTGCCCCTCTCCGAGGGGTGACTTGTGTCCGGGGAATAACTCCGCTCTGGGGAGTGCAGTTTTTGGGCCATAAAGAGCAAAAATGACCCGCACGATTCACTCGAAGTCCTGGAAACAGGTTGCAGCGTATGCGATGAAGAGAAGAAATGGTTGCAAGGGAAAGGGGGGAACGTACCTCCAACCTTGTCGAGTACCTCGACGAGATTGAATGCGTGGCGACAAATAGGGCAGCTATTTGCTTTCTGCGACCATTCCCTCAAACATTCATCGTGCAAAACATGATTGCAGGGTTTGATGAGAGCAATAGGTTGTGGGGTCGCGGTTGTGCTGGGATGGGGCGTTGGCAGGTCCTCGGTCGGTGCCGCCACTGCTCCCGCATCTCGAAGAGCATGGTGGACGCTGGGGTCCGGAACGACATCCAGGTCCTCCAGACAGACAATGCACTGGTCAGCCATGCTGACAAAAGAATTTGCGAAACTGGTCGTGGATGATGGGGGAGGAAGTCATAGACGTGGTTTGCGAATATAGAGAAATTGTCGGGCAGCGCGGGTGTTTGGGGTGGTGTTGGAGCTCGAACTTTTAGCAGTGGTGGTGTTGGTGCTGGATGACTGCGAGCAAAGCGAGGTTTGGATGATTGAGAAGGTGTGAGTGAGAGAGAGGGCCTGGCAGGCGCAGCCTGAGCTGAGTTAGCAGTCGCTAAGCCTTAGCGTGGTCGAGTGGCCCGAGCCAATCAGCAGCGCGGACACCTCTTGTGCTTCTGCCCCGCTCGAGAGAGGTGGAAGCGGTCAAACCACCCTCCCCGAAAATTCGGAATGTGGTCTGCTCCCTATGGACTCAGGGAGGTGGATCGTATTGAGCCGGTGGTGGATACTTCGCACGCTGGCAGGCCGCTGTGACAAAAGATTTATCTATCCGCAATGTTGGCGTGCGGTGAGGTTTGTCCCTGTGTGAGACTCCCTTATGGCAACGTGACTGCAGCGTATGACAGTCAAGCGTCATGGATGACGGTGCCTGGCTTGCTGACTCGCCAATGACCACGTTTCTCCGAGCGAGCAGTTGTCCTTGTTGGATCCGGCTGCAAGTGAAAACAGAGGCGTGGAGAGCTTTTATATCAGCCCTCGATGAACCAGTCATGTGACCTACCTTCCAAATTCAGGCCAGGGTGCCCATTTGATATCAAGGCAGGATCATTAGTTGCGAACGTGAGTCACCAAGAGAGAGAGAGAAATCGAACTTAACAGCGGGGCCAGCCTCCTCTTAAATAGCCCGTGCAGATAAGGCAACCAAGAAGGCAACAACTCGCCCTGCCTTCCAGGGTGCCTGCAAGATGGCAGAAGCGACACCTCCGAGTCGTAACTGGATTGCGTGGGCCATTGAAATGCGAGCCTCACTTTCGACAGAGGCGCCGCTCCCCATGTAAATTGCATTAGGTGGAGAGATTTATCGAAGTCGGCGCTCGGAATTTTGGCCCTACCTCTTCCAGCTTGAAGCCCAAAAAGAGCCTCGACGAATTGTAAATTGCCGGGATATCTCGGCCGCTTCGATGCTCGGTGGAAATCCTGCTGTTGCCTATCAAAATTCAATTAGAAGCCTCAAACACCCAATCACCAACAGTTCTCATGTTTCACGAAATATTTGGAACGGCTCGGACGATCGCGGTATAGGCACGTATAGAGGGGACAGGGCGTGATTTGTGAATTGCTTTATTCAGGTCCTCATCGAAAGCGACGTCGAAGCTCGTGCTCCGTGTGAGAGCCGACCGATCCCAGACACCAGCAATGCCAACCATAACACATCCATCCCAAACCATCTAAACCTCAGCAATATCCCTCAATCGTCGGAGAGTCGATCGCATGGCAGCGGCGGCGGGCGTTCTGCAGGTAATTATTAGCGTATGTGTCGGAATTGAGGTGCCAGATCAAGTCCAATGCTCCTTCATCAACCCAGACCCAGCAGATGATTGTAGACGTACGATACGGTGTATGCTCCTCCAGCGACAGTCTTGTTGCATGCCTTGCAGTTCCAGATTCCCACAGAGTGTCTCTTGACGGTCGTCTTTCCACAGAAGGTGCAGACGTATTTGGCGTGTTGTGTGATTTCCATCTTCTTGACTTGCTTTCGCAGCGATGCACCGTATCTGTAATTCGAGAAAAAATTCTTGTCAGCCATGCGCTCTGATTCCATCCCCAAGCCGATACGCGTCGTGCGGACGTCGATGGCCCCTCAGGGTGAAGATATGGCGAATTGCCGTCTGGAGGCCGCCCTTCGACATTCGAGCGCGCTGGAAGGGAGAAAACACGTACCTTGTACCATATTTGCCGGTAACTCCGACCTTCTTGGTTCTCTTCGTCATCTTGGCTGAGGCTGCGCTGATGAACGTTGATTGAGGTTGGAAGTTCTTTCGACGATGTTGATTTTTGACGATATTTCTGAGTGGGCTAAGCGACTTGCCCTACATGCCTGGGTTCATCAGGCACAAATTTCCACGTGATTCCGAATTGGGTGATCTAACCGCATTTGTATCTCGCACCCCTGAAGCGTCGATTGATTCTTGTCGGCCGAGGATCAAGGACGACATGTGAGGCACTCGTTGAACCGTCTCCTCATTCCGAATCATGCCATCATCATAAATTGGAATTATTCTATCTATTTAACTGAGATATTTCAAGTCGCCCTTATTTTTCTTTAGCCCATTAGAACATAGCCAAACATGTCAGCCTCTCGGCAATACGACATAGTGGTGTTTGGCGCTACAGGTTACACTGGTAAGCTTACAGCCGAACATATCACCACTAAACTGCCTACGGATTTGAAATGGGCTCTTGCTGGACGTTCAGAGAGCAAATTAGAAGCTGTTGCAGCTGAATGCGCAGCTCTCAACCCTGACAGAGTGCAGCCCGGTCAGTTTGCCCCTGAATTGGAAATATCGGCCACACACGTGATCGCATATCGAAACTAACTTTCCATAGCCATTGAAGTCTGTAATCTGGAAGATGTAGAATTGAGCGCATTGGCCAAGAAGACAAAGGTCTTCATATCAACTGTCGGTCCGTATTGCATCTACGGAGAACCTGCCTTCAAGGCGTGTGCAGAGAATGGGACACACTATCTCGACGTCACTGGCGAGGTACTCTTCGTCAAGAACATGATCGAGAAATATGAGAAGACAGCCCAAGCAACAGGAGCCATCATGGTCCCTCAAATTGGCATTGATTCAGCACCAGCGGATCTGGTCACGTGGACGCTGGTAAACATGATTCGGAATCGATTCTCCGCACCAACAGCTGAGGCTATTGTATCGGTTCACGATATAACGTAAGCTCCCTTCCTTATTGCGAAGCTCAACTATTCATTCTACAGTGCGAAACCTTCTGGCGGAACCCTGAACACAATCTTCACTCTCTTCGACAACTACAGCTTCAAGGAACTAGAAGCGGCGCAAGTGCCTTATACCATATCTCCCATTCCAGGGCCAAAGACCCGCGATCCGAATTCGATGGTCACCAAAATCTTTGGAGTCCGCGTTGTTCCAGATCTCGGAATCCTGACAACATCCATGGGACGAGTTTCAGACATACCAATCGTCCAACGCTCCTGGGGTCTCTTGGGCGGGGCCGATTTTTACGGCCCCAACTTCTGGTTCAGCGAATTCCTGAAGTCTCGCAACTACCTCACGGCCGTCACCACGCATTTCACATTAGTGTTTGGAGGTCTCATGATCGCCATTCCTTTCGTCAGAAAGATGACGAGAAGCTATGTTTACAAGCCCGGCGACGGCCCTACCAAAGAGGAGTCCAAGAATGATAGAGTCGAATATCGGGGTATTGCAACACCGGATGTGAAGACCCCGAAACCTCCTCGGGCTTTCTGCACAGCTCGGTATGAGGGTAGTCTGTATGATTGTGAGTCTTCACTTGTAAATTTCTAGGGACTCTGGACAAGGTTAACTTGAGTAGTCACGGGTCTCTCGCTGTCACAGGCGGCGATCTCTATTCTGCTAGATAATCACAAGCTTTCTGGTGGGATTTACACTCCTGCATGCTTGGGCAAGAAGTTTATTGATCGACTCGATGGGGCTGGATTCAAGTTCGAGACAAAGTTCTTTGAAAATTGATTGGCAATCAGAAGCATTTCTGTGCGAATTTTCGGATGACAGGAGAGTCAGATGTTTGAGTACGTATGTTGATAGTTGGAAGTAGAGCCACGCACATATGATCTAGTTGACGGGTCAAATCCCCTCCAGGCATGGGCAGCGCCGATGCCAAGCGCAAAACTTATCCCGTTCTGACCCCTACATGTTTTGAAAGTATTTCATTCCAGATACCATCTAAAGTCCAATATGATTTTCGTTCAAGTAAACCTTCATGCATACCTCTCCTTCTCCACATTCAGAACAAGGTCATTCGAGCTAAGTACCGACTCTACTAGCCGCTTTTGCCGCTGTTGGCCAGTGAAGGGATCAGCCCTGTATTCTCCGTCCAATGCACGCACAAGCCCCCCACGGCACACCATACGGAGAGTTCCGTATACTGGCAGGCATCCCCGTTGTTGAATTCGGTCTGTCCCTTGTTGTGTTCCACGAACAACCCCAACGAGACGAGACAACCCCGCATCTTCACGCAGGTTTCATTCGATGCCGCGCATATCTGACCAGAAGTCCTCTGGCGAAATATGATGGACTGATCAAGAATTGTTGTTATCGTGAATATGAAATTCAGCAATCTGGGTCCCTCGCCCCGCATTTCACCCATTCCGATATGGCGGGGATGGTGTGGGGTACAGTCTGGGTGCGAGTATTGTGCTGGTAATTTGGTAAGCCATTGAGGCAACTTGCGTGGTAATCTTACCCTGATAAGAAAAATTCACCAAGTACGCTCGCTATAGCTTAATTGTCAAATTTCAGTACATACTCTTATAGTAAAACTACTATAAATAAAGGCTTAATTAATTAATTTTAATATACTTTTACTCTTGCCTTTATTTAGCTTACATTATTTTCTTATATATTACTTATTATTATTTTTAATAATAGAGATAAATATATAATAAAGTATATAAAAAATATAAGTAAGTAAACATAATAGTAAGTAGCGCACGAGGGTGGTATAATACGGATTATAAGGAGGCGGCAGTGGTGCTGGCGGGAGTCCGCTAAAATTCAGTATCTAAGCCCTATAGATAGCGACTGTACTTAACATTTGTTTTTTTAACGTGGCAAGCCTCTAAGCGAGGTGTGCCCCAAGCCATAAAATCCGTCCCCTCTAGGATACACCGCACGAGGCGCTCTCGGCCGTGCGCCTCCAGCAACCATCATTGCCAAAATCAATACGCTGGCATTTTAATTGGTTCTTTCAATGGCGGATATTCCCAGGGAACAGGTACAGCATGGGTTGCGAGTGGTCACTCGTACATGAAAGAGCATGGCCTTGTTTTGCATAGAGGGCCCAAATACCCCACTTCAGACGTGGCCGCACTTTGACTTTCAAGCTTACCTTCGCTGCACAGTAGGACAGTCCCTCCTTTACATTCTCTACATCCAAGCTTCAAGAGACAAGTTCGAGGCTGTTGCGATGGCAGAACCCGGAGCACCAGTGGTAGCGGCCGACGAGGTTCCAGCCTATTCTGTCAGCCATATCAAATTCGCAGGAAGTTCCCTGCTAATGAAGTCAGGCCCCCACGCTTGATCCAACTGCACCTGTCGCAGCTCCGTTGGAATTCTATAACGCTGGGGCTGAGGATGTCGATTCTGGCTATGCGGGGTCAACGAGGGAGAGACAGGCCAGCACTTTACCTTCATCGATTCTGAATTATCGCAAAGAGAATGGGCGGACATATCATTCTTACGGTAAACCTACCTCGCCTGCTTCTTCTCCGAGCTGGGACTAACATGCCTGCTAGGTTCGACGGAACATTGGGTATTCCACTACGATTGGAACAGTCTTGATCCCAATTGATAATTTCTAGGGTCCAAACGACGAGGCTGCTAAAGACCAGCAGGATCTAAGGTATGTGCTTTCCAGAATTAACAAAGACGACATCTTACACAACTCAGTCACCACTTCTGGACTCTGCTCCTCGAAGGCCAATTCTACCTAGCTCCAATTAAACCTCCGAAGGTACAACTATGAGCCCACCACTCAACACCAATCATTGACAAAAGAGCAGAAGGTTCTCGACCTCGGAACAGGCACCGGAATCTGGGCCATGTGCGTAACTTCCTTTTTCCTTCTCAAAATTTACTTGACACAGCATGACCTAATCTAACGCAGAGCTATGGGCGACGAATTCCCCGAAGCAACTATCACAGGCACAGACCTCTCCCCCATCCAACCCTCTTGGGTCCCACCAAACTGCCACTTCGAAATAGACGACTTTAACAAGGAGTACGGGCGTGAGAATTCGTATGACCTAGTACACACGCGCGAACTGCTTGGCACGATACCGAACTGGGTTGATTTTTTCAAGAAGGCTTATGCGTAAGCACTCCTATCATCAACACATTCCATCTTTAAGTGCTTTGGACTCTAAGGGGGAGACAGTGACTGATACTGAGGATGGTACAGCGCCCTCGAACCAGGCGGCTGGATAGACTGCACCGAACCCGGCATAAAACTCAGCTCAACTCATTACGCCCTCCCGGCCACGCACCCATGGGCAATGTGGTACAACATTTTCATCGCCATAGACGCGAAATCCGGGCTTGCCTTTGACATTGCTCCCAGATTAAAATCTGCGATGCAAGAAGCAGGTTTCGTGAATGTTGTAGAGAAGAAAACGAATGTGCCGATTGGCAAGTGGCCGAAGGATAAAAGGCAGAAGGAGCTGGGAGCGTGGAATCAGTTGAGGATTGATACGGGGTTGAGAGATTTTGCGGAGAGGAGGCTAAAGACGGTGATGGAGTGGAGGAATGATGAGATTTTGGTGTTAGTGGCGAAGTGTCGGGCTTCTGTGCAGGATCCAAGGGAGGGACTGTGTCATAATATGTGAGTTGTCCTTTCGTGCGCGAATTGGGTGGATGTTCAGCAGCTAACATAGTGTAGATATCATGTTTATGGCCAGAAACCTGAGAAGTGAGTAGAAGCGGGCCAGCTTAAATAGGCAAACGGTTCCAAGCTTTCCAAAATTACGGCGAAATCTCACCACTTGATAGGGATCTTTGATAATGATCATAGGAACAACTGCAGGTCAGATATACTTTGAGATATTATAGAGAGGATACAGTAGGCTTTTGCGTGTATTCGGGCGTAATCCAGGCCATACTACAGGCCGCTTAATGAGTGTGTGTCCTCTTTCAAACTTCAGTCTTTAAAAACTACAAGCCACACCGTGTATCCATACCCCAGAATGTCCGCTAAACGCCAATTCAGAGTTGCCGGACGTCGAATCATTGCATTCGAATTTGACTCGCTTCATTCGGAGGGACCAAATTGGAAAGGTTGTGCATGAATAAGAGGTATAAATTGTTTCTTCTGGTGGCACAAATTGATGGAGACGGAAGGCATACGGCTCTATTCGGACTTGCACATACACAGGGAACCACGTTAGCAGATGCTCTTTCTCTTTGTCCTCTGTCCTCCTTCGAGAAATACTGCTTTTTGACAATCGCAAAAAAAGAAGACTGTCAAGGCTGGCTTTTACTTTCTTTCTTGGTACTTCGCTCACGGGCTTTGCAATAGGTACTTAACGCTATCCCTCAGTTGGAATCAGAGTAGTACTTAGCACCACCTGTTTACACATTATCAACCGACCTGGGGACAGAGCTTGAAATCTGTTATTCCACCTTCATATTATGTTGAGCTTTAAGATCCAATTCTTACCAAGATCCAAGCCTGTGGCGAACCTGCTAAGAAACGTGAACTTCCGGATGACTCGCTAGAAATCATTTCTCGACTCCAAGCTATCCACGACTGCTCCTAATAGAAGCCTACCTCGCAATGGCATTATCACCAAGAGGTCGAAAATTGCGCGTTGATTCTCGTCCTTTCTGGCCCATGGTCCATAGAGAAAATGCTTGGCCAAAGAGGTAGTAGGGCCTGTCATGCCGGGAGCCAAGTTACCCAGAGTCCACTTGAGATGAACTGGGGTCCGTATTGGTACGGTGATCAACGGGCCGCGAGTGCAAGCTTGAGATTGACCGCCCCAGTGCAGTTTTACCCTGCCATGTGCAGCGTAACCCGGGATGCCGATATGCACTATAGACAATGCGGAACGCCGCTATGACTTTGGTCGATGATATCTCGACGTATTTGCCATCAATTCTGGGGGCTGCCCGAGGGAACGGAAGATCAGGGTTGCGCTACCGCATCGGCTACGGGTTGTCTATGGAGCCAATGATTTCCGGCCTTACGTGTGGCACTTGTCTTTCACTGAACAGTATCTCTTTAATCCATCGCAGTGGGCAATTGATTTGCAGCACCGGTCGCAATATGTGATATCAGAAGGGGTTGTGCGTTATAGGTTGTAAGTGTCTTCTCAGGGCTCAAATATATTTCTTTCAGATGAGCTGCAACCCTCATTACTCTCTCAACAAGCCCCCTAAAAAGTTTCTTTATTTAACAAGACTAGCTCTGACGTTAACAGATGGGTTGGACTAACCGTTGTTGGGCATGAAGAAGAGTTGCAAGGAGTACGAGCTGAGCGAGGATCAGCCTTCGGCGAGTTCAGTGACGTTTAAGGTAGAACGGGCTTTCACATAAATTTGGAGGATACTGCAGAATGGCTTTGACTCATGGGGTACCACTCATAACGTTACTATTCTGATTTCCTACGGGGAGAGGGTTCGTCTGGCATCTATTCAAGGCAAGATGAACGACAGCTGGGAAGTTACGCTGGCTACAGACAGCTAAGTGTAGTAGCTCGCTGTTCTAGTAACTGAATCATGTGTAAGTATAATGAATTACTTGCTGTCGAAATCATCCTAGAGTTTCTTCTCTCTGGTCGTCTGCCTGTTCACCATCTTCTAGGGATAGAGAAACAGAACCCTCTTCGTCGTGGAATCAATTGTTCGTACTAGCTGCTTCATTCTAGTCTGTAAGCGGGAAGAATTAGTAGGACTGATATCTCGAGTTCCACCATCGCCGTCCTGACCCATGCTAGCTGAGCTCGGCTTCGCAGTTTCCAAGATTCTCCACTGTTTCATCCTTGACAGTGTGAACAATGAATAGAGTAGAGTAGAGTAGTGGCCCCTACTTATATTCTATTCATCAAATATTTCTACTACTTATATTCTACTTATATTCTAATCAAGGTATTCATGAATATTCATGAATACTTTAAGTAGCGTGCACGTGACGCGTATATACTCTAAGCTAGCCTTATCTAGTAAAGCTCCCGGTACTCTCGCTCTAGCGCCACCTCGCTACCTAATCAGGGGGGGTAGCGGCGCTTAGTTAGTGAACCGAACCCTTAATAGTACTTCTAGGATTACCTCGACTTAAGAACTTAATAATAGTAGTAAGGGGAGAAAGGAGAAAAACAAGATTCTAAGGAGGATAATTAGTTTATTATTATAGAAGATTAGTATTTGTGTAGTCTTATATAAGTACTAGCTTAGCTTATATAAGGCTACTTAATAGATACCTTATTTCTTTTTTAAAAAATGAAATATATAGTAATTTATTAAGATCATGTGACTATTCATGAATATTCATGAATATATATTCTACTCTACTCAAATTTTTTGGGTTTTACGCTACTTATATTCTATTCAAGACTACTCATGAATATTCATGAGTAGTATGAATACCTTGAGTATTTCTTGTTCACACTGATCCTTGACAAGAACTCGTTTTTATTGACAAAGCCGATGAGCCGTCATTGTCATCGCAGTCTTCCTCCCTCAAACTCGGCATCAGGCACGGTACTTCGGAAGCCGGTTTGAGGAAGTCGTTAGCACACTGCGCCTTCTTCGATTGATTGATCTGACCATACTCGTAAAGGTTTGCTGGGATGGTTTCAGAGACGCATCAACGAATTAAAATCCAGGACAATGCTTTGAGCTGCAGCTGTGGCGTCGAGGTCATCCGCAACAAGACAAGCGCACCCAGCGGCCCAGGCTTGGCAAAAATACCTAAATTTCCGGTATCGATACGTATCGATGCCAGAATCGTAAGGTATCGATAGTATCGATGATAGTATCGATTCCCTGAACCTAATTTTCCCCTTTAATTACAATTAACTTTAGAACTACTTCTCTTATAAGAAAATTTTTGGTAGCGCAAATATTCTCCTTAATTTAGGCTTTCTATCTAGCTACTTATCTTATACTTTAGGCTAAAACTAATCTCAATGCGGCTATTTTAAGTAAAAATGAGCTTTTGAGATTTTCGTGAGGCTCGCTTATATATTTAGTGCCTTGATAAGAAATACGAATACGGGGCTTAATTCTCCGAATACGAGAGGTGTTTTAAATTTAAGATATTATTAAATTTTATTAATAATAGTAAATAAATTTTTTAATAGAAAGACTAGAAATAAAAGGGATTATATATGAATATTTTCTTATATAAATAAAATAATAAAATAAAGAGATAATTTTTAGGGGTAAGAATCGATAAGGTATCGATACGTATCGATACCCACGATACCTGAAAAATACCTAATACTATCGATACTAGTATCGATGCCTCAGGTATTTTTGCCAAGCCTGAGGTCCCAGCCTCCTCAGGCTCTACACTCCAACCTACTCTCTCAATCAATTCCCTCTTTGCTCTTCAGTCTTCCTCCTTTTCCTCTCAAAAGATGGTCCCTACTCAGTATAGCTCATCTAGCCACGTTCTTTTCAAGAAATAGAGCAGCCTGACCAGCCGCAAATCGTCCACATCGACCCCGCACTCACAGCCTCGTCCCCTCACAACGCCCACTACAATGTCCTTCGGTTACGCCCTAGGCGACTTCGTCCTCCTAACGCAGCTGGCCTGGGATGTCGTCCAGAACTCCCGCAAAGCATGCGGCGCCCACGACGAACTCACCAGCGAAGTGGCCAGCCTGCACATCGTTCTCCGCCGCCTCGAGATCGAAGTCTCCAAGCCGAACTCAATCCTGACCCGAAGCGAAGACAGCCTCGACCGAAGGGAAGAACTTGCACAGTTGTCTGGCGATTGCAAAAGGGTACTAAGGGTACTTCATGGTATATTGGAGAAATATAATGCGTTATCGGAGGAGAAGAGAAGTGTGACGAAGCTATGGAAGAGGGTGCAATTTGGAAATGGAGAGATGTTGGATTTAGCGGAGCTGAGGGTCAAGATTGCAACGAATACTTCGGCTTTGACGCTGTTCTTGAATCTTTTGTCGATTGGGTCACAAGGAAAAGTGGAGAGTTATATGGAGAGCCAGGGGGATGAATTGAGGGAAATGAGGCGGAGCTTGAATTGGATTACTGCATCCATGCAAGCAAAGTCTCCGAAAGCTGGGGAAGGATCAATACTGACGACTTATGCTGGCGATGATAAGGCGATTTGGAAGGACTTTCGGAGGGAATTGATTAAAGAAGGGTTTTCGAGCGGGGTGTTGCAAAGGCATAAGGAGACTATCAAGGATTATGTGATGGAGCTTGGGGATCGGGGTGCTTTGGATGATAATGAAGATGATTTTGGAGTTGGGGACTTGTCGTTGGAAGGTATGACCGGAAATAATGAGCTGGAAGACAGGAATGAAGAAGAAGAAGAAGTAGAAGTGGAAGAAGAGCAGGAGGAGAAGGAGGTCGAGAACTCGGAGCCTGAACCACAGGAAGAGCCAGTAGCCGATGCCGTGGAGAGTTCAGATGAGACATCAGAGGGTGGCCCAGGAGAAACACTAGAGCAGTGTTCAGGTCCAAGACCGGAGCAACAATCGGACCGAATACCCACAAAAGAAACAACGAACGACAACGGCGAACCTGGATTACAGAGGAACACACAGACACCGGATCCGGGTGCCACCTTCGAAACAACCGGAGATGGAGTCCATGTTAACAATAAGGAACCACTATCCTACGGCAATCAGCACAATCTCGAAGGCTTGTCAATTCTTCAAACGCAACCAGTTGATGGCGATGCGCCTGTCACTTCCAAACTTATCAACGCCGTAGTTGAATCCCAAACAGACCATGATTCTGAACCAATGTTCTTTGGAGTAGGAAACCTCGACGAAAGCAAGATCGAAGGAGCTGTTGAAAATGCCAAAATCGCAGCCAGAGAATCGTCGAGATCATCGCTTCAACCAAGTGTATCCACTGCTGATATATCCAAGGTTCCACGGTTTCACTACGATCCAGACTTTTATGTCAACGGAACCACAGAATCTCTGGTGGGTGTAACGGGTTGGTCGGTAGGCCCGTACAAATATATCCCAATTCTGAGAAGGCCTTGGTCTGTGTTATCAGTCATGGTTACAGCTCTCTTCAGCAGCGAAGGCGTGCCTTCGACGAGGCCGCCGCACATATACAGGCCCCATGCCCTTTGCTACGAGATTCTCTGCCTCGCGCACTGGTATGAACAGGCACAAGCCACAATCAGGCCTTCGTCAACTTCAACAGATCTACTCTCCATCGCAGATGAATTCCAGCGTTTAGTCGCACATGCAAGTGCTTACTATGATCGTATACAATGGCCTGAGCGGGTGCAGTCTCCTAAACGTTTGCAGTTCCTCTCTTTCTACCGCATAATGCTTCGAGACTTCTACTGTTGGGTTCGGGAGGGGATACGATACTCGCAAGCCTATGAAAGTGAGGAAAACCAAAGCGCCACACGTAACTCGATATGGAAGTTGGATGAGTCACTATACTTAAAACAGCGGAACGTTGAGTGGGTTTGGCACATGACCTCAACTCCTCAAAAAGTGAAGGCACGATCTCTGCACGAACTTGGAACGCGAGCTGCTCTTGGTTTTATTTATCATCTGTTTGAGGATGAGCTCGTTCGTTCACGACTCACCGGTTTGATCACAAATGTCCAAAGCTTGTTACTATTTTTCAAGCGATGGTGTGAAGATGATCTGCTACAGGAGGAGCGCAATCAATCTCACCACTCCATACAACCCCACCACCCTATCTCGGAGCACGAAATGCGCAACTCTGATGTAGCAAACGCGGCTTACGAGGTGAAGATGTGCAAAGTCGCTCTAGAGACTTGGGCATTTCAAAACGACTTCTCTAAGGAAAGGGTCACTACCAAACGCTTCGCGAGAAGCGAAAATAGCTTGAGTGCGATACTAGAGAGGTTCGATGAATCCCAGGTAAAATTATACCTGGCCCGGGAACTACTGCACCTCCCTGTCTTCCCAGAGGGGGTACCATTGGGCAAAGCTAGATCCGGGAAACGGGAAGGCAAGAAGAAGAAATAGCATCAGAATAGCAGACTGAAAGCAAAATACCCTTTGAAAAGACCACATTCAGCTCACAACCCCACCTTCGAGAGCACCGGTTTTTTTCCGTCCTTCTCTTCCCTGACAGAATATTCCATGATCGGCATAGTTCTACCCCAATCAGCCCTGCCCTTTGCATGTGTAGGCATCTTGCATTTCTCAGACTTGGGTGCATGAAATATGATCTAATAAACGCCTCCCACCTCTAATCTAGCTCATCTATCCTCTCTTCTATCCGTCTCTAGTATATTCACAAGTTTCTTCACCTCACAACTAATGCCTAACAAATGAAAGCCCCCACCACTATTTTGTCATTACTAATCACTATTAATTTCAACCTCCTTCCCCCCTCTCCCCTTACTCAGCAGTCTTACTCCTCTTCGTCCTCAACTTCATCAACAAATAAACCATCGCATAACTACTAACCGCAAACAACACTACAATGCCCGCATCCCTCCAACCATAGTAATAGTCTTGCAAATTAATCGTATAAAGATAGTCACTTCCACTCCTGTACTCACAAACCCGACACGCACTTGTCGCATCCGGATTCGTCAAATTCGTTCTAGCACCCATGCCCATCTGATAAGAGCCCAGATACTGTTGACAGGTTTGTCCAGACGGTGGATCAAAGATAGCGAACTCTGCTTCTGCGCAGTGAACGGCCGCCGAGAAGGTGGTGAAGGTGAGCAGGGAGCCCATGAGGTAGTTAAATGGATTGAGGTAGTAGATCCAATATCTCCAGAACGGTTGGATCTGCGCATATGGGACCAAGACACCACAGAATGAGACAAGCGTTCCGATGATCACGGGATTAGCGAGAGAAGCGAAGACAGCGTTGGGAGCATAGGCAGCGATGAATTGTCCGATTCCGGTGTAGACGAATTCGTACATTAGCATGACGAATAGGGTGGCGCCGGCTTTGTTGGAGTCGGTGGGGAAGCCAACGGTGTAGTACCAGCAGACGAAGTACAGCACAGCGCAGACGCAGAGGTAGGGCAGCTCGGAGACGATGAGGCCTGTTACGAATGCGATCCAGGAGTACATTTTCGACTTCTTTTCTCGTGTCTCGTAAATATCTCTTCGTTCGATGAACAGAGGTTGGAGCTGTGCGATCACACCAGGAGCCACGAAGATGAAGTTGAAGACAGTAAACAAGCGGAGTTGGAGATCAGCAACCGTGTCGCCTATCATCCAGAAGGAGAAGCCGTTGAAAAGCGCAGAACCGATGTGCAAGGCGAACTTGTTGTTGATATAGTCTGTATTCCGCCAGATAGAGAGATTCATCCGTTGAGTTACGATCTTCATTTGTTCCCAGAGCGGCATAGCGAATTCAAAGCCATCGTCTTTGGTGCCGGCCTCCTTTGCTGCGGCGTTCGCGATGATGCTGTCGAGTTCTTCGACGGTTTGCTTGTGTTCTGGAGACTCGAGCCAGACTTGGTTCCAGTCTTTGCCTTGGGAGAGGGATCCTGATACTACGTCGATCATGTGCTCGGCGGGGTTGGCATCTTTGGGACAGGGGGCATCGTAGCGGGCGAAGTATTCCTTGAGGGTTGAGGCATTATCACCGATGTCGCCGAAGTAGACAGTCTTGCCTCCCTTGGCGAGGAGGAGCAGGCTATCAAATTGGAGGAACAGCTGGGCGCTCGGTTGATGGATGGTGACAAGGACGGCTTGACCAACATCTGCGAGCTTCCTCAAGAATCGGACGATGTTAAACGCTGCCTGTCCGTCGAGACCAGACGTGGGTTCGTCCAGGAAGATGAGAATGCTGGGCTTCGAGACGAGTTCCACGCCGATGGTGAGTCGCTTTCTTTGTTCGACTGACAGGCCAGCTCCTGTTGTTCCGATGAGAGTGTTCTCAATGTCGTGCATCTCGAGCAAGTCAACAATTGTATCAACATACTTGAGTTTCTCTTCTCTCGGTGTTGTTCGTGGCTGGCGGAGGAGTGCAGAAAACTCAAGGGCTTCTCTGACTGTAGCAAGCGGCTCATGAACATCAAGTTGTTCGCAATAACCAGCTGAGCGCTGAAACGAGACGGAAAGCGGGCGGCCATCAACGAGAATGGAGCCTTTGATAGTACCATCAGTTTTTCGTTGCGCGAGAACATCGAGCAGAGTAGTCTTTCCGGCTCCGGATGAGCCCATAAGAGCTCCCAGCATACCAGGCTTGACCCAACCTTGCACATTATCCAAGAGAACCCGATCGCCGGATGGTGTCTTGACGGTGTATGTGAGGTTCTTCCAAGTGAATACTGAAGTGTTGCGGACCAACTGCTCTTCGGTTGCCATGGTACCCTCGGAGGATGAACCGCTTGATTGGACTGGTGCATTTTCCTTCTCCACAGGCTCAGCGACAGTCGTCCCGGATTCCTCGTCCTGAGTCAGATGCTTCATATTCTTCTTGGCCTTCTCCCGAGGAATGAGAAGGAATCCGCTGTTGCCAGACTGCGATTTCCAGTTGCTGGTCGAGTATATCGTGATGGCGACGAAGAGAACCCAAAAAGCCCATAGGATACCGAAATTTCGCCATATATTTGACACGGAGTACGAGAGAGAAGCAAGATATTGGTCTCCAGTAAGGCTTGTAGTGCCGGCCACAGCGCCTCCGACACCGCTACAAGCTTGATAAAGCGAATTTGTGTAGCCTTCACCGTTGGGAACAAGGTTGTTTCCGACGCAAGGAATGATTTTATTCTTGAATTCGTTCGCTAAAATAGCAGAAAAACCATAAGCTAATGGATCAATCCCTGGATTATGTTAGTTGGACTCTGGTGGTGACTGGAGAAATCGATAATGGTGGCTGAGACAGATAAAATCTGATGAGATGAGAGCATTACTTACAATAGATCCACACAAACCACTGTTGAGAATATTAGCGTGCGTACTAGATTCTCAAGGCCTGGACAACTTACAGGATGCATTGCGGGTTTTTTAATCATATATCCCGTATACATGATCAGAGCCGCAATCATAAATCCAGAAACCTTGCTCGCTCCGTCGAATGTGCTGAATGCTGCACCGATAGCTCTGAATAAAGCAGTCATACACATAGCAGTTGCAAAGACGATAATCCAGAAGGTGAAGAAAGCACCAGCCTCCATTGTCAATCCGACCATGAAATATAGTACGACAGAGAATATTGAAACCTGAAAGAGGAGAACTGGGATATCTGCCGTTATCTGGGCTATGCAGAAGGCAGCAGGATGGTAAAGAGCGAATGATTTGTGTTTCGCGAGGACCGGACGGCCAGAGAATGAGTCCGTGACTTCTGACATTGCCAGCAGAGAATTGAAGAGTAGAGCGAAGAAGAGTGCACCCGACTTGACGAAGAGACCAGCTGAGTTGTTTGGAGCATTGTAAAAGAGTGAGCCTGAGACCAGGGCCTGAATCAGTGTTGAGATTTGCTTGATAAGAAAGGTCGCCTTGTCTCCCCAAAGAATTTGGTACTGACGAGTCACAGCAGCCTTGACCTGAGTGATGAAGCTGACCGTGAGAGGCGATTTCTTGGGCAGGCTCTTGTGTTTCTCGTGTTGAACACTCTCTCTGAAATCTTCTGTACCCATCTTCGCTTCGTCGCTGGTTGGGAAGGTGTATTCGGCTTCCATGTTCGTCTTGATGCTTGACTTGACATAACGTTGCCGGATGTCCTCTGCGGTCCTAGGAAATGATTCCTCGAATCCAGTCTTGATTTTCCTTTCCGATGGAACAGTAACACCGGTCAAGAAGTCTCCAACATTTGCTCCGTCATCGCAGTAGAATCCTAGGCCCTCCATGAATGGCCTTGCTTCCCTCATAGGACCGTAATAGATTTCCTTGCCTTCGTCAACAACCAAGACCTTGTCGAACAGATTGTAAATGCCATTACCCGCTTGGTACAGGGTGATGATAGAAGCGAGGCCGAAGATGTCTGTCAAGGCTCGCATAGCCTTGGTGTACTCGAGTGCAGTGCTGGCATCCAGACCGCGGGTACTATTATCCCAGCAGTATACACTGCCTCTCGTCGCAAGAGTCTCGATGATGCTGACTCGCTTTCGTTCTCCTCCGGAAACTCCGCGAACGTATTCATTGCCGACCTTAGTATCATGCGTGTGGGATATGCCCATCGACCTCAACAAGAAGTCTCTGCTTTCTCTTTGGAAGTCCTCAGGTGATCCTTGATTGGAAGGTAAATTGAATGGTACCTTCATGCGCGTGGCGAAGTCGATGGTTTGTCCTACAGTGAGGGTTGGGAAGAAAAGTTCCTCCTCCGTGTTCATAACAATCTGGCCCCGGTATTGTTCGGCCTGTTTGGCGTCGAGAGACCCCCAGTGGACATTCCCAGTGACTTCTGCATACCCAAGCCTCTTGTTCGCAAGCATTTTAAGAAGAGTTGTGCATCCGGCTCCAGGTCGTCCGAGAACGAGAAGCATCTCGCCTGGCTTGACACATCCATGGGTGTCCTCCAGAATTGTCTTCAATGGGGCTCCATGTCTTCCTTCCTTGATCGCTCGTGGAATGTTGAATTGAGAACCCACATTCTCATTGATGGCTGCATCTGCACCGACCCCCTTCACGGTTAGGTTCGTCCATGTGACGCCAAGCTTTCGTCGTTTGACTTGGTCCTTCTCTCCCTGCTGCTGCAACGCCTTGATCTCTGGCATCAAATTCCAGTCATTGGAAATTGGTTCCCGGTCTTCTTCGTCTGAACTGTCGTAAACCCTGCCGGATTGCCGTCTTGAGAGCTGGGACGCGCTCGAGATAATGCGCGCGAGCGCATTTCCTTGTGAATGGTTGACCACTGAGGCGTATGCCTCTGGCTCGGACGTGGCCATTGTCAATGACGAATAAATGAACAGTTAAATGAAATCCTAGAGCTTCCAAAAAAGAATTGTAGAAAGAGACTAGAGAAAAGAAAAGGTTCCAACATCATGCCTGGGAATGGGGGAACATTCGATACATGTAGGTCTCCACGCCTCGACCCACATTTGATAGAACACGATCGCGGGCAGTGCTTCCGGTGGAATAACAGTCCGAAGCGCGAGGGAGACTTCCCTTGGCCCTTGAAAGCGCCCCCTACGTGCATCTTCACGGAGGGCAGAGTTCCTGCATCCGGCCCTTTCCTTGAGGTTCGGCCTTCACTTGAGGCCGAACCGTGAAAAGAAATCTGACGAAGTCTAAAGTCATGACGAATCCGCTAGTGCAGTGGAGATCCCGCGCTTGGCGAGCATGATGAGTATCAAGATGGTCGAATCGTGCGGTCTGGAAGCTATTTGAGTGGGGACGAAAGTCCAATCTAGCTGCACTTGGGCGGACAAATTTCTGCATCGGAGTCCGACAATCTTGTTGATTGATTGGCTCGCCCAAAGACCTGGGACAGATGAATAAGCAAATCCGAAATAGTCCCCATAAATGACCGGTAATACCGAGAGGAGGCTACGGACATAAGATTTTGGGCCCGGCGATGGAAACGTGTTGGGCGACGATACGATTGAGCCTGTAATTCGAAGGAAGAATCGAAGGAGAAGAGTACCTGGGATAGATCAGTGCGAATGAAGCCTCTCCTTTTCTTCGGGAGCAACATGGCTGAGGGCGCGAGTCACGTGATACAGAATTCTCAAATACGGAAGGGGGTTGACAAAAGTCATGACCACCCCCGGCAAGGCGTGAGGCGCTTGGGCCAATTAAAGCGATAGGATTTAGGCCTTGGTCCCACAAATTTCCACTTCCAGTGGTGGCAGAACCGGGGGGGTGGTCGTGACTTTTGTTAACCCCCTTCCGTACAATGACGTCGGATCTTTCTATGGTGTTTGAGAAGAAACTGAATTTCACTAGCACAATCGCCACCACAGGGTGCGTGAGGTAGGTTCACCACAAGTTCGAAGGTAAGGATATATTTCATCTACTCATATCGACAGAGACAATGGGATGGATACACGTCCCAAAGCCAGCATCACTCACTCGTTCTCAATGCGGCTCCTTGATTTGCTCTAGTTTTTGTTGCTACTGTCTCCTTTGGCACTGGTTGTTACCGGCAATAACCCCAGAAGGTCTAGGGGTTTTAAAAGGGGTATAATGGAAAGCCGTGTTGTGTTGACACCCAACTCAGTCCCTCACTTTCTTCAAACTAGGCAGTGAGAAGCCGCACCAACCCAATTCAGTGTCTGAAATTTTGAAGCGATGGAGGAAAGGCATGAATCTCCACTGAACAGCCTCACACTCATGCCTGTAAGCCAACAACACTCCTAAACCACCCACGAAGCCCTGAAAGCTAAGATTTCCTAAGATATCCAACTCCCCTTTACTTCCTCGCTTAACAAGCTGATGAGCTTCTTCCCTTCCCGAACGTCACAATCGCTAAAATGACAGGTCCTAACCGCTAACTTTCGGTGACATAATCACCGTAAGTTGCAGCCCCCCATCGCGAACGTGCAGCGTGTCAGGGTATGCTTTTAGTGAGGAATTATATCCTACCCACTCAAAAGCATTATTCTAAAGCCAGCAGAAGGCACCTTTTCAAAATTACCTTCCGGACTTCGGTAAGACTTCGTCCGGAAAAGCTGCTGGTGAGACCTCCCAGAACCGAATCTCAAGCGATGGTTTCGGTGTTCAACAGTAGAGAATGTGGGAATCACGAAGATGAGCATGGTTCATTTATCTGTTTGAATGCCGACCACCTCCGGATGCAAAACCTTCCAAGGGTGCTAGCAAACTCATGTCAAGATGTGGTAAGTTCCTATCGAGGTAGATTTTGTACTCGGCTTCATTTGCAGATTGCACCTTTGATACCTATCGTCATTTTTGGACACAACGGCCTGCTAATTTATGAAATTATAAACTCTAGCTATTGGCTTTGCCAATTAGAAACCGCTTTATCAAATAGATGGAGGAAATCGAGGTCATTCTTCAAGAGGCGAGTCTCGATGAAAAGTTGAAGTTGCTTGCAGGTATTCCCTTGGTCACGGGTATCCCAGCTCATCGTTTTTCTGTTGAAATCAGAGGCCTTGAGCACCTAATAGGGCTGAACGCTATGGGGCTTAGTACCTAGTATAGCTGAAATCCCCCTGTGTATCTAGAATGCCTTGTAATGTGCCCTGTAACGTTGAATTAGTGCAGCTGGCATAGGCAAAGGCTTAGCAGGCCAGGAGTTTAGTGCATGCGACTTAGGGCGTTCAGGGGCTATATATACGGGCTACTTACCACGATAGAACAGCAGTCAATTCAGTATCGTTTACTTGGGTTACATTGCTATCCACGTGACTTCAGTTCAATAGGGGGATCGGGGCGGAAAGAAGCTACGCTTGATTATGCACTCCTAAAAGTGTAACACATATGGTTGCTGCTAAAAGTAATACTCAGGACGGTCCTACGCCATCTCAATATATCACTTAACAATCCCTTAGAAATGAAGCTTCTACTAAAAGACAGCACATTCCACTAGTGCGTAGCAATGGTGTAGTTCACCATAAGAGGGGGTGCTCTCCAAAGGCCTAGCAGCCTCGCGTCCTCAACAAAGTCCCCACTCACATCAAGAGCGAATTTCCAGTCGAAATTCCAGACCAGTTTTGCTAGTGTTATCCTAGATCATGTTAGCCCCCTTTTACCCGAGATATGTAGATGGCTCCTAGATTTAAGGAGCTTCAGGATCTATGCCCGAGACCGCCCTTAATTGAAACAATAGAAAGGAAGGCCGAAGCTACATACCGAATCTCAAGGAACGACAAGTAAGATCCAATACACCATCTAGGACCAAGCGAGAATGGTTTCGAAGCCTCTTTTGTATCCCCAGCGAAATGAACATCATAGTCTGGATGATCAGATGGTAGCCATCTTTCTGGGTGAAATTCCCGGGGCAGGTGGAAATAACGGGGGTCGCTTGCTGTAGCGTGAGCTGCTGTTGCTATGATTGTCTATTATTTATTCCGTTAGAACCCCGCTGTACACGTTCGGGAAGGACATACCCCTTTAGGAACCCAAACTCCATCAATCATTGCTCCCGGACAGACTCTAGGAAGTCCAAGTGGCGCCGGCGGGAAGATCCTCAACCCTTCCTCCACAACTGCATTTAAATACAACAACTTCTTCGTATTCTCTCCATCAATCTCACCACTGCTCGCAAACGCACTCCTCACCTCAGTCTTTAGTTTTTCCAAAACCTCCGGGTTCTTCAGCAAATAATATGTCGAGGCCGGGTTTTAGTGCCCCTGCTTTGAAAGCCCAGACTTCTATTGTGGTGAAGTATGTAGATCAACTTTGTGGATCAGATCAAGAAGAAAGGGGAGATTGGGCGGGGAATGAATATAACGCAGTGGTTTATGTGGACGGCGTTTGATATTATTATGGATTTGTCGTTTGGGGAGTCCTTGAGGATTGTGGAGGAAGGTTCGTGATCTACATCCTTAAGTCACAATGCAGCAAGAACTGACAGTGAGTTCATCGTAGGCAAAGGCCACGTCTGGGTAACCATGCTCTCTGGCTCCGGTTTCCAAGTAGCGCTCGGCTACATTATGCGCCGCCAACACCTAATCTTTGTCAAAATATTGACCCGGATACTTCTCAACAAATCCAGCAAACATATGCGCGAACAGCACGTCTCTATGAGCCGAGGGATGGCTATCAAGAGACTGAACAACAAATTTGCAGATCGGGTAGATCTGTTCTCACATCTCGTGGGCGACAAAGCACATAATACCACCGTGGATTTCCAAGCTGCTCAGGGTTCGACATTGGTAGCAGCGGGGACGGAGACTACATCGACTTTCTTGTCGGGGCGAGGAGTTTGCGCGTTTCTTGATGGCGTATTGGATCGACTTCTGTGCCAATGGAAGAGCCGACATCGCTTTGTCGGTAGAATGTTGCGTATTTGGGGAATTGGTGAGTGGAGTTTATGTTGAAGTTTGAGTAGATATCTGGGGTCTCGTCAGAGTTCGACGTTGATGCTGGAGGTCGGGGGTGCAGATACCTTTGAGGGAGTTTACTCCGACAAAGGAAAGGTCACTGGGAGAGATTCGTACAATGTCACCTAAATAGAAAAGTAATTACTCAGTTTTCGGACTTTGAAACCCTCCAACTTACCATATTCTCTATGGACTTTCTCAATCTCACGTGGCCAATAACCACTTATCCTAAACTGAATCAGGTCTTCGACCTTTGATTTGACCTTTGGAGTTAGATCCGTACCACCTAGAACAAATCCAGAAGTCCGAAACAGCCGCAAGCTTCGGACCAGGAAATTTGGATAGTGGATGGAAGTAAAGTCTGTAAACGCAGAGCCCAAAAATATACAGCGCAGCCTGAAAATACGTCAGAGGATGGCTCCTCCCAATGCGCCTACTGGATCAACTGAGAATAAAACATACAGAGCCAAAGCCAGCGAGAACCAAACCCCAGAAATGGTGGCCTAGCGTCTTCAAGAGCATGACGAATAGGCGAAACGGGGAACTGAGAGTGTGGATGCCACAGTTTATTCACTTCCAGTGACAAAATTGATAAGAAGTAGTAATAAGGCGTAGTCAATCATAACGGCTTGATCTAAGAACATCGTAAGAGTAGCACATGTCTGAGCAGCTGTCTGCAGTCGGTCCGACCCAAAAAACGACGAAGAAAATAATGAACACTCCTATAATGCTAATTAAGATAAATCGTGTCAATTAAAACTATAGTGTATTTTAGTATAATGAGTTCTGCATCCTCTGATTTTTAATTCCAGCGTGAGTAATAAATTACGTGATTAAGCGAATAAGAATTCTCGCGTTTTATATAGCCGATTTTTATAGCTATTATGTGACTGTCTATACTAATTATAAAAATTACGAGGATCTTATTTAATTTATAATTAAGGCGTGTTATATATAAAATAAATTATATATTACTTAGTATATACTATATAATAAAGCAGGCATTGACCCTTTTGGTCGCTATGGTCAACCAGACATTGGCCAAGTTTGCGATGGCGCACATTTCTGGTACTCGGTATGGTTGTTAGCGAGAATTGCTTTTGCCAGACAGGAGCGCAGTCATCCCGATCACATCCATGAGAGAATACTAATTCACAACACGGCCCAGCCTTTCAGTGCCTTGGGCAGGCCGAAGACTCCTCTTCTTTGACCACCTTGTTTGGGGTCTAGAATCAAGCTACCGTGTTCTTGCCAAGATGCATCCTTCACCCGCGGTTGGAGCAGCCGCTGAGGAGACACTTACAGTGGACAAGAAATCATTTGATCCGTATGAGCAGGCAATCACCAGGCTCGCATTGCTCAGGGAAAACAAGAAACTTTCAGCTACTGAGGCGGCCCTGATTACAGAAGCCAAGGGCTTTGAAGACGTCTTACGAGCAGTCCAGGATGCACAAATTAGGCACGTACAAGAGCGAGAGGCTGTAAACAGGTTTCTCTTCGCGACATCTGGGGCCGTCCTGGTTCGGCTTGACAGATTTTCCAAGGCCATTGATATGATGGTGCAGTCAACGAAGATTGCAGCACTTCTATGGGGCTCTATGAGGTTCATCATAACGGTAGGAAATTTGAGTTTGTCAAGCTTTCTTCAGCCCTGGCTGACGGTGTTAATCCTTAGGTCGGGAGAGACATTTTTGAAACTTTCGAAATGTCTCTCAATACCCTAGAACGAATTTGCAATGGTCTACCCCGGTTGGAAACCTATAAATCAACTTTCGACCTTAATACTGTCAAAGTGTTGCAAGACCCATTCACTCGCCTATATTCTGATATGCTTGAATTTTGCTTTAGAGCTATCAAGCTTTACAGCCGAAGTAGAATAAGTAGGTGTTCGATTCAGGAAGCAGAATTATCGGACACAGTTAACAGACTAAGAAACACTCTTCCGTTCAACCTGGCGGAGCCTACGACGAGATTTCGAGGATCTTCTCAGAAGTATAGATGTAAACCGTGATGAAGTTGATAAGTTTGCGCTAGCACAGCACATGCTTGAGTCGAAGACACACTACAAAGAAACAGAAGAGCTCCATCAGAGAACTATCGGTAGTATATCATCTCCTTAAGGAGGAATAATCATTGATCGGCTTACAGACCTTCTCAGCTCCCAAGAAACCCAGACAAGATCACCGGCCATTATCAAGGATCAGATATATGAGACTCCTGGGCTGCTCTCTGTGTATTTTACTGGACGAAGCCACGAGCTGGAGGCTCTTGCGTCGTTTTTCTTTGGAGACTCGACCACAAGTACTTCTTTTCCAAAGCGTGCAGCAATCCATGGAATGCCCGGTATTGGCAAGACTCAAACTGCACTGAAGTTTGCGGACTTGAACCGTGCAAAGTTTTCGGCGGTCTTTTGGACATCAGCGGTAAACAGTATCAAACTATCTCAAGCCTACGACCGCATTGCAGAGCTTCTAGACCTCCCCGAAAAGTCACGCACTGAACAACATGTAAGAGTAAATGCAGTCAAAAGATGGTTTAGCAACCAATCCACGGATACGGACGGCAAATCCTGGCTTCTCATCTTGGATAATGTTGACAAAGATAATATTCGTGATGTCTTCGAGTTTCTGCCCGCAAGCGGTGCCAAGGGTGGGTCGATCTTATTCACAACTCGATCCCACGAAGCAAGTGCCAGGTTGGTCGGTACCTCTGGCCTTTCTGTAGAATTGAAGAAAATGGACAATGAGGAAGGAATTGAATTGCTACTTTCAGCGTCGGAGATCGGCGAAAGAGACACCCTCACGCTTTCCAAAGCTTTGAATATCGTTTCTTCTACAGGAAGCTTGCCCTTGGTTTTAGATCAGCTAGCTTTCATTGCGAGAGAGGCGCAAGGCGGTCTCGATACCTGCGCGAAACACATCGAGGAGAACAAAGCTATGGTATGACCTCGGTCTAATCTCCTCTTCGACTTGGCCTGTCCGAAGCTAACTGAATCTCCAATGATAGACGCTTCGACACAGGAACTTTAATCCTACATACCACGAATCATCTGTGTCTGCAACTTACGAAACAGCCTTTCTCAAGTTGGAACAAGATGAACCTGATGCTGCTCAATTATTCTCTTTGCTATCATTCTTCGACCCCGAGTACGTTTCGACGGATATTCTCACCAACAATGCCGATCAAATAGCATCAGAGAACCCTTTGGTACAAGTACTTAAGTACAGCTTAAACTTCGAGCGGTCGGTTTCTCAGCTCAGACAATTCTCTGTCCAGCGATTCACGAGAAGGCCTGACGAATCGCGAGCTCTCTGGATTCATGACCTGGTTCAGGAAATGTATAGAGACAGAATGTCTACGAATCTCCAAGCAGAACGTTTGGAGTTGGCTATAACATTGCTCCATTCTTGCTTCCCCGAAGAACTTCTGGGAATGGCTGATCCGGCAACTTGGAACAATTACGAGAAATGCATGCCGCACGTTATCGCAGGAATAGTACACGCAAAGAAATTGAACGCCCAAAGCGTGAGATTTGCTCGATTATGTAGAGATGCTGGATGGTTTCTCTATCACAAAGGCCAGTACGATGGGGCAATTGAAATGGCCACGATATCGATTCCTCTGCTGGAAGATAATTATGGGGAGGAAGACGACGAATATATCATGGCAGTGAATCTTCTAGCGGCGGTACACCATACCAAAGGAAATTTTAGGATGGCATTGAAGTGGTATTTCAAAGTGTTGACACATCGTGAAAAGACTCTTGGGCTGACTGACAACACCAATAATACCAAGCACAATATTGCACTTTGCTACCATGAAGCTGGTAACTTCGAGGAATCGAACCGGAGATTCGAGGAGGTAGTTTCGTTTTGGGAGACGAAGTACGGCCTAGACCACAGCAGCACCCTTTGCTCGCAGATGAGCATGGCGAGGAACATTCGTTACCAAGGAAACTTCGATTTGGCCGAACAGATCCTCCAGAAATGCCGAGAAGGACTTTTGAGGGAATGCGGATCACAACACATGTGGACCTTGCTCTCTGGTTCTGAACTTGCAAGCGCCATTTGGCAAGGAGATTCGTCGCGGTACAAGGAGGCGGAAAAGCTGCATCGCGAGGCACTCATTGAAAAGGTCAAACAGCTTGGGGAGGACCATGTGCATACTTGGGACTCATATGCAGACCTAGGCTGTATGATCTCGAAGTGCGATCCATCAAGGAAAGAAGAAGCTGAACAGCTCATGATGAAGGCGCTGAAGCAGTACGCTGAAACCTTGACAATCAATCACTCTCAGACAAGAGAGTTCTATGGTTATCTTGTCGAATTTTACCAGGAGACAAATCAACCAGAAAAACTGGAAATCTTGAGAGAAACATTTGGAATACCGAATACCCCATCTCCATTGATCACTCCACTTGCGGAGCAAGAAAGTCTCAACACTGGGAAGGATGACAGTCAGCTCGATCTCGGAAAAGAAAGAGTGCGAGGAGGTCCCAAATTGGACATTACGCCAGATACAACTTCTACAATGGCAGATGATAAGGTACAACTAAACGACAACACGCCTTCACTCGAAGCATTATTTCCCGATGTCAAATCCCTTCCGGAACCACGACTATCAGAGGAAGAGAACATCGCAGTGCTGGTAAATAACAAGCCTTGCCCCTAAACTAAAGGACAGATATCGATTTGTTAACTTTGGAATAGGCTTGAAATGACCATTCGAGTAAACTTGGCTCATCGCATAAAATTATATTTGCTCTAAATACAAGTCAAGCATAAACTGTCAGGTGCAAAGTAAGTATTATTTAAGGTATAAATTCTGATATTCTTATTCAGAGCTTCTATTGGCCAGACCCCCCTATCTAAGCTCGGCAAAGAAATAATATTAGTATGATCAAGTACAGCGGGTTATATTATGTTACTACGTATTCAAGCCCTAAATTATATAATTTTGCCACTCCTACAGCACAGCATCACCAGATCAAGCCACTAGTTGGATTGTAACTTTGCGGCGGGATTTAGAGCTGAAAGTAAATGCCGAGGCACCTGCTCCTCTGCTGTTTTTGGATTTCAACGCCACGGGTCTCGTCATACACGACTGAGAAGCTGGGGTCAAGTTGCGCTCGGCGAGGCTGGAGACATCGCTTGAAGCACGAAAGCTGTGCTATTGGAGTAAAAGAACGAGATGTCCCGCAGAAAACGTGGCACAGAAATCAAGCCAAACCTGCTTTGCGAACGAACCGCAGCCCGGCGTCGCGAAGAGCCGGAGGAGCGTGAAGGCTGAGCCACGGCCCGGCAAGTGGACTTCCGTGACGCCGGGTCCTATGTGGGATGGCTGTTCCTGCGGGTCTCCCTGGTCAATTTCACCCATTCAGGAGCTCCAGGCGGATTACAAATCGTGAAAAGCTGCCAACGAAGCAGAGCTGAGTTGTCGGGTATCACGTGATATACCCCTTGTGGCTTGAGATTTCCGCTTCAAGCACTGGGGATCCCGGGAAGGGGCGTCCAAGGCGGTGAAGCCGTTGGAGCTGCTTTTACCTTTTGGGCAGGCGGTAGAGGCTGATTTGTTTTAGTTGTGTGCGAAGTTGACTAGGCCGTTGGCGGGCGATTGCCGAGGCAGCATTCGAGCGGCCGCATCAACAGGGCCAAATTAAGGTTAAGCGCGCGTGTTTTATTATCAGCCGATCTATTTCCGCGTGTTTCAAGATTAAATTAGAACTTCCGTCGTGGGGCGTCCGACCTCCAACATCAACAAACAGCACCGATTCTTTGCATTATTCAACGATCGATTCTGCCACGACATGAGACGATGCAACGATGTTGTGGTGAGGAGGGCAGAAGATGACTCCATTCTTCCATTCTGGAGACGATAGGCAGCTGCGCTGACCGACCGGCGTCAACTTTATTGATCCCGGTGGCACTGTGAGCAATCGTCGGATCCAAAACACCGGCCCAATTGCCCTACTGCCCTACTGCCCTACAAGCCACAACCAGCCGGCTGTGCAAGATGCAAGCGCACTCCAACGTAGATACATTTTTCTGTACCACCGCCTCCTGGCAACACCCATTTCCTGTCTGCGCGGCAAAGATATAAAGGTAGGCGAAGGTCCTGGGAATTAGATCCTTTTCCTTTTCGTTGCATCAGCATCCCATTCATACCTTAATATCTCTCTCCTTCCGTCTTTATTCAAGCCGTACCTCGCATATCTCAACAACACTCTCTTGAAGATCTCAAGTCAACATGTATTTCTCAACGGTTCTCCTCGCCGCTGCCTCTGCTTCTCTCGCACAAGCTGCCACCACCATCCCCGTGCAAGTCGGCAACAGTGGTGCCCTCACATTCGTGCCCAACGATATCAAAGCCAACGTCGGCGACTCTATCGAGTTCTCTTTCTTCCCCAAGGTACACCCCCTCCCCATCTTCTCACCTCGTACATAAACTAACCCTCTCCCAGAACCACTCCGTAACCCAATCCTCCTTCGCCGATCCCTGCCATCCCCTCGCAGGCGGTTTCTTCTCCACCTTCATCCCCACAAACTCCTCCGAAGCCAGCGAGACCTTCACAATTGTCGTCAACGACACCAAGCCGATTTGGATCTACTGCGCGCAGACCGTTAAGTCCCATTGCCAGTCGGGCATGGTAGCTTCGATCAACGCCCCAGCGACGGGCAACACGCTCGCAGCATTCAAGTTGAAAGCCAGCAACGCTACAGACTCCACCTCACCACCTAACACCGTCCCGCTCGGAGGTATCTTGGCCGTGAAAGGAAAAGGGACGGTTGTCACCACTAGCATTACAACCACTGTTACCACAACAGTGACGAAGGATGGAAGCACGTATGCTACCACTTATGCGACCGCGTATGGAACTACATATACTACCGATGCCACTCAGCAAGTTTCTACGTCCTTCGGGTCAGGAAGCTCGCCGACTAAGAGCTCCGGAGCCGGCTCCACGAGTGTGAGCACGACGGCCCAACCGGGTGCTGCGACGGCATTGGCTGCTAATGGTGCCATGGTCGGCGCGATGATGCTTGGCGCGCTGGCTTTGTTGTAGGCATCTTGTAGTTTTTTGCAGGGTAGGAGCTTGATCTAGGCTAGGTGTTTGACATGAAGGCGCTGTATTTTATTTAGATTGTGAACATTAAGGTCGGATATCTAATAGACTCTGTTTTTTCACCATTGCTAGCCTTTTCATTTTCCTCACAATTTGTTGCCTGCGTGAGTCGAGTGGCTTATTTCTCCTCACGTGATCAAGATTGAAAGTTCATCGTATCAGCGAACTGCTAATGATTGTCGAGCAGAAGAGACACACGGTTCTCTTTACGGCGTCGATGGCCTTGTAATTTGTATTTCTTTTACCGCCGTTGGGATTTCTCAAGGGCCTTGACGTGATTGGTGTGGCTGAAACTAGGGTACGGCTGGGACGATGTTTCCATTTTCGTCACCGACACCAGGATCCCTTCTTTAAAATCAGGCTCCGCACTTTTCTCTCTTCCTCATCCTGAAAACTCTTTCCGAAAGGTTGTTTATGGCCTAGAATTCTGTCCCGATATCCAGAAGTCCAACATTGTCGAAACCTTGCACACCATCGCACTGTTCTGCAAAACCGCAGAGAAGGCCACATCCACCCTCGAACCAATTCCCGCAGGAATCTTCGAAGCGAAACCACCCGTAGGATGCCAGATTGGAGAAGGCTTTGGGGATGGACGGGAGATGTGCCATCGACGGATTACAACCCTGGACCGCGACGACGCGAGGTTAGCGCGAGGCTCTTCCGAAAGCTCATCAGTCAAGAGAAGAGTAGCACTCAGCCCGATGCAAAAGGAAAGAGTATGAAAGCAAAAGACCCGGTTCAAGTACTCAAAAACTTGAGCCCGGAGAGTGAGGCGAAAGGAGAGGACGACGACCCATCAACATCTAGTAAAGAACCCCATGACAGTTACAGTGAACTGTTAGCTACCTCCCAGACTTCCGCTTCAACGCCTCCAACTATGGAAGATATTGATCGATGGACCTACCACACCGACCTTCAGACATTCGCGAAAAGTCTTCAAATTGCAGCAAACGCAAGTGCTTCCCAATGACAGGACATCTAGGTTATGAGAAGGTGTTTGTGCTCATGCTTAGCTGGGCCGATGAAGATCCTCAGCTCCCTGTATCTTTGGAAGTCCAGAAATTGGCAAACGTCTTCCAAGATTGCTATCGTTATGGCGTCGAGCAGTGGAAAATTCCGGATGAGAACTGTCACTTTGAGCTGGCTACGAAGGTGATGACGTTTGTTGAACCGAGGAATGATAGCAATTCTCACCTGAAGATTGTTTACTATGCAGGACATGCGAGACTCCTGGATACAAGAGCTCTGGCATTGACGAGGTAAGATTGCGGTTTTACTACCTTTTTTTGGGGGGGGGGGGGGGGGGGGGGGGTTTGAAAAAGTTTAGTTCCCGGCCTGAGAAATACCACATCGCGATTAACTGATTTGATTCATTCCAGTTGGCGAAACAAGAAGAATTCCAGATGTCCCCTGGTCAAATGGGGGCAATTCAAAGCTTTATGGAAGAATCACCTAACGATGCTCTGATCTTACTCGACTGCTGTGCTTCTGGCACGGCGAATACATCCGAGGGGAGCGGAGTTACTGAGATCATAACGGCTTGTGCCTGGAATCGAATTGCAAATGGGGTCAGGGAATACTCTCTCACCAATGCGCTCGCTGTCGAATTGCAACTCTTGAGCCTCCGGCGCTCGTTTAGTGTGGGGGAGCTGTACAGAAATGTGTTTCTCCGGACGCAAAGCAGGCAGCCGACGATGAGAGCAGAGGATGGTCGACATTGGGAGAGACATCCAGCTCCTATTCACCTGGTCTTAACACAAGATACTTTGCGACCTAGGAGCATTCAACTTTCAGTGCAGCCATTGCCACCCTCCGCGGACGTACGTCCTATTCAAATAGAAATTGATGGCACGGAACCACTGCCACCCGATTTGGTGCCGGGGAGTATCCTGAATACTGGCCTAGCTGAGGAAACCAGTCAACTCAATTTCCGATCCACAGAAAGGTTTCCCCGATTAGCATTTGCTGTACGCTTAGGAGAGACGTTCCGACCCAGCGACGACATCAAAAATCTATTCGCTTCATGGCTTCGGGATATGCCAGCCATCGCAGAAGAGGTAAAGATTGAAGCAGGGTTCGACAGCTTCTCTACCCTTCTAATCGTATCAATACCATTCGCTCTTTCTGCATACATCCCCTCCCACGGAGCTGTGTTGTCCCTTGGCCCAATCTTATCGGGGAACAAGATCGTTGACTGGACACCTATCACTTCTGGCCCAGCTCCTACCGCCTATGTGACGCATCATGCTGCCGGAATGGCGGCTTTCCTGCACAAGCCTCCTATCAGCCAAGGCCTCCCCCAAGTCCCGAAGGGTCGCGCGGGTTGATGAGGGATTTATACAGTTTTTGTGAATAACGGGGAAAGTGATAATACTTATCCCCAGCTTACGGATTTTAGACGGGACGTGAGTGGAGAGAAGACGGTCCACACTTCTAAGATGGTTGAGAAATCTGGGTACGGGGAATGCAGCAAACGGCGTCGAGGAACGGATCAGATGGGTCAGAGGAGTGGCGCAAGTTGTGCAGGGAGGAAGCGAGCGAAGTGTGGATTTGTGTTTCTAGTGAAGCATCAAGGGAGTAGGGACAGTAGAGTAGGTCCTGTGCTGTTGGGCGAGTGAATTTGGTTTGGATTTAATGTATTGGTGTTAGTTATCTGCTCTTGTGGTTTACTAATCTGATCTGGGGGGTGGGGGTTCACGAATAGCCTAATAGGTCTTAACGAGTTATTAGGTGGATGGAAAGAGAGCCGCGGGGATCTTCTCCGACTAGGTCTTCCTGGTAGTGCTTTGGCTGGGTTGGGCTGCGGTGTCGAGGGCGAGGAAACCAGAGGAGAGCACTGAGGAGACGAGGTACACGGGTTCTTGGCGTTTCTAGGCTGTGTCGTATATGAAGGGGAGAACGTTGTCTATGCTGAATTGCTGTTTACGGGTGACTCTTGGCAATGAGCGAGAGAGTTATATGCATGTTTTGAGATGAGAGTTCGTCCGAGCTTATTCCAACGTCCCAAGAAGGAAAGTCGAAGAGGGCGGGGTGGGGGTGACTCATTCGCCGCCTTCTCAATTGATCTACTGCGGAGAATGAATAAAAGGTCCGGGAGTTATTTTGTAAAAGAGAAAATCGGGTGGTGATCTTTGATATACGAATACGGCGCTCTTGCGTGGACTTGCAGGAATACCTTGGACGTTGAGTAAGGACGAAGTGACCTCCCAAGGTTGAGGGAGACGAAAGTGTTCCTCAAGTTTTAATGAGCCAAGAAAAGAAAACGAGCGAATCAATCAGTTCACAAACCCCTGGCAAACACTTCACTCCTTCCCACATTAAGTAGATGCACCATTCATTCGGCTCCCAAAGAGCCGCTTCCGCCAAAGGTCATGAACGCAGTCTGTACAGCCAAGTGCGCAATGGTCAATAGGCCTGCATTGAATTGGGATTTGCGGGATTGATAGTATGGTATGGAGCGGCAGATCTCTAGTGCTGGGTAGCGCTTCGTTGCTGCGTATCCTGTATGAGTACGACTGAGAGGAGTGTTAGGATGGCCCAAGTAACCGAGGGAGTATTCGTCGGAAAGAACTCTAGGAGGTGCTGGTGCCTGTGATGTAAGGGTTTGAAGGATATAAATAAGAGACGTGTTGTATAGCATCAGTGTTGTTGAAGTGGCGGGGCTTTGAAAGATGAGGAGGGTCGAAAAAGGAGGTTTGCTCCTCTCGCCATGTTCTTTTTGCTTAGGGAGCGGGTACAAGTTGATGAGAAAGTCGGGGATTGCCGGGAAGAGGTGGAGTTCCAGGGCCGGTCGGCGCTAAACTGAATAGGGAGCAATGGGCGAGCAACCCTGTCCGTCCCATCAGGTTCGAGAATTCTTCAAAGAGTTGTCTGCAATTATCGATGCTGCTGGGTGTGACTATTACCTGGTATGATGGTTGATCAATGCCTTTCGGGAGCTTCGTTGAGTGGTGGACTTCCAAGTGTATACGTGGGCATCGTGTCTCCCTCGGCCGCCTCCCTCGACTCAAGTCTTCCACAATTCCTCCTCAACGTCACCAAGTTTTATCCTTCTTCTGACTTCTGAAGTTTCATTGCACCTCTTCGGTTTCCCTCATCATTTCCTACTCGGAGTCATGGATAAAATAACAATCACCAAAGCCCTCGTTTTCGACGTCACCACCGAACTCGGCCTCATTACCAGCATCAGTCCCTCTGGAGATAGATTCGATGCAAAGATCATCAATGGTATAGGGCTGACTTTCCTCCCCATTCTTATAGATTGTTACGTCCATCTCGATGATGACATTGGGAAAGCGTCTCGCCTCCTTTTCCAACTAGCTAAGGTAGGTGTGACCACAGACGCCCTAGACACGGGTCACTTCACTGGTCCTGTGAAAGACTCGCTCCGCAGCAGCTCTTGAATGGCAGATGTCCGCTTCACCGGGACCTTCGCGACCAGCACAGGGAGCATTCATAGCCGGTTCCCGGGAGTTTCCAAAGCAAGCTTGATTGACAATCCTCAAGCAGCTTTCCGCTTCGTGGAAGACAAAGTAGCAGAAGGTGCTGATTATATCCAGATCGTGGCCGATGTGCCTGGTATGAGTCAGGAAGTGGTGAATACGCTCGTTATTGAGGCTCGGAAACGTCGGACGTTGACTGTGGCCTACGCGGCTAGGAATGGAGCGCTTAGTTGATGAAGGAGGAAGGGAGGGTTTGTGTTCCCACTCTTGTCACGGAAGAGAAGATGGCGAATGGAAAAGTTTTTCCTGGCTTGAAATATTCCGCCGGCAAAAGAGTCAGTCACCCGAATACACAAAGCTGGTGTGCCTATTCTGACCGGAACCGATGCGAACCAGTCGCTCATGGTTGTAGTAAAGTATGGCGAAGCTCTTCATCGCGAGTTGGAACCCCTCGTCGATGCCGGATTGTCGAACGAGGAGGCTCTGAGAGCTGCAACAATCTTGGCAGTAGAATGGTTTCGGTCGGGGAATAGAGCGGCGATTGCTGTTTGGAAGAGAGCAGATATGGGTCCTTATCGGTGGGAACCTGGTGGACGACATCGCAGATACCATAAATGTGGAGAGGGTTTGGATCGCCGTGGGGGAGTCCCGCTGGGGTGAAAAAATCATTTGATATGCCAAATATCGCCGTCTATAGTAAGCCCTAACTTGAATATTTGCACCTAATTGAGAGTTTCGTGAAATAGGGGAAGTTATTCGCGGGACCAAGTCACACTTGCCACAAAGAAAAGCCATTGGTCAGAGGTTCGCAAAAGCATTTCCGAACATTTTTGGGACCAGTGGTGAACAAGGAATGATGAGAACGGAGACTTCTAGTTCTTGGTTTGGAGAATGCTCGATTTTGAGTAGCATGAAGTCCTTCTCAAAAGTTAGGCCACAGGTGGAAGAAAATGGTGTTATGAGGGTGTATTAATCTGAGAACTTGACATCTTGAATTGCTCAAATCCATGATTTAGCAATCTGAAAATATCACCGCAGACTTGAGAAGCAAGCGTGAATTAATTGCGAAATACGAGGAGGGATTCTCCGGAGCAGGGGCAGATGTTGGAAGCTTCATCTTCCCGGACGAGAGCCCCTGACTTAGGGGTAATGATGGAGGATGGCTTCCAACAATCATTTTCTTCGCAATTGATGCATTGGTTTTGCCAAACGAGATACGCGGTGAAAGAATCTTGGTTTGAAAAGTTGCGGAGAAGTGGACTGGCAAAAAGAATTTGATGAGGTCGACTGTCGGACGTCGCGACTCAGCCCGCACGTGATGTTTACACTAGTCTCTTTCGGCTAATCCCTCGCGCTAGCGCCCGGTCTGGTGCGTGGCACTCTCCAAGAAATCCCACACGTAAGAAAATCAGGCCTCCGCCGGTTGCATGACTGAATGCTCACTTTTCTACCAGCACCTCGAATGAATACGATAGGGAAAAAGCTAGACATGCGCTTATTCAAGGAGACATATCTCGGTCCCAAAACGGATCTCACCCCTGAATCTGAGGACCCCTTACCACGTCAACAAAGTGAGATCCAGATCCCACAGCTCAACCCACAAATGTAAGAGTGGCTATGATCGTTCCTGTAGATTTCCGAGACGGCGGATACGCAATGCACTCATGTAAATAATAGCAATAAATGGTCTTGAGTTTGCACGTCCCCTGGTGGGGATATCGAGGCAGATTTCTGAGGATGCGGCTACCAATTCGCATATATCTCGGAAAATTCGTACCGGACCGCGACTTTGGGAATATACATATAATATAGACATATGAGTACTTGATTTATTGAGCGCGCTCGCGGCTTCAAATTGAGCCCAAGAAAGTGGCTGAGAGAAGAGTTGTTGTTCCTGTCGATCGCATTCGAGGTAGATGGGGTTTTATGGGGGTCGAGCTTTGGGCAAGTCTCCTTCATCTGTCGACAGGGATCCTGACTAGCGCAGCCGAGCAAGCACCTTTCTGAATTTAACAGCCCTCTCCCCCGATCCTGTCTTCCCTCCTCAAATCTTCTTCCTCATCTGCCAACGCGTCGTGGCACCGCCTCCATCCACCAACAATTCCACCACCCCGCCATCACAACTTAATGCGCCCCCTTTAACACGCCTCGAGGAGCCCAGACACGTCGAGAGCCGGAATCTGTAAGTTCCAGATTGATATGCACCCTGGCCCCTACGCAATCGTTCCCAGGCACTCCCTTGCGCCTCCCGCTCGACCTCCAAACAATTCAACAACCACTTCCATCTCTCCCATCACCATCCGCGCCTCTGCAAAACGCTGTATCTGGATTTCATAGCACACATCTCGCTTCACCCAGAGGGCAACCGGGGTCTAACATCTTTTCCCGCAGGCCCTCCGGCACAGTCAAGAGTTCCTCCACCCATCACAACCAGCAAGATGGTACCATCCCCTCTACTTCCGAGTCACTGGACTATCTGCTCATGCAATCAGGTTCTCTTCAAGCGAAAGCCGGTCCAATATCAGCCCAAGCCACACATTGAAAATGACGAAACCGAGGTAAGCAATCCGAGGAAGGACATAAGGCAAGGATGCGGTAGCTGATTCCAGGGATAGGTTTGGGTGATCAAGGCAACTGGAGAGATATTTATAGACTATGAGCAATACCTGGCTCGGTATACACCTCTTTTCCACGTCTGCTGTTCGATATGCTAACATTTTGCAGAATGGACTTTTACAAACAGGTTAGCAGAACACCTGCTCTAATACCAATACCCGACTTGTTCTAACACTCTCCAGCGACGATTCATCTGCCAAATCACTGGACACTCTGGATTGTCGTTTTTTGAAGCACTGAAGTCTGAGGTAGATCATGTCCCGTTGACTATTTTTGTATTTTGGGCCGTGCTAACTTGTCTGTAGCTTGCAGGCGCGCAAGAAGTTGAAGAGGCATTCCCCGAAGCTTTGAAAGGTCCGATTCTAAGACGCGTACAATTCCAAACTATATCTCGAATCGATACCCTCGTCGACCTCATCTTTGACGAATTTCGATCCGACTACTACCCGGGCGAGGCGGTCACAGTACACGTAGTCACTGGCGAACGACTCACAGGAATTGTCAGGGACAAAACACGCTTTGGATCGAAGGTTCTACCAGATGGCACGGTTAGTGCACCCTTTTCACGGTATTTCGTCAGCCTTGACAATCGCCCTACCGAGGAAGCCGTCGTAGATGACGCGCATATCACACGGGATCGCAAGATCTTCACAAAGCAGGTTCTGCGGTCATTTATCAAAAAGACGGTTACGAGAGAGGCGTGGACCGGTGCGCCGTGGTTGGTGAAGCCGGAAGTTGCCCAAGTTTATCATATCGACACTCGAGTGCCTCCACATCTTCGTTACGAGAGCAAGGCCGCAGAGCGAAAACAAAAGCAAGCGCAGCAGAAGAATGGCCAGCCAGACTACGATGGAATGGTTGGCAGCTTTCAAGGAAATGCTTCTCGACTTCCTGAGTTGAAGCCAGCACCAAAGAGCCACAAGAGCAAGCAGCAGCAACAGCAGCAAGGTCAGTTGGCTAAGAGTAAGCAGCAGTCATTCTTGAATCCTGCTCCTAACAATCCACTTCCTCCCCAATTCGTTCCTCAACCTCCTTACGTATCTCACACATTCCAAGCTGTCGGCCCACCTCCACAAGTGGGACCCCATGGACCCCATGGACCCCATTTCACCAACTACCACAACGCCAGCTTTACCTTTGCACCGCTGGCTTCGATGCCACCCGTTCCTCCGCCACCTCCACCCATCAAGTACCCCATCGAAGATCTGCAAGTTGCTCCAAGACACAATGCGCCACAGCGACCGACACTCAAATTCTTCTCCCAAGACACACCTACAGACATTGGCACGACAAAAGGGGAAGGAAACGGCATTCTCATGAGGTCTATTGGACCGTTGCTGGAGTGTTGGGATACATTGAACGTTTATTGCGAGATTTTGAGGCTGGACTCTTTTACTTTCGACGATTTTGTTGAGGCAATGCAGTTCTCTTCGGAGGATGTTGACTGCGAATTATTTGTTGAGACACATTGTGCCGCGCTGAAGATGCTTGTTAGTTCTGAGGCGGAAGGTGGAAAGATTCACGTCCAGTTACCAGATATGGACGAGGAGAGCGAGGATGAGGATTCTGCTGCAGAGGCCAGCCCTGCTCCGACACCAACCCCTGAACCAGAACCGAAACCCAAAGGAAGAGCAACTCGGAGCAGTCTGGCGAAGGCCGAGGCCGAGGCACTCAAGGCTGAGCCGGAGCCCGCGAAGGAACCAACCCCAGAACCCCAGAGTCCTCATCGAGCAGCCGAGATGCAAGTAGAGATTGGTTGGATTGATCGTTTGAGAAAGCGTGACTTCAAGAACGGTGGTTGGCAGATCATCATGGTCGGACTGTTGCATCAGCTTTCGAAGAGCCCTCGAAATTTCGAATCCTGCGAGATTCTTCTAAAGGAGCTTGCGCCTCTCGATATGCCACCAACTTCTGAGACTGCCCGCCAACAATACGCCAAACTCGACGTTAACCTGAGAATCCAAGCCCTTCAGATTGTCTGCATGCTGATTGCAGAGACAAAGGCAGTCCGAAATTATATGGAGGAGTGCAGTGAGCAGATGACCACATTCCGCAAGGAGAAAATCCAGTTCCAACGTGATCGAAAAGCCTTGTAAGTAGTCACGTGATGAGTATTATTCTTAATACTGACCAGACACAGACTTGAGGAACTCCGTCTATTGAACGAGGAGCACAAGATCCTTCTCCCAGCGAATCTGCCCCCATCCCCGATTCCAGAGAACAAACCTCTGCATGCAGATGTCAAGATGACAGGGGTCGAGGAAAAGACCGGAGACGAGACTGAGGAGGAGATCATCGATACCGATGAAGATCCACATCTAGGAAGATCGTTACGACGTGGTCTTGACCGAGCTGCAGAGAGGAAACGAAAGCGCGAGCTCGAGCAAGAGAAGAAGGAAAAGGCTGAAGCCGAGGCGAAGATTCCAAAGCAGTCGAAGCAATTCACGAAACTCATGAAGGACATCGCCAAGAAGGAAGAGGCAATCAAGGATTGCGAAGATGAGATCGCTATCCTGGACAACGATCTTCGAGAAGCAGATTGTCCGCGAACACGTGTTCTGGGCAAAGACCGATTCTGGAATCGATACTATTGGTTTGAGCGTAATGGCATGCCGTATGCTGGGATGCCAAACAGCTCAACAGCGGAATCAGGTTATGCTAACGGATGCATTTGGGTTCAGGGTCCTGATGATCTGGAGCGAGAGGGTTATATTGACATGAAGCCGGATTGGCAAAACGAGTACCGGATGAAGTTTGGCATGTCGGTTCCGGAGCGAAAGAAAATGGAGGAAGGCGCCACGAGTCTCTTCACTGCACACCAATGGGGTTACATCGAGGATCCGGAGGCACTTGATGGCTTAATTTCATGGCTTGATACTCGTGGAACCAGCGAGGTGAAGCTGCACAAGGAACTCAAGCTTTACCGAGATAGGATTGCACGAAATATGGAAAAGCGAAAGGAATACCTCAACCCGGCGGAAGACAAGTCGGTCGATTCAGGTCCCAAGCGCATGTCGACCCGTCGGAAGGAGCAACACGTCGATCACACAGCTCATCGATGTCTGTCCTGGCACAACTCGATAGCCCTGGACGAACTAGGGCACTTGCATTCAGATCAACCGCGAGCACGAAAGCCAGCGAAGAAGGCCGCAGCACCACCGCCTGTGGTTGAAGAGGAGCGGCAAACACGAAGTGAGGGGAAGGGCAAGAAGCAGAAAGGCTTGGGTCGGCAGGGCACGAGATACGAATTCTAAACTGGGGTGCGACTTTCATCATTCTATTGGGTTAGAGGCATCCTCACTAGGGCATTTTGTTACATAAGTTACTGTCATCTTGGACGGAGTACGGATTACATTTGAGCATGGAGCATGGAGGCGGCACTTGCTGGCGTTGCTGATGAAAAGTGGCCGGACATGAAAATTGGCGTTGTCTGAGTCGTCTGATATTCAATGGTTGGCAGAAAAAAGCTCCTGCAATTGCGGCCGGGCTTTAGACAATGATGTTTGCGTACTATACATAGCTTACTAGACGCGAATCAATTGGTTGATTTCAATCGCGACTGCCTTGAGTATTTGTGGTTGCTGCCCGGTTTTTCGGGTGGCAGGTGCTTCCTCGGGACATTTTTTGGCGATTGGTGTTTTTGTAAGGCCGAACCATCACTACTGTATTTCAATCTGAGCTACCCACGACGGGCCCAGCTATAATACGCCGTGTTTCCTTCCGGAGCACATTATCCAAACTTCGGATATCTCACTCGATCGAATATCGAAGCAAAAGACAATCGAACTTTAAAAGATCACCATGGCTACACTACTTGGTGCTTGGGTTTGGTTGGTTTTGTTGTTACGAGTTCGGCTGAACTGGGGTGGTGCTTGGACGGAAGGTGGCCGCAAATGGCGAAATAAGTGACAGAGTGAAGCTTGATAGTCCTAGCTGAGATTATTTGCTTCTTTGTTAAGTCATCTGTTCTAGGGAAATGGAAGGCTCGATCCTCGGCTGATCAAAAGTGCTGTGGATACCGTAAGGCGATCTGGCTGAGCACGTGCCAAGAGTCACGTGCACGACAGCAATCCGACTTCTTTTTGGATTACCCAGTTGAGGTTGATTTTCTTATATTTATCGGTTCCGCCAGCTTGTACTGTCGGATTTGGCAAGAATAGCAGGAACTCAATTTAGGTATTTTTTCTTGCACCCCGCCGGTGTTCAATTTGGTTGCATAAATATTTCAAACCTTGACTCTCTGTTTTGAATATAAATTTCCTCCTTGGGTCCAACTGCTTCCCTTTTTACCACCAAACAACCCCAACCTCAACCGCTACAACAAGCTTCTAGAGACAGGTCTACCAGAGTAAGTAATGGAGGACGATCCTCTCCACCAAGAAGCTGCTTTGCTCACGGGAGCAGCTCCCTCATCAATCGAAACCGGACAGGAGAGAGAGTCGACTAACAAACTCACATAATCACCAACCTGACAACGATTCCTGCTGTAGGAATTCCAGCGAAATTCATCCTATGGAAGCTCCCCCCTTTCGAAATCCGCGAAACACTCTTTGACACTTGGCACATGTTTCCTTCTTCGCAGGGAATGGCTTGGAGACTCGTACTTTCACTGGTGCCGTGAGGTACCACTCTTGTAGTTGCTCTCCGATCTTTGCAGATCTCGTACTGCCGTGACATCAAGCGCTTCAAGAAACATAACCGTCAGTTGTATCTTGGTTTCTACAGCCACAACGCGCTGGTATGGCAAAGAGAGAACTAGAAGCTGTTGAGTCTATTCACATAGACGCTTGGCAATCATTACCCCCGCATCGCCAATTGCAAATTACTGACGCATAAACTATAACTACGCTCTCGATTTAGCTAGAGAGAGGAAACGAAATATGCTATTGGGGGGAGTAGTTAAGTAGTTTATTCATATATAAATAAAGAATCGTGATTTTAGGAGTCCCATAGAATAATATCAAGCTGCCTTTGCCAAGCGCAAACCTAGCAGCAGCGTAGTAGATAGGTACATGTTATTACAATTCAGAATTAAAGACACATAGGAGCCTTTATTTGCATTCGCGCGTACACATTAGAACTACCCCGCTATGAAGTGAATTTACCCCGCACCTCCTGAAAATGTACAGGCAACTAGTACTATCAATTTCTTGATAAAAAATAGTCGTATTAATTTCGAATAACTTTTGATCGAATGTCAAGGGATCGGAGATATCCGGTGGGTGCAATAGGTACCCATCACGTCGCCTACGTTGAAGTAAAGATTACAAGCACCCTTTTGCATGAAACTCCATCACGATCAAAACGAAACGGAACGTCCGGAAGTCAAAGTGGTGTCGACTCAGAGGTCGACAGCAAGGCAGAAAGACGAGTTGATCAACTGACAAGGAGGGCCAATGAGAAGATCAATCAGAATCTCAGTCAAAGTCTCTTGAGATCGAAAACATGGCATTGATGCGCCTGCAACGCAATGCAGAATTTTTCTGGTTGCCCAAACGGCTATCTACCCGTGTTCGATTTCTCCCACAGGACCAAAACTACCCAAATTGCCGTCGCTGGGGTTGCACCGATAAGTGCAGGTCTAGCCGATGGCTGTGAAGGGAGGGTTGGAGTTTTCAGAAGTAATAGAAGCCGATCGGTTTCCTTCGACGCCTGATTTGCCCAGATCGGTAACATGCCCAACGCCGACAGATAGAGACGGGAAAGCCGAACGAAAGCCGAAGGAAAGCAGGGATCACAACATCCCATCGTTCCCAAGACTTCATGAGGATACAGTTGTCACGACCTTGCGACAATCCATGCTCAATATCCTCAATGCCGACATCGCGCCTCTCCAGCGAGCTCTGGTGTGATGAGTACTTCATCGGAAAACATGCACAATGACAGAGCGCATGCCGTCGACAATGGAGCCGCCAGCGAAGTGTCCGGTCGGCCACCATTCAACCTGGAGTTCGTCAACATGAACGTTGCTTCGAAAGCGGAAAAGCAGATGAATAAGAAGGTTATTCGTTCAATGGCCATGAGAAGCTACCGTCAGAAACAACAATTTCAACGAACGAAAGACGAGGAGGCAAAGATCAGGAATAGAGCCAGGGCAGTACAGCCGCGATCAGAGTCGAAGAGGGGCAATCACTCTGAAGCGCACTCCCAAAGGCCTGGATCGAGCCATGCTTGGACATCTGAGGTCGATTTCTCCGATATCTCGTGGCTGGAAAGCGCATCTCCCTCCAGCAATCTCAGTGATATTGATTCTGGATGCGAAGCGTCCCTGCGGAGCGCATCGCCCTACAGCCACCACAGCGACGTTGATTCTGGTTTTGGCGAGTCTCCTAATCAAAGAAATGCTCTCAGGGATCCGAGGTCAAGAGATTTCGCCCCAGTTGCCAGTCCAATTACCCTTCTGGGTGCTGGACGAATCGACCCTTTTCGAACGTCGTCGTCAGATACCGGCCCTTATATCCACGAACTCATTGACCACTGTAAGTCTGTTTCGCACTGCAATGAAGATCTTTGGTCGGTGATCTCCTAGGACTATTGCTGATACTAGGGTGCCAATAGCCGTTACCACGATATGGCCTGGCTTTCGTGTCCGTGGCGATCAGGGCAAGGAACTTCCTTCGGCATGGCTTGCGAAGACATACCAAATACCAATTGCGATGCATGCACTGCTATTTGGTGCAGCCGTTCACATGGACATTCTCCGGCGGCCGCGAATAAACCTCGATAACCCGATCCGCTTATACCACAAAGTGCAAACGATGAAGCTGTTGAAAGAGGAGCTCCGAAGGCCTGAGAAGATGCCGCTAGATGATGTTATCTTATCTATCTTGGCTTTGGGAACGAATGAGGTAGAAACAATGGTGAAGAATACAAGCCACCAGACCCGATCTCCTTTCAACTCGCCGCTGTCTAGCGCTCAGTGGCTCGATGTCTATGGAAGTATGTCTTCTGTTCCGGCCCACGTTATCGCCATGCGGTCTCTAGTAGGTCGCCGAGGTGGCTTGGAAAGTATCAAACTGCATGGTTTGGCGGAAGTCTTATCATTGTTAGTACCAAACTTCTTCAAATGCTTCATGGGGGACCTACTCTTTGTCAAACGAAATGTATCTAAAGGGCATGTTGGTAATGGCTTTTGAACTCTAGGTCCGATATTCTAGGATCTACACAGCATATGTGCAAACCATATTGGCCTCTGCTCCGGCGGGCGATAGCCAATGACGCCCCCCATAGCGTTTTACCTAGAAACCTTGGGCAGGCATTTCAAACGCTCGTTTCTTTTGGAATCAACATCAATGCGGCCAATGTACTCCAGTCCATGGTTGACCTTACTTTTATCATCGACTCTCACTGTAGAGGAATTAACCCGATCTCGGACCTCCAAGTCTTCATCGAGAAGCGCAATGCCATACAACATAGTCTTATGTCATTGCCGACCGGGGATGAGCTGGAATGTGGAGAAATCAGTAGCGTATGCCTCCATGAATCGATTCGCCACGCGGCAATCATTTACAGTGTTGCGGTGACATTTCCCCTGCCTCCTGTCAGTGGCATATTCCGAAAACTCGCTGGTAGACTGAAAGACATCCTGGAAAAATCAAAACTCGATCCATGTTGGCAACTTTACCCAAAAACACTTCTGTGGATGCTGATTCTGGGTGGTATTGCTGCCTTGGAGACAACGGACAGGGCTTGGTATGTTCGGAACTTGGCAGCTCTGTCAAGTGCGTTGAACTTGGCGGAATGGAAGGACGTTGCAGAGGATGCTGAAAACTATCTGTGGCTTGAAAGCGCTTGTGATGCTGGCGGGAGCAGTCTTTGGGATGAAGTGACGAATGAGAGGCTTCTAGATGGAGTTGACATTACAGAACTCCCAGGCTTCTGAGTTCTCATGTGTGCGTGAAGCTAGGGCTTGAAAACGGTGGCTGGGTTCCGAGGAATTGCATGAAGGTACTGTATCAGAGGGGAACGACACATTGTTTTCTTTGGCTTGGGTTTGGTGGACGGGGAAATCATGACAAAACAAAGCCGCTGTCAGTCACTTGACCAGCGCTTTCCTTCCTAATAAGGGCTTTCTGCGCTAGAAGAATGAATCAGGACTCGAGAGCGTCCTCGAGGGGATTTTGAGTGACTGGTTATTGAAGCTTCCGAGCGATATCCCAATCGGGATTAAACTCTCTAGCGAAGACGAGCGCCTTCCCAACCAGGTTTAGAGTGCGCCACAGCGGAGGAAGCAAACAAGCGATGTCCCAAACGAGGATGGCCCTGACGCAAGATTTCCGCCCCACTCTGCATTAGGCACTTCCAACATGGAAACCCTCCATGTCTCCGATGCCGCCGCAATTACCTAGTAGTAAGGATTCCACGGGATTAATCCCCAACATACTGCACATTGTCAGATGTGCTGCCTTGAGAAAATCGGACAACTTCGGGGCTGGAGCCGGAACACCATGACATCAGTGGCTTCCCTCTCAGGAATGATCGGTGGTGGTACAAGTGAGTTATTGAGAAGCTGCCTACAATTATAATTGAAGCTTTATCGAACCCAACTCCGTCAATTGAACGGCCAGTACTATATACAGCGTGGCTCAGCTTCCAAAGAGAAGCCGGACCATTTCTTCTCTCAATAAGGATCTTCAGCACTAAGTCAATCATCAACGACAAGCTACACCTGGAACGTCTTCACCAATAATGTCTCTCAGCTACAGTATGGATACAGATTCATTCTCCGAATACAGAGATGGAGGCGGGGAAGTCCCCAGTCCTGTCGACTCAGACCTCTATCAGGTGTGTGGAATACTGAACAACATCCTCAAAGACGAGACATTCAAAAGACTAATGATGACCTGAAGTGGAATCAACAAGAAGCCATACTTAACTTGGAGACATCACTACAGCGTACGATGTTTTCGAACGGCGGGTTATGGCCAGTTGCTGCAATGTCTCCTAGCAGCCACGATGTCTCTTCTCCGCATGTATGCTCTAAATTTTGACGCTCGTTGCTAAATTATGCAATGAAAAAGGAAACCTCATGCTAAACTGGGGCAGGGTGAGCAGCAACCTGTGACTGTCTGGGAAGAAACGGCGCGGAAGGCGAAAGCAGATATACCCAGTCGACAAGAGAAAAACCTGAATCAAGACCTAGACACAATCCCTTTTCCTTATGGAAATCTGCCGTTTGACTTTATTGCTACGACCTCTGTTTCTCTAAGGAGCGGAGGACGCGTAAGCGAGGTACGAAGGCACCCGGTTGCGATAATGATTCCCCACGGACGTTAACTCATTTCAGAGACGAAAAAGGCAAAACCGAGATTCACAGCGTGCTTTTCGAGCCAGGCAGCGAACGCACGTTCAGAGTCTCGAAGAACGACTGGCAGATCTGACACAGCAGTATAGGCAGCTTGAGCTCGCGTACCTGCACCTCAATACTAAAACCCAAAGTCTTCTGGAGAAAGTTGAGATCAAAAACGAGGTCGTGGATTCAAGTGTGTCTTTGTAGAAAGAAAGCTATGATCAATCCACTGGAATGAATTACCAGTAATTATATTGGTCTGAATATTGTGTATGTGGCTTAGAGAATGGGACGATAGTGTCTGGCGCTAAACTCTTGAATTGTAGGCTAGGTTGTGTTAGATAATTCAACGAAGTACAACCATCTAATCGCTGACCTCTACTATTAGCTTAGTAATTAATTTATTAATAAAGCAGGGTTTTTATTTTAAAAGAATGACTAATAAATAACTCTCTAGGTTTAATAAACAAACTAACTCCATTTATTTCAATTATATTTCAATTATATTTCTAATATTTTGCTTTCATATAATAGTAAAGCTTAAATCTAATAACCTTTTTCTTTACGGACGAAGGGATAAGCAATCGCAAGAAAGCGCTATCGAAAGTGGAACATGTAAAACGACACCTCGCGAGTGTCGATCAAGGGCTAGGGTATTGACGAGGCAACGAGCCCGGCTTCAAAACTCCGTGTTTTTAGCGATAGTTTCAGGCATCGCAAAACTAAAGTCTCCCACTTCACTTGACAAATATGCAACGACTATTAATTGTGGCCTGTTATAATTTATATGTATATAATTGAAGAAGCTAGAGTGACCTCTTGTAAAGCGATTTAGTGAATGATGTGAAACGCACACAATTGGGCTTCGCATTTGTTTCTTAGTGACACACGTTTTAACTCGTAAAATCTCGGACTTTTAAGAGTGGGCTCGTAAACGACTTATAATCAGCTACTGTGGGAGGGGAACTGCAACAAGACAAAAACCCACATAAAAGTACACAGAGCGCAAAACGTGACTAACGGCAACAGCAACAAAAACAAAAACAACGCGCGCAAAATAGACGTAAAACAGTGTAGAATCAGTGTGCAAGTACGTAAAGCTCAAATTGATTAAAGTGATGTATGTTGTTTCTACAGCTACGGAAACTCTGGCCTTCTTATGCGAAATGCCAAAGTCACATGATCTCGGCCCTGGCCATAATCATGTGATCAGAATCTCAAAACTACCAAAAATCGCGAAAATCTACTGAGTACGGCCTGCCGTACCACACTAGGTTTAGTAGTGAATACTAAATTTGTGTAGGAAAATTCATGACTGGGCGAGTCCATTTATGAAAAGACAGGATTCGCGACTTGGCCGGAACAGATTCCGCCACCAGCCACGGCTGATTTGACACGCGTCACGCTCGGGACTTAGCATCAACTACCGAGCAGGATTTTTTACTCCCACTGGTTCGGACCTACTAATCTGCTCCATGTTCGAGGATGCAGACGCAGGTAGGCGATGAAGGACAGCATATTCATTGTCCAGACTACTTTCTGTCGTGGATGTAGCCCTCTTTCTGTGGATGAAACTAGACGCGTCGCTATGTCGGCCTCTGTAAGCTCTTCACTCTCTCCTCACACCCCGAGAGGGCATTGACGATATATCACTCTCTAGTGATACTGCACTCTTGCGGCTCTTCTTTGTAACTAATACTCTGATTTGTAACAGCGCGAAGAAGAGCTTGCTCGCATCCGCGATAATCAACGACGTTCCCGAGCTCGCAGGAGAGAATATCTCCAAGAACTCGAAGCAAGATTGCGACACTGCGCATTACAAGGTATCGAGGCCTCACCGGAGATCCAAGTGGCAGCGAGGAAGGTAGCAGATGAGAACAGGAGGTTGCGGGCGCTGTTGGCGGAACATGGAGTTGCAGATGACAGCATTGAGCAGTGCTTACAATCTGGCTCGGCAACGGGACCGGACCCATTACTAGAGGGACAGCCAAGCTCTCCCGGGAGTGTTGGAGCTGCCTATCTCCCAGAGCACGTACTCTACCCAGGCGTACATGATTACGGATATCAGAGTGCTGAAGTGCCAACGACGATGATAGGAAGCGACGGCCACAGCCGAGACCATATCGTGCCGTCGCTCTGGGAGCTGACTCGACTCGCTCAAAGTGACGTCGGAAGACAATATCAGGATATATACACAATATCCCAAGCGATGTCATCATCGCATCAGCTCATAACTCCCAGTAGCACGGGGACGTGTGCGAGTATGGAGATCTTCATCAATGATTCAGGTTGCGACGATCAACAGCAGAGACTGGGACCGGTGGCACCACCTGGCAACACCATTGCAGCCTCCGAACTGCCCAGGCAAGACCCCCAAATGTTCGATTTCGAAGCTTCATTTAGGGATCCAGGGCAGGCAGCCTACGGCGGCGATGGTGGAACTACTATCTATGCCCTCGCCACGGATCCACAAGGTGTTGAGGCCGAACTGGGGTATCTCTCTGACGAGGACGCAATGGTCAATGATTGACCTGATACTTAATGATTGTTCCCATACTTGTGGCGAGGGATATGAAACAGCCATGGACGAGGGTGCATACTTGGGTGCTGCGTATGAGTCTGCACTACCACGTTTGAATTGACGCGTCGAGAAGCGAGTTAAAGTTACGACTTCCACTAAAGGGATGTCACGGGTTTCTTGCTACGGGACGGCTCACGCCCTCAACGCTCAAACATCGAAACAACCTCATCAAGAGTCGATCAGGATAACCCAACTTAAGCTGACGGCTGAGAAGAGCAAAGCGTCCAAAAATCTACCTTCTGAACTCTACACAAATTCGACAAGGGAATCCTGATGGTTGCAGCAGCGCATTGCTTCAAGACCATCGCAATAGCATTGCCCAATTACCCAAGAGTTGTCTTCACCGCAAGATCGTCGATGACGGCATGCTCGCGAATCATGGTACGTCTGTCTACGAAGTTAGAGCAGTGGGGAGGAGGTGGCGACACTCCGCTCTGAGTGTCCGCCCACGGCACACGGGGCCAAGTTTGCTAGGTCTATTTTCGACACGAGCTGCTGCCCTTCATGCTGGGAGTCAACTTTCTTGATCAATGATGAGATTGTCCTTGCACGGGTTGCGGTGGATGGAGATATAGAGAAGGTCAGACGTTTTGTTGGTTAAATGGGATCCGACCTTCTTCACGAAGCCTTTTCGATTCAACGCTCTTATTACATGCGGGGTGGCATGGCCATCGAGAGACTATATGTCTGCTGCTGGAACATGGTGCCTCTATATCAGAACATGGCGATTATCAACGAACGGCGTTGCATTTTCCATTGGCAGGTGGGCACGCAGAGGCGGCAGAGAAGCTTCTTGCATCAGACAGACGTGCCTTCTGTCAATAAGGAGGGGTAGACACTCCTACACTCATTATGATCAAGATAATTCTTGACCTTCATCTGCATCAAGATAGACCAAATCCGCAATCACACTATCGCAACGATTTCCTCCAACTGCCCATTAGCTACACCTCCACCTATTGTCGACTCTAACACCGTCATACCATCTCTATCCCCTCGTACTTCGGCCATATGTGTATCGGTATGTGGGAGATCCGTGTCATTACGTTGATAAATCCTAGATCGCGCACCGCATCGGCCAGCAGCGGGATTAATATCCGTTAGGCTTGATATATAGATAGATGCAACTGTCGGTCTATCGAACGACGAGCTCTCATTCATATGTATCTTCTCGGACACGGCAATGCGAGTCGGGTTTGCAGCTCTCTCCTTAGCCAACCTTGCATTCCTCTTCCCTAGCTGATGAATATATTCAGTTCAAGCTGCGATAACAGTGGCGTGGGTCATACCAGTATATCCTTAGAGCCAAGTCATCATCATACCTTACTCAATTTGCGTAAGGGAGAGTAGTCTTGTAGGCCTTCTCTTTCTCTCAAAGCACATTTGCTTCGAGCGTCAACTTTAACGAGCGACGACTAGGCACGCAGTTGCGCAATCCAGCCATCTCATTATTCAAATCTGTCTGATATCGCCTCTCGATCCTATGATGTGCTATGTTCTTTGCAGGATGGTTTCTGCTATCTCCGCTATCCTCGTCATCGGCGTCAGTATCTGAGATCTTCCGTTTTCGCCTCCGCTTAATGTTAGAAGAGATAGAGCAACTCTCTCTGGTACTACTCCTCTGAACCCTATAATTGGGCTAATGTCAGAGATACCGAGGCACGGAAATGGCTCTGGGCTTTTCGCGCCGCGCTGATCTCTGGACCCCGTTGATTGATATTGGTTAGTGAATAATTTCTGCTACGGAGGCTGTGTAGCCGAGTGGAGACCTCGATTAGGTCGAGATATATCCTGAAGATTCGAGCCGTCTTGAAGTACAGCCGTGTCGTCAAGGCTCTCGAGGAGAGTAAGCGACTCTGGACTAATTGATGTGGATCGTTAGCTACTATTCGAGGTCATCCTTTCGTGAGGCCAGGGCCGTTCAAGCAGTATCCGCTCTATAATAGATGAAGAAGTTTGAATCGTAACAATGGCAGTCCGCTGTAGGAGCATACCTCCGTCTTCGGGGGTGTTACCCCTCTAAGGATATCGTAGAAAACATAGTTATTGATTATTAACCATGCCACTTTCATTCTCTCGCTGCCAGTGTGACTTGAGCTGCGGCCCTTTCCACGGCTTGCTCGGTTAGGAGGAAAAAGAAACTTTTTACCCTGATCTGTGGCATTAGTACATTAAGGTTACACATGATTTCCCTTCGCCCTCGCGTCAACTTTTAAGATCGCAAGATATTGTGCTCGACCTGACTGAATCGACGACACCCACGAACCATTTTGTGGACATCCATTCCGCCACAGCCTTCAAATAGCAGTCGCACGAAAACGCCTTCCCCTAGCGCCATGCGACAAAAAGAAGCAGGGCTACATGTTATCTCAGTTTGTGCTCAAAGATATAAAATCGGTATCATCGTGATTACTATTATGCGATGAGAATCGTCTACAATCGTTGCTCTTCCCAGGTTGTTTACCCCACGTCGATTTCTTTTCTTTAACATTTTTTACCCCACACTTTTTTCCCTTGGTTGAGGCAGGCACGAATAGGATCTGCCTGGCCCTTTTTTGCGATGTGCGACAAACTAGGGCGACCACGAATACTGGTTGGTCACGGGCCATTCACTTTCTGTGCACTGTCCGAGCTGCCACAAACCGGGGATTAGGGCTTTTTAGGTACTTTGTGTTTTCACTATCTCTTAGCAGGAAAGCTGGCGGTGCAATAACTACAGTAAAAATGAGGTGCTTATATTTCCATCCCCATTCCCGGCATTGTGTTATTCCACTACGTTGTGTGGTGGGACCTGGTCAGAACAGGAGGAGAGGTAGGATTCAAAGGTGGACTTGATTTCTAAGATGCTAGGTTCAGGGCTCCTTAAATAATCGCTCGCGCCGCCGCTCTCGCTTTGAACCAAGCTAAGCCCTTACAACGTGGTACTACAGCGGGAAAGACGGCCTCGGTTCTTGTTACACGTCGCAGAGCCTATTGGACGGTTCCGACATTTGGCTCCTCCAACGACCATCCCTCTTGCCAATTGGGCAGAGTTTGCTCGACATCTATTTCCAAACAGGAATTTGCACATTTTTGCGTAATCAGCCGTCACCAAGAAAACGCCATCAAGAGGGATCAGTCACCAGTGTGACGAATAATTTAATTAAATATCGTTATCAGTCAGTAATTATATTAAATTAAATCAAACCCCTAGTAATCAAACGATAATTAATTATTTGGTCACATGGTGTTGCACGTGACTAGAGATAATACAAACATTATAGCACAAAAGTAAAGTTTATTCTAGCTTAATTTAGATGTCGCCTTACTATAATAGGCTTAATAGCTAGTATCCCGCCTTTACTCGCTTTGCTTATCTTTGTAAATAAGTACATAATAGGGTTTTAGCTGCCCTAGTCACGTGGTGTGATTATAATATATCTAGAGCAAATAATTCACATATATATTAACTCGCTCTCTTTCTCTTTTCTTGGACAATTAATTAACCTTTACTCTTTTTACGCTTTAGTCATATATTATTTAAAGAAAAAGAAGAGAATTCATTACTTATGTGAGGCGCACAATAGCAGGGTGATGCACAAGTAGTCAAGGTAAGTGAACTTGAGAGTGACGCTTGCAAGTATAACTGATTCCAAGAAGTAACTGATTCCAAGAAGTAACTGATTCCAAGAAGTAACTGATTCCAAGAAGTAACTGATTCCAAGAAGTAACTGATTCCAAGAAGTAACTCCTATTACATAGACTAATCCATACCCTTTCCTTAAAGCTCAGTTCGCATTCCTATATACTCCCCAGCGCCCGAAGAGAGGAACGCCGATTATTTACTTAATTAGGAAGTATGTTCTAGTGCTCCGATACTCTATATGATCCTTAACTGAACTTGGAAACCGTATGCGGGACGCCAGGTGCCCGCTCGCTCCGTCACGTGCGTTCCTCACGTTTTGGCCCCTCACAACTTATATACTTTTATATAGTTTTCACGTAATAATTAGAAAAAAATTAATTATATTTAACTATAATTAGACCAATAATTGAAAAAAAGGAAGTCGATAATCAAATTATAATTAATTAGAAAATTCATTTAACTAAATATAATCAATTACCTTAAAAATTTTTTTTTTGGATACACTGCACTCAGACGAGACCAGTGGCCCGGATGAGAACAGTCACCAAAAGCAAAAAATGGAATTGGGTTCATTCTCGAATGCTACCGGTCCATGCAGGTTTCCTCTTGCAGATTCTCCCTCAGGCCAGGTATTACTACTCATCACGGCCTATTGATCTGTCCCTTCTCGCCTGACTCCACGAACAAAATATTCAAGGCTTGAATCCTTCTTCTCCAAGATCACTGTTGCTTCATTTTTTATTTCTTTATATTATCAATATAAACAGGGATATGTTGAATCCCGACAATTTCATTTGGCGTTTCTTCTATCGCATTGGAAAGTACGAAACTATCAGGAGGGATGTCATCATTGAAGAGTAAGCCTTGGCTCTCTTTCACTTCTTGAAGGATCCCCTATACGGAATATATGCGGCTATGGATTTGGATACTGACTCGTGAATCCGCATCTGCGTTGAGCGTCTGTGCTAAATTGGAAAACTTGAACCTGCTCATCCGTGCATCACCACGGGCTTTTTGCCCCCTTGCATATGACAGCGCCTGCTGTCATGGACTTTTCAGGTTACACGCAAGAGTGGGACCGGCTTTCGGTAGACACTCTACCATGCTGGTTTGCTGGGACTGAAGAGTGTCTCCCTGACCAGTTGTTCATAAAGACTGCAGAGGCTATCAAATATGACCTAGAACCAACAACATCTTGCGTTGAATGGATAAAATGATCACAAGTCAATGGTGTGAGCCTCTGCAGTCTTCGCTCCAGTTTCGTTGTCTGCAATATCACTTCCAGTACTGTCAGAAGCCGTGATGTTGATAACGACGTCTTGAGGTCGGGTCTCGTCAGCGATTTTCTTACCACCCATCATTGGCCAATGCCCCTTCACCTCGTTATACCTCATCGACAGGAAGAGACCAATGATAAAGATCCAGTAGATGTTGTATGAGATGACCGATCCATATGTAGCTGAATTCTGCCACCCCAGAATTCCGTTGAAAATACCCCAACCACCGCCACCCTTGATGTAAGGGCTACCGTACTGTTGATAGTCAAAAGAAGCACCTTTCCTGACATGATGAGAACCTGCTTACGTTTAAATGCCATACACTCTTCGTTATATCGTACGAACCCGCACCCACGCCCACCTCTGCAGCGTCCCCTCCGACCTCGTTATTCCATTTCTGGGCCTCGAAATACCAAACTGCTTTTGAGAACAAGCCAGCACCTACGAGGTATAAGAGGCAAGTTGATATAACCAAGAAGTATTGGAGCTTTGCAGATGCACCGCCCCTATTAGACATTAGCAGTCGTCAAAAAGAGCCTCCTAACACCGACTTACTTGTAGATAATATAGCCGATAATACTACCAGCAACGGTGCCCATAACGACAGGGAGTGGTATCGACGTCGGTGAGGCAGAGAATGACACACCAGCAATAAAGACAACAGCCTCGATACCTTCGCGGAGAACCGTGACCAGAGGAAGAATGAACATAGCATACCTCTCGCACCATCGCTTGAATCTCCCCCCCGAGCTCCCGCCCGTCACGGCCTTTGCCTCCATGGCCTTTGCAAGCTTAACCCGCCACTTCTCCTGCATCTTGGAGATACGAAGCAGAGCAGCGCCCATTATGGTGATGATGATGGATGCGAGGAGGGCGAAGGAGCCTTCCCAGAAGTACTCGGTGGGCGCCCAATGGTTCCTGCCGAGTTTGTAGAAAACGCCGATGAAGGCACCGGCGATTATCAGGCTAATTAGCACCCCGATGGCTACGCCCATCCAGACCTAGAGTGTCTGTCAGGTTTCCATTGAAATATGTGATTTTGACGATGGGGCATACTTGTCGGACCAGTCTTCTGTATACTGCGACATCACGGTTTGGGCCGCTGAGAGTCTGCTTTAAGAAGGCAAGAAGGACTGCGACAATGATGGAAACTTCAAGTGTCTCTCGAAAGACAATAAAGAAAACCGGGACAGAGAACACGTTGACAGCCATGTTGACTGTTCGTGAATGAGTGAACTTGTAAAGTTTAACACTTTTTGGAAGAGATCTGTCGGCGAGGAGTTATGTAACACTGAACGCGGGGATGCCCCTTATAACAGGAAATAGATGGAGGCCAAGTGGGCAGAGAAGGGGTGGGCTGAAAACATGATCTGATAATGCAGTAGGACGGATTCGATAACAAGAGCAGCCATCCAGGGCTTCTTCCGCCAATGCCAAGTGCTTTTTTACACCAATGCCTGTGCGTTGGTGCGGGACTCTTTGGAAGTTAGTGGCCGACCACCGGAAACTCTGCACGAAGAGCCTGCGGGAACTCTTGAAATAAAGGCATACTGCGGGATGGGCCACGGGGGCTAAGTTGAGGAGAGCGAAGCAACCTCGTCCGACAGCTGAGCATAGTAAGCCACTCGCCCGCGAAAGTCCCTCTCCATCACCATTAGAAAGGGGGGAAATTTTTGCCCTGGTATTTCACCATCCACTTTTATGTCCTTCAGTGAAATCCCCACGAAAGTAGCGGTGCGGTGTGAAGGCCCCACCCAACCAACCCCTCCGGTGGTGAGTGACGCTCTCGCATGGAATGAGTGGTTGACAAGCAAGCCATCATTAGTGGCGTCCGCCGGTGACATCCCCACGTAAGTTGAATGGCGCCTTCGTCAAATAATGCCCAGCCTCAAATAATCAGATGCAGAGAGCGCTCCCGGCAGTAACCCCAGTCTCATCTGATAACTTCCACTTCTGTCGCCACCACAGCCGAGAGCGGAACCATTCTAAACACCCAGAGAGTATTCAAATCCTGGCAAGTCTTCCATCTCCCCGAGCGTGGTTTTAGTCCGGCAAAATGGCCCTCGTCGCATCTTTATTGGTGGGTTTTCCCCCCACACTTTATTAACTCCTGTACACCCTCATGATCTGTGTTTTCTTATCTGATTGAGCATTTCACTGACCTCCTATTGGGATACAAGCCGCATCCCTGCGATGGTTTTTGCTGTTCCGCGGCATCGAGTTCGTTGGGTCATCTCCTCTTCCTCTCTCTCACGATCTAAGTTAAAAATCCAGAATACTGTACCACCGCTTCCCCAACGGAAACCTACGTCGACGTAAAGGTCTTTAACAAACAAAAACACCTCGTAACGGCCACTAATCTCACGATGGCCATCTCTCTTCCATGCCTCCCCCTTGTGGCAATGCTCCTGCCCATCTTTACACACTTGGCAGGAGCAGCAACCGTAACTTATGATTTCAATATTACTTGGGTGCTCGCCAACCCGGATGGGGCATTTGTAAGGCCAACGATTGGAATCAATAATCAATGGCCTCCGCCCATCATCAGAGTCACCAAAGGCGATACGGTGATAGTCAATGTTGAGAATAGTCTCGGCAACCAGACAACAACGCTCCATTTTCATGGCCTGTATATGAATGGTTCAACGCACATGGACGGTCCATATCATGTGACCCAATGTGGGATTGCGCCAGGACTCAAGTTCAAGTACAACTTCACTGTGAGCTATCTAAGATTCTACTAGGAACTTTTTATTGACTGAGAAGGTTGATCAACCGGGTACCTATTGGTATCACTCCCATGCCAAAGGCCAATATCCCGACGGTCTTCGCGCCCCTCTCATAATTGACGATCCGGATTCTCCTTTCAAGAGCATGTACGATGAGGAGTATGTTCTTTCGGTCTCAGACTGGTATCACGACCAGATGGCAACGCTCATCCCCCATTTTATAAATCGCCGAAACCCAAAGGGCGCAGAACCAGTACCTAACGCCGCCCTGCTCAACGACACTCAAGGTCTGCAGGTACCTATTCAAGCCGGAAAGACTTACCTGTTCCATGTGGTCAACATGGGTGCTTTTGCTGGCCAGTATATATGGTTCGAAGAGCACAATATCACAATTATCGAAGTTGATGGCATTTATACCGAGCCAGCCAACGCTGAAAGAATCTACCTCGCTGCTGCTCAGCGCTGCAGCTTTCTATTAACCGCCAAGAATGACACGTCTTCCAATTTTCCTTTTGTCAGTAGTATGGATACTGTAAGTTTCTGCTGCAAAAGTTCTTATCTAGCAGTTTGCTAACAGAAAATAGACTCTTTTTGATAAAGTGCCTGAGGGCTTAAATTGGAACGTCTCGGGGTGGCTACTCTACAACCAGAGCAAGCCCTTGCCAGATGCTGCAATTATCTTAGAAGATAGCTTTCAAGAATTTGACGACTACACTCTCGTCCCATATGACAAAGAGCCGCTCTTTCCCGATCCAGATCAATCTATAACGCTTGAAGTCGTAATGAGCAACCTCGGCGACGGGGCCAACTAGTCAGCATCCTCCTTCACTTTCCTTCAGCAAACCTATACTAATAGCCCCAGTGCGTTTTTCAACAACATCTCTTATGCGCCTCCTATCGTCCCAACCCTCTACACCGTCATGACTGCTGGCGCAACGGCAGCCAATGCCCAAGTGTACGGTGACTACACCCACTCTTTCGTCCTCGGAAAAGATGAAGTCATTGAGATCGTGGTCAACAACAACGATCCAGGAAAGCATCCCTTCCACCTACACGGCCACGCCTTCCAAGCCATCTGGCGGTCCGATAGAGATGCTGGAAATTTTAATGAGACGACCCTGGTATCTGCGAGCCATTTCCAAGCTACTCCTATGCGTCGTGACACGTTCGCAGTCCACCCTAATGGAAACATTGTTTTACGATTCAAGGCCGACAATCCCGGCGTATGGCTCTTCCATTGCCACATCGAATGGCACATGGATTCTGGTCTAATGGCTACGATGGTCGAAGCACCGCTGGAGTTACAGAGGACGTTGTCAATCCCACAGGATCACTACGACTCTTGCGTGGTTGATGGAACGCCAGTGAAGGGTAATGCTGCTGGAAACACAATCAATCTACTTGATTTAACTGGGCAGAACGCGCCGCCTGGTCCGTTGCCTGAAGGGTAAGTTGGCGTCTCAACTTGTGTAATTGATTGGCCCTACTAATATCATCTAGATTCACAACACGGGGCGCGGTTGCTCTTGGGTTTAGTATTCTCTCTGCATTCACCAGCATAGCTGTGATCTCATGGTATGGTATTGCAGATATATAGGATGCCAGTTGGCGAGCACTCCAACGCCTTCGAACTCAAAATGTACGAAAAAGACGTTGGGTTTGGTCTATGCTATTCCATGTCTCTTGCACCGAACCGGCCTTCTTTTCATCTCGCCTGTCATTATTTCTCCTTTCATCTGGCTTCCTGTATTCTCGCCCCACCATCTCTCCGTTTGGACTGTTTCGCAGTTTGCTGCTGTGAATGTCCTTGATGCTCCACCAGTTGGCTTGAATATCATTATAAGGTTTGCTTCGCCTGAGATGTGGTGGCGGGTTTACTCCCGTTGGCTCCTGGTGTTGATGATGATGTTTGCACAGGGCCTAACGGGGAATAATTGTTAGCCCAATCTATACCAATTACGTGAGCTTAAATCTGTACTCACTGCCACCAACGGCCTTAGGATTAGTGACCAAGATGATGTATTATCCATCTAGCTGCATCATGCCAGGAAGCTGTATCCTATTCTCGGGTAGCTCTCGAACAACTTGCGCATCTTCATTAACAGGCGTAAACTGGCCACTGCTCGCATTCACTGCTCGCTTTGCAACAGTCAACATTGTTGATGGTGACGACCCTGCTGGCCGCAGCGCAACTAGCATGTTGCGATTGACTTCACCGATCATCAGCCAAATCATCAAACTATTATTCTAAACAAGACTTACATGGCACCAGCATCTGCGCCGCCACTTTTATGCTTGGGTCACTTGTATTTACAATCCACATAAACGAATTCAAAGACTGCGTATTCGCTGGCAAGGTCGTTGGATCGATGCCTTGCTTCAAGTCTACATTCATCGACAAGGCCTTACCAGCCTGTATAGAGAACCGCAATCCATCAACGAACTCCGCTTCCTGGATGCCGGCTCCCCCTGTTACATTAATGGTGCGAGTAGCCCCTTGGCCATACTGAACGAATATATTAGATGTGTCAACAGTTTTTCTTCTCACGAGCAAGTACTCCCCGTCGAGAGAGGTTATTTTGATAATCCTCGTATTGTTCTCGCTCTGGTGGACATTCCGTGTTGAATCATCGACTACCCAGCTCCTTTTGTCAGGTGAGAGGGTCGCGACGTAGGTGTTAGCTTCTTGGATTCCCATTGTATTAAGCATCCTCGGGTTGTATGGGACCTCAATCTTGGCGATGAGGTCATTTGCTGTCTCGTTCATCCGAATTATGCACGAGTAGTTGGATAGGGCGACGAAAGGCTCTCCGGAGGTGCCAGTTACGAATTGTGCGCCGAGGGGTGAGGTGTTTTGCTTGACAATGAGTGTGCGATTTTTGGGAGAGAAGAGATCTAGTGCTAGGCCATCTTGAAAGTCTTGATCTGTTCTCTCCATCTGTTCATGTCAGAAGATATGTATAAGTGTGCTTGAATGGAAAGGTGACTTACAGCACCAAAAATCTGAACGGTATCCCCAAAGTTTGGCAGTTTCTCTGTCTCGTTCTGTGCTCTAACGTCATTGCACAGGTAGAGAAAACAAGTGAGGACAGTGATAGCTCCGGGCCATCGAGAGGAGAAAGCCATGCCTACGACGAGAAAGGAACAAAATGGAGAACGAGTGGGTACCTTGGTCATGACAGAAACACAACAATAAGGAGGCTCAAAGAATCCAGAGCTCTGTGTGAGCCTATAAGGAAATCCGGGTTGATCTGCCAAACCTGAGGGCGTGATTGATATCGTAGCCTAAGAACCAATGGGAAGCACGGGATATCAGCTTGACAGTCTCTGCCAAGATCCGGATATTATCCCATATGCATGGTCCTCCGACCACTGGATCTGGATATTTGCAGGAGAAACAGCCTCGAAACAAGCCACAGGATCATAGTCAGCACTCGGGAAGCTTTGCGCCGGGAATAGCCTCAAGATAGTAACTTATCAATGGAAGCGAAACACCTGGATTGTGCGCGATCCTGGAAACACATTTATTATAGCTTGAAGACCCTGGGCCATAAGGAACCGAATCCATTGTGACTTGAGCTTCTCTGAGGAATAGTGCTGTACTTTACATCAAGAATAATGCAAACCTTTCACGACCGGGAAAAGATCGGGGGCGGGGAGAGGTGGGAATAAATTCAAGGTGCGTTGCCAGAGCTAGCGCGACTCATCACGTTCCGGGCTTCGCCCTGGCCAGTCCTGTGACGTTCTGGTATCAGATTCTGGGGAAAGCAACTCAAGTTTCGTTTCAAGCTTTATCGAAGCGCCGAGAAAGCGCTGACTCGTTTAGCTCGAGACCTGGTTCTTGGCGCCAAGGCGTCTCCGCGTCAACGGAACGACGATGAAAAGCGCAAACGGTTTGAGCAGCCCATAGAACAGCGACCGCGATGTCATTCCTAGGGGATGCAGCGTGTCGTTCTTATATCGTTCCCAAACATTCCTAAGCCAAGAGCCTCAGAGCACGAGAACCACCACGCTTCTCGTGCAGGGGGTACACGGCGAGCAAACCCCCGGACCACAGCAAACCACTGTGTCAAGGGACAGGTGTTCCTCCGAGCATACTGCCTTTCCTGAGGGTGTAGGCAGGCCTCTTCATCTCGTACGAAAGAGTATCTTCACCAGCTTAAAGTGTCATTAGTCCCCTTTCATTGGACCCCCACAAAAAGCCAAGGTACGTGGTCCAGGGACGTCAGAATGTCGGCGATATTATTCTTGAACCTCAGTCTTGAGGGCCACCAAAATCACCCATGTCTCCAATGGTGGGTCTTGTTTTCGCTGGAATGTCGCCTTCTATGACAGCTATTGTGCAAACTCTCTCGCTTCTAAATTTATCTCTTCCCGTCGATCCATGATCCGAACATCTCAGTGCAGTTGAAACGTTGGACCCAGTGGTACCGACTCTTCATTATACCACTCGGGGCGCTTAATTTTTCAAACCCTCTCTTGTTCGTATATCATCCCAACCTCCAAGGCTTTGCAGTTCTGCAGAGCACGCCGGACGACTCAAATCATTAAAGCAGTTTTACGTCTTTGAATCTAATCGTTGGCTTATCTTCTGGCCGCTTACTGTCATCTTAAGATTGACATTTATCGCTGGCTATGGGATTCGTGCCTCGACTGCCTCCAGTTTCTCATGCTGCGACCCTCTCATCATTGACCAATGAACCCCTCGATGAGCCAACATCGATCTCTCGGATAACCCTCGCCCAAGACCAAGAGGAGGTGCGACCTCAAGATATTAGGACCAGTGTTCATAATGGGTGGGTCGTGGCGCGAAAGTCTCGTATCCCGTCGAGGGCGTGGAACAGGCAAAGCATTTTAGTCTTCGCCGATTTCAACAACTTCGAGAGTCCTCGCGGCAGTCGGTCACAACGAATAGCGGAGCGAGATGACGAAGACCTGGAAGACGCAGGCCCCCGGCCAGATTGTGTCAGGTCATCGGCGAGCAGTTCGTATAGCCTAGACAAAGCACTACCTGAGCCACCGTACCACGTATTCACTCTTGCAAAGAAGAAGCAGCTTGTCTATATAGTCTCCCTTGCTGGCCTATTCTCTCCACTCTCGAGCAACATATACTTCCCTGCCCTCGGCCAGATCGCTACGGTACGTCTACATATCTACTGATGATCGGACAACTGCCTAATACGTCCAGGATCTCAAAACCAGCATATCACTCATCAGTCTTACTATCACGGTTTACATGGTAGTTCAAGGGTTTGCTCCATCATTTTGGGGCCCTTTATCAGACACCCAAGGGAGGCGCATCACGTTCATTGGTTAGTAATTTTACAAGACTTGTTCAGGATGGGATTAACTTAGTCATAGGTACGTTCGCTGTGTACTTCCTCGCAAACATTGGGCTAGGATTCCGCAATAGTTTTGCAGCATTAATGGTTTTTCGAGGCATCCAAGCAGCCGGGAGTGCTGCCACAATCTCAGTTGGTAGGCTGGTTCTACCCCACTTTCGAGACCAGACTACTAAGAGCGTTTAGGTGCTGGGGTGCTTGGAGACATCACAACTGCTCGGGAGCGTGGAGGCCTTATCGGTGTCTTTGGCGGTAGTGAGTAGCCGCCTTCTACTTTCAGGCACGAGTTATCACTAATTCAATAGTCCGAATGATGGGTCAATCAATTGGCCCTGTCTTCGGTGGGATTATCACTCAATTCCTTGGTTTCCGCTCAATATTCTGGTTCTTCTTCGGTCTCGGCTCTATCACCCTTCTATTAATCCTCCTCCTTCTCCCCGAAACCCTGCGGTCCATCGCCAGGAATGGCACCTTGCGCCTGGCCGGCATCCATCGACCGCTCATCTACACGTTCTTCCCACCATCTGATGCTTTAATAGACCGTGACTCCACTCCTAAAAAGAAACTCACTCTTTCGTGCATCGTCGCACCATTGAAATTCCTCTTCGAGAAAGACGTCTTTATCACACTGTTCTTCGGCAGCATCGTCTACACTGTATGGAGCATGGTAACATCCAGTACAACTTCTCTCTTCCAATCTCGCTTCCATCTCAACGACCTCCAAATCGGTCTGGCCTTCTTACCCAACGGCGCTGGCTGCGTCACTGGCTCCTACTTGACGGGGTATCTCATGGATCACGATTACCGATTCATCGAATCCCAGTACCGCACGTCTAGAAGTATCCCAGAAGACACCAAGTTAAACAAGAAAGACCTGGTCGATTTCCCGATCGAAAAATCTAGGTTGAGGAATATCTGGTGGATCGTCTTGATCTTTATCCTAGCAACTGCGGGATATGGCTTCTCACTCGACCTGAATCTCATCGCTCTTCCTTTGATCCTCCAATTCTTCATTGCTTACACAGCCACAGCTGTCTTCTCGCTCAATAGTGCACTAGTTATTGACTTGTATCCTGGAGCGTCAGCTTCTGCGACTGCGGTTAATAATCTGATGCGTTGTTCTGTGGGTGCGGCTGGTGTTGCTGTTGTGCAGATTGTGATTAACGGGGTTGGGGCTGGATTTGCATTTTTGGGGTTTGCGGTGGTGACGGCGGGGGCAAGTCCGTTGCTGGCTTTGGAGTGGTTTTATGGAGAGGGGTGGAGGTGGGAGAGGAGGGAAAGGTTGAAAGCTGAGGAAGAGAAGAAGATTGGGAATGTAGAGAACGCGGAGGTGGTGACTGGGAAGTAAGTGGGATTTGAACGTGGTATGATTACTCCACCGCTACAAATATTCGCTATAGTGAATAGTGGTTATCCCTTTGTCGCATACCTGAATCCAAGCAAGTATAGAGGTTTCAGCGAGTTTTGAATATCTCGTACCCCTAAATCTTCCGGCCCGGTCCGTCATCATCATCTGCAAGCTGCTGTTGCCGCGAGGTTAAGAACTTAAGACAAGTGCAGTAAATGGAGGATCAATTTAGACTATTAAAGAATACCTTAGCCTACGCTTTAGGCCGAATGCCTCATTTCCGATCCACCCCTACGACCACCAACCGCAATCCCAAATCGAGGCCCGGGGGCCTGACGTAAAAAGAAAGCTTTCTTGATCGACGCGGCTGTCTCGTCATCTTCGGAGTCGACGATGCCGCAGAGTCGTCTTCTGCCGTATACCACAAAAATTATAAAGGCACATATTGTCAGCTGTATTTGAAATGAAGAGAAGGCCGAAGGCAAGGGGAACGAACATATGACCAACTATTTCCGCAGCTTCCCATGCGACCACAGCTACCAAAAACAGTACCAAAATACCAACAACCAGTATATCATCATAGCTCTTCGTTGGCTCTCTGGAGTAAAAGCCTTCGCTCGCGAAATCATCTGCGCATATTCTCGTACTCCTAAGCGTAGCTAGACTATCACCCACAACGATTTCGTCGTACCCCTCATGTTCACCAAGTGGGGATCCGTGGGGCAAGGTCCCCCAGTATCTCTTTGCGTCCTCTATTCGTAGACCAGGTAATGCACTTGTTGCTTTAGCGGCTAAAGCGTTGGTGGCGGAGATAGCTTTAGGAAAGCGACCCTCCTGTTCGAGGATAGTGGCGGTGTTGGAGAGCGAGAGCAGGTAGGATGATTCTAGGGGGAATTCGGCAGAGAGAGCTTGGCGTCGATCGAGGCGCTTTGAAGGCGTTATTGGCACGTTATTGAAGGCTTGTTCCGCTACTTGATGTGCGGAGGCGGAAGACGAGGAAGGACTGAAGACTTGGTGTGAGGGGAAGTGCGGGTTTGAGAGCCTTTGAGGGGTGGCCTTGGGTTTGGAGGTGAAAGCAATGCGCTGGCCGGGCTGGTATGCTGCAAAGTAGCAATAGTGGTAGTCTGCCGAGAGAGTGTTTCTATATTTGCTGGGGATTGGCGCAGCGTCTAGAAGGTGGAGGGAGAAGATAAGGGCGAGTGGCAATGTGAGCTTCATCTTTGAAAACCAGAGCGTCGACAATTATATTGTCACAGCAGGGGAGATTTCCGGTGGAGGATCCAAGCTTGAAACATGTGACTCTATGTGGTGTTAGCATAGTTTAATCCAGTTAGGCAAACAAAACTTCGCCTTTTATGTCTGTATGCGGATCCAATGCCCTTCTGAACGGAAACGAAGCGCGCTTTGTCGAGAAAGAAAAAGAAATTAGGCGATGTAACAGATGAGAGATGAGAGGTAGTTGTGTATGAGAAGAACCCGTTCGGCGGTGAGTTGCGTTATTGAGCTCTGCTATCTGTGTGAATGCACTATGTTTATAACGTTGAAGGAGAAGCCATTCCTTCGAAAAGGTCAAGGTCCTTTCCCATGTCATTTCTCTGATATTGGTTGAGAGATGCAGCAGAGACACTACTGTCGGCGATCGGTGACATTCAGAGTGACATTCTCCTGGGTTCAGGTTTGGGTAATTGAGTCTAGCGTGGGGGGATGGGATGGTTGCACGGGAGGCGAGGCCATTTTCCGAGTATGGAGGTACGCGATCGGGGGTCGTGTTAGACCCTTACTGGCTCGCCATCAAATTGAACTTGACTTTGGATTAAAGGCTGAAGTCTCCTGGGCGCTACGGAAAATAAAGGGTTTGATATCGAAGTATCAGGTCAGGTCAGCATCAAATACTTCGTGCATCTCCCTCCCTTGCTACTATCCAGTTCGATCCGAGAAAAGCCCACGAACAAGCACGGAAGTAGGATTGGATAGTGAAGGATAAATTCTAGATTTGGAAAGCGGAAAACAGGGTAGCTGAACCTTAGGGTCATGATCCGTCTCAGGTCGTTACTTTGATAGCACAGTACTGGTTTTCTAAATTTAGTGGCGGAGGGTGTCGTGGCACTTCTTGGCAGTGACAGCGATTTCGCATGGGACGTGTAATCAAAATTCTCGACTTCCCTATCAGAAGCTACTAAGGACATTGCGAGAAATACAACGAGAACTATCTTGGGGTCGTACAAGCATTCATTGTCTTTCAGTTGCTCGATCATTCTTTTCCTCAGGGACGAAGCCGACTTCAAGCTGCTCGTTTCACTCAAGACTTAGAAATGCTCACAATTTGAAATGCACGTCCCACGTCTGAAGCAGTTGCCGGGCTGGAGCGGAAAAAGCCAGAGATTCGGCTTCTTCTTGGTCGGGTCGTCTCCATTGTTCGATCGAGATTTTGAACTCAAGTGGATAAAAGGTGTCCTTTCGCCGAACCAGACCCTACCTCAAACAGCAGAAACAGTTTGGGATTCAAATCCAGTGACAACCACATATCACCCTATTCGCTCAGGCTACGACAAACCCGCAATTTCAATCTTGTGATCTGATAACAAGATCTTCAATGACCGCTGCAGAATGCCCTACTTAACATCAGCTGTCAAATGGTCGGATCAAAAAAAGGACTGTGATCGCAAAACTAACATCCATGTGAGAAATCGGAAAGTATGGGCTAGATACTGGATCCAAACCAAAACCAAACGGGACCAAAGCTACTCTACAGCCCACATCCTTCCGACTTCATCGCAAGCCATCCCGTGAAGATGTTCTCATTACTTTCCACCCTTTGCCCCTACGACATATCACTGGCTATATCGCCCTTAATCTATCTCTTTCCCCCTTCCTATCCCAGTCTGCTCCAACAATAACAATCAAGGTGGAATTTGTAGAGATCTAATCTGTGCGCGGCATATTGTAGACGTGGTTTGAAGCAAATGCTTCCGGCTCGGCTTCAGTCCTAACACAGACTCGAAACGAAGAGGACATTCCGTCCCTTCAAGCCGCAAACATAGATACAAAACCCGCACCCCATTCTCAAGAGTGAATTGAGTTCATCTGAACTCAACCCCTGCCGGATGAAAATAAGGCTCAAGATGCCGTTCTGTTCTCGACCTCTTCGACACTGGCGGTAGCCATGGTTTTCATATGTAAGATCTTACAATCTCTCCGATCACAACTACGCATGTTCCTTGTACAGATGTATGTCCACCTTCACACTTCAACCCTTTCCAAAGCTGACGGAACACAGAGAGTAGCGACCTCATTCTCATCGGCGACTTAGTTCCATGTGCATGCTGTTCGTACGGCGGCTGTAAAGGGCATGTGAATATTCAAGGAGCGTGATTCCATTCGCTGGCGCATCGGATTGATTAGGTCGCATCGTACATTGGGTTGCGTTGGTTGGCGTCAGAGGTTTTTGAGTTCATGATTTAGAGTAGTTTGGGATGGGGGGGTGGTGTAGGTAACTGGTCGCTGACGGATACATTAGGTCTTTCTGAACGCCACATTCCCAGCAGATATCAGAATGTGACTTGCCAAGTTTAAACACAAGTCCTCCCGTGATATCAACACTTTTGCAACGGCCGAAACGCGTGCCAAGTTGAAAGAAACATCTCCCCTGTGTTCAGTCACGAAATTGATAAGAGTCTGGCCACCAGGGTGCTCCGCCACCCCCAGGCAAAAAGCTTGACGGACAGAGGCCCTCAATTGGCCGTGCAGTCGCACACAAACGCTGACATCACATTACGCTAACTCCGCCGATCAACGCTTAACTCTAATTAAATGTATGTCTGCATGGCGCCTTAGGCAGTTAAAAAGACTAATGGAACACACAAAAAAACCAAAAAAAAAAACTTTAATTAAGTTAGCTTTCCTCGCCGTATGATCATGTCGAAACATGTTTAATAAAGTCGTCGCGTCTGAGACATTCTGTTTTACTCAGCCCACAGCAGTGCACCCACCCGAGCCTCGAGATAATGATATGCCCTCCGATGTCAGGATTTCATCCTGCAATTATATTGCGGAGTAGTAATCGCGTTTTGGCCTTTCTCACCCATGTGATCACTCGGAATGTCACCAGCACCATCTTGCTGGGCCTTAGGAGCGTGGAGCATTTGCCATACGAGTAGTTTCAGGGGCGGAGTGAATCGCGCTCGCTTGTTGTTCACCACTCGTTCGCAACTTTGATCCTCCGCTGGCTCCGAACAGATTACTTGACTTTCGATCTGAGTTGATCGTACAACCTCCGCAAGCAGCAATTCTTCTCCTTTAAATGACACCTGTAGGTGTCATGCATTCTTCTGGAAATAGCTTCTATGCGGTTCTTGCTATCGCATTTCTAGTTCTTTTTTGGCTGAGGTCCCCGATCACAGTTGCCCTCGCTATCTTTTCTTTGCCAGTCATGTGGAATTTGACGGCATCTTCGTTTCTCATCTCTCGACAGCGCGATGACTTCGCCTTCGCCTTCGCCAATTACTCAGCCAGACAGGTGACTTCTCTTCCAGACTATTCCTCGTACCCCTATTTCTGCATCGCATTGCTCTGGGTTATTCCTCCGCCTCCGGACAAGTAGACTGGCCAATGGCGTGAAACAACTGTTTGGCGTATCACCCGGATGGGAGCGCATCTATGAACCGACGACAAAGAGGCAGCGTTTGTGAAGGATCGGCTCTCACTGTTGAATGGTATGCGGGACGGATACAAGTATCTGATCTAGAGAGTCGATGCGCTGAGATAACTTGTTTTGTAGGAGTATGAAGGCATGTGTCTCGCCCACTCGCCTTCCTTGTCTAGACATCCTAACATAGAAGCCACGGTGTGGTCCCGAACATGGATCTCGACTGCTCGTTGGGCCCACTTGGCCGCTTCAATTTCACTGCACCAGCAGCCCATCCGGTTGGGTTTTCCAACGGATTTGTGATGGCCAGTAAGTGCCATCCCTTTCTTGGAGAGTCAGTACTCAACCTGCCTGTGTACAACTGGAGATAGTTTGGATTACCATATCCGACTCCACTCTAAACGGCGACGTTATGGCGCCTTTATTTCATCTCTCGGCGCATCATCATGGCATTCTTTTGACGCATTTTTGATTGTTTCTGTAGGGCAGCCTGGATCTCGTCTATTATGAATTTTTGCGCCCGTTGGAATATTGATGGCCATGGATCTTTGGGTTGCGTTGATACAGCTGCGAGACGTAAAATGAAGTCATGCACTATTCAGGAGGAGAGTGGGTACAAAACACGAGGAGGTATCTAATAAGTGTGTACAGCACAGAGGGTTTAGCATAGCATGAGTCTAGGACACGGAATATGATCGCATCACTGCCCATATTAGCAATCTGCTTGTTAAAATGCAGTCTCTACCATATTAGGGCCCGTTTCGCAACCCTTGAATATTCGGATACTCCCAATATCGTAAAACAAACATTCGGATATTATAAAAATAAGTGTTTCGCTTTTTTTTTTTTTTTTTTTGGAAACTACATTGAATGCTAGTATTTAGATATCAATATTTGCCCCTATACAAATCTCAATACTAAGAGTTGAAACCTCGGCCCCTTAGGCCGCTATATACACCCTGAATGCCCTAATTTATAATGGGCTTTATTACACATCCGAATTAATTATGCCTTCCTTTATTGCACCCTATTGTGCTAAGACAAGTTTAATAATGATTTGACTTGATTATTGCGCAAATTACTTCTATAGGCCTCTCTAGGGCATAAATGCTTTCTGAAGCTTTACATTTTGCGATTCTCGTAGAATAAGTCCCGGATTAATTTATTTAGTAGTAAGTAATATAAGATGTGATTATTTTATTAATTACTTTTCCATTTAATAATAAAATAAATACAGGCTTCAAGACGCTATAATTATAGGGAGTAATTGCTAATTATTAGGGAAGGCTGAAAATAGAGGCTGAAAACGCTAGCGGAGATGAAACTGAAACCTCCTTAATCATAATAATTATTGAGTATTTGTATCCTTGAGAAACAAGTCTAAATTATACCGATACCAGAGTTCAATATCGAGCATTGAACGCTCGAGTTCGATATTACCAATATTTGGTATCCAGCCTAAGTGAGCCCGTGCGAAACGGGCCCTCAGACAACGTGGTAAACGTCTTAGCTTTAGGAACCGACTTACTGTGAGTCTCTTTGGTTCATTACTAGTCAAGGATTCTAAACATGCACCACATAATTCAGTTTTTCTTCTTTCACGGCACTTTTCGTGACAGTCTTTTGGAAATAGCAAAACGTTCCTTGGAAGTGCATTCCCAAAATGGCTGTGATTAAACCTAAAAGGAGCTGACCGAAGACGGTAGGAGCTAGTCAAGTGAAGAGATGTCTTTTCAACTGGAGTCGAGCCTGGCGACTTGCTATTCGTACTCCCCCTTGACCGCGCCCTGGTCGTTTCCTTGAAGAGCCCCCTGAAAGTAAAATTTATAATCTCAACTGTGAGAGAGTTTGGCAATATCGTCCCCAGATAGGGGAGAACAAACATGTGCAGGGCTTGCCTTCTGGATCACCCGGGATCAGGTACAACCTTGTTCCATATCGTAAGATCTGTCAGGAGTTCTTGAAGTGATGGGCACCTGCTGGAAGATATGTACTAAACTGTATGTTACAGAATCACTAGCATCTTCTCCATACTTTTTGACGCCATCCCATACATGTTCTTCCTCTCATTCCATCTGCAACGGCATCAAGTACTCTGTCTGAAATTCATACCCTCTACCCGGATACCGCAACCCCAATTAATCTCCCCTAACTTCACAACACTCAGCTTCAACACCCTCAGCTCATCCAGCACTTCCCTCTTCTACTCCCGCATAAGCGTTGACCGTGGCATCCTCAAATCAACCATCAGCATTTGTTTATATCCTCGCCCTTGGACCACCAAACCGCCTCCCCATCTTCCGCACTCCTTTCTTCATCACCACCGATCGTCCATCTGCTTTCGTCGCGGAAGGTTTCTTCTCCTTCTTCTCAGAGCCGAAGAAAATGATCAGCCGTACATGCCTTATCGACGATCTCACCGCTTGTGATATTCTCAGAGAAGACCACTCTCCCGAATATGTCCACGGTTCGTAGTTGATCGTGATATTTAGCGTCTGGTCTGCTGAGCCATAGAAGATCGGAATAGCGTAGCTATTGAGCTGTCTGCAGACAAGGAGGAAGGCGGGCGGGAAGGATTGACGGAATGAAAGGGGTAATTGCAGCCGGCGCGGGTGAGGCTTGCGGAAGTACTGGTCGAGGAAGGGACCCTGAAGCAGGTAGGCGCGAATGTTGCGCCCTTTCGAGAGGTAGTCGTAGGGGGGGAGGGAGGGAAGTCGATGAGGCGGAGAAGCTTGTAGGAGGTATTGGTATGCCTGGAGCAGGTAGCGGGTTTGGTGTCAGTGCCGTGCGTACACGTAAAATTGGAGTGCGAGGAAGTAGTGTCGCAACTCGCGTTTGCGGAGGGACCGGATGAGTTCTTCGTCGAGGGAGACGGGGTTTGATTGAAAGAGCAGAATCTACCACGATGGGTGGATTGGGAATCGGGATGGAAGGCGTTAGACTCGTGGAGGGAGAAGGTGTCTCTATACTTCCAAGCAGTAGGTAAGGAAGACCGCCACAAAATATGCTGGATAAGGTTGAAAAGGCAGACGGAAGCGAAGTATGGGCACTCCCTTATCGCTTCTTTTCGCCAACTGCTTTTCTCACCTTTCCATCTCCGTTCGGCAGGGTGAATCGCATGAAATCAGTGAAATCGAGACTTGATTCATCCAACAGGGAGAAATGATGCGAGGGGGATGTGTAAGAAAATAAGGGGATCGCTCGTAATTATCGGGAGAGGGGGCTCTTGGTAGGGGTCTGCGCCGGTGAGGGAACGGAGGAGTCGTGCGAGAAGCTCTTTATATAGACTGCAGAAGGACGTGAAGTGAACGGATATAATTAGAAAGAGAGCTTAGAATCGGGAGCTGAATAGGCCGTAGACAAGAGACGGGATCTGTTATCACACAGTACCGGCGCTCGGTAGGGCTAAGAAGCATGAGGCTAACGTCCGAGGTAAAGTTGCCAAGGTGTTAGTGAGAAGTGATACACAAGTGTATTAGTGCCTAAGGGCTTAAATATTAAAGTCCGCGCATACTTCTAGCCTCGCTCTCTATTCTTACTCCTCGTTTCTTTTTTTGGCCCAGTTCGTGTTATAACAAGCTACGACGTTGAACCAGCCGAAGCACGAGTGTGAAAATGCCAAGAGGGTGTGTAGGGAGCAAGGGCTACCAAGAACGACTACAAGGTATATAAGACAAGATATTTTTCATGTACTTTGCTTTAAAGTAGGACTGCTTCAATAATTTCTGCGGTTTTCCCTTACAACCTTGATCGAGGGAGGGCGATGGGGCGAGAGCTGGTTGAACACCCCCTACTGTTGCACCAATTGGGTGCGCTTTACTTCGTGCGCTTTCCTCATAAATAGTCAAGAGATTACCAGTTTTGTTGCACGTCTGCAAAATTGTAGGAGGCCTCCTCCTTACCGATATTATCTATGTTCTTCCAATCAACATCTTTTCCCAACACATTTCAAGTTTTGTTGCGATCGCAAGAGGGCGATCGCGGGGGACAGTGCAGCCTATCGGAAGGGAAGCCGCCGTTGGGCTGCAAGCATCAGACCACTTTTCCCTGATCTTCGAGTGCGACACGCAACAAAATTCTTCAAGAATAGTCTTATCTATAATGCTGCGGTGAGGACTTGCCTGCGAGAAGCCTTTCTAGACAGAGAACTCTGCATTTTGACTGCACCCAAAGTATAGTAAGTGCTTCTAAAACCTGGTGTTTTAAAAAGATATGATTCGTATCTTAATTTGGGTATTTTATAATTACCTCTTGAGATAACAGCTGTTTTTGAAAGTTAGTAGAATATAATTGCTTTTTATTTTACTAAGAGAACTCTTAAAAAAGCGAGTCAGGAGCGAGTGAACCAGCATGGCAGGCTTCGTCACAAAGATCGCAGAGCCAGAGTTCGGGATCAGTGTCAACACAGAACTTCTAACCGAAGCTCAAAGGTATGTAGACAATTTTGCGATTGCAACACTGTCCGCTAATAACCTAGTGCCAAAAACGAACTGCCGAAAGAGACCGACGAGTGATCGACCCCCCACCGATCCTTCAAATGGACGTCGATGCCCCGAACGCGGCAGCTGAGGGGCTCAAAGCCCTATCCGCCAACCATACGCCGTGGTCCACTGCACCCTCTGGGACCCCGTCAACAACCGCGACGACACCGCCATGCCCGGCACAGCAGACAAGCGGCAATAGCGCCGCCTGATGGGTACGCCGGTCGCGCCACCTCCCGTCGGCAATGGCGAGAATGCGAAGAAGATTGAGCGAGAGGAGGATGAGGACGACGAAAACGACCAAGACGACGGTGATGTCGAGGACGGAAGAAAAGGGAAAAGGGGAGAGAAGCGGCGATGGATAGGATGAGAGATTGTAGGGGGATTTCTCTTTACGAAGGAATGACGATTATGGAGGGATTTGGGTGGAGCATTCTGGTGTGTCATGCTGTGATTTTATTGAGAGAGCCTTCTGAATGCCGGAATGTACGGTTCAGCTTTTTTCTGGGGGTGCGGGGGGGAGTGGGAAGGGAGTTCAGGTTTACGGAGAGGAAAGGGCTACGGGGCTGTGATGAGGTGCAGCGGATCATCATTTGGACAATTTTTTTCTCCTCCAATTTCTTCCGCATCGGTAGATATCGGCAGCTTGTGCGATACGATACCCTAGCCAAAGCAACATGGCCGCCTGTACATAAGAGAGAGAGAAATCGAGAGAAATCGAGAGAGAGAAGGGGAGAGGAGAGGAGAGGAGAGGGGAGGAGAGGAAAGAAATGCCACATTAGTGGCTTCCCCAAGCCCTAGAATTCTGGTCGTAGCCTGTAATATACATAGGAGACAATGCCATACTAGTGGCCAATACTGTCTGTGCTGCTATCTTCCGCTTCCTTTGTGAGAAATATGAGGTTTTTGTTTACTGCCAGCGTTGCGTGTACCGGTCAGCATGGATGCTCGCAGTGCTGGAACTTTCGATGCGGATTTGTGGAGGGTAGTAGGTGATTTGTGGGGGTTTCTGCTATGCTGCTAGATGAGGACGTGCGAAGTTTTCGCTACTGGGAAAGGGGAGGAAAGGGGTTTAATGATGTTGTAGCTTATTTTGTACACATACTGGGCTTGTGCCCGGTTCGCTTAAATAGGGGTAGATGAATTATTCACACTCTCAAGGTATGCGAATTATTGCTTTCCCATAGCCCTGACCTGTATCAGTCCAAGTGCTCAGATTACAAAGAGGGACACTCTTCCATTCCCTGTGTAAGATACGTTTCTCACTGTTGCGCATCACGTGCGCTGTCTGCTCAGTTTCAGTTGCCTCGTCAGCAGGACAGGCTTTCTTCGACACCTGATTGGCTGTGCCCTCAGCCATTGCCCTTTGTTCTATGCAAGCCCTCTCTGCCACCCGAAAATCTGCCTTGGGTACGTTATCTGGGATTTCGGCCACGCTTGATGATTTTTCTCGGGCTTTTTGACTCTTAACATCTCGGTCGGCTGCATCAAGTCTCGCAAACAACTTCTTGCGCTCGCCGAAGAGTCATTCACCGATTGCTCCCTCACAACGCACGCTGTTGAGCAGATATGGCTGCCAATTGGTCCAGCCTGACCATCGATCCGAGACACCTCGATCGAAATCAAATGATTACACCTGCTTTTGATCAATCTGCGTCTTTTCAGACAAATCAGTCGCAGTACCCAAATACTCCACATTCTAGCTTCTCATCTTGGCCGAATGCAGCGGACGTACAAGCCAGCCAGATGCCGTCAGCGCTCGCCGGACCCAATATACCGAGGCCGATAGCCCCTGTACTGCCAAAACCCCAGTTTGCACGTTGCACTTGACATTGCGCATATCACACTTTGCATAGCGTATCGACGCCATAGCGTCGATTTAAGGCTGACTAAATACCCACACCTTACTAAAATAATAGTGTATCGTAATCGCATTAACTCCCGCTATATTTTTGCCAGTAATTAATGTGCGCCCGACTAACTTACATCGCAAGTATGGATATTCGACTCTCTATATTAGTCTCACTACTACCACGAGTATTACTTTCGCTATCGCCTAAGCTAGCGGAGGCCCCTCCCTACCCTACGTCCATGCCACTACCTCCTAAAGCTATCTATAGCTCTAAAGAAGAGCTATATAGAGCTATTTAAGCATTTGCATCTTAGCACTCCTATACCTTCTATATTAGATGATTAACCAAAATAAATAATAGTGTTAGATTAAAGATTACGTATAACTGTAATCGTTATAGAGAGGGATACCTATAAAACCGACCACATAACCGTTAATGATATATCTACTTATAAGATAGGCTATTAGTTCTTAGTACTAGCTATGGAGTGCAGTAGTTCCTAATAGGAGCTCCGCCATAGGCCTAGTAGAGAATATAGTATATATAACTACCCTCCAAGTTAATTAATTAGCTCCCATTCAGCGCACCGAAAGCTAGTATAAGCAGAGATAAACTAGGCTAGATCTCTATATAATATAGGTAGGTTTAATATATTATATATTAAAAGTAATAGAACTAATATATCTATAGGAATTAGGCTAGGCCAAGTAATTACATACCTCCGTGAGATGATGACAACCCCACTTTAATTATATGATATATATAACCTCAATGCCTCTTTTAAAAGGGAGCAAATATATGGTTTATCTACTAACGATACCTTAATCTAATACCTGAAGGATAAGGGAATACACTTCAAGATTAATATTATAGTTAAGAATCGGACCTATTACCTCTTTATTACTTATCCAGAATTGATTTAACTAGTATAAACTAATTAAGATATTATACTAGTCGATAATATATATAAAACCAACAAGTTTAATATGCTACTCCTCTATATGATTAGTAAGTAGCTAGATTTTCCAAATACTTAAGCTTATACTAATATATATCTAATTTGCTTTATAGGTATTATAAGCTTAGGGATAACATTCTTAATTAGCTTTTGCTTCCTTCTAGGCGAAATAATATAAGACTTTATATAGGCATTCTGGTATTTTTAAGAGCTTGGAATCAACCCTACGGTTATAGTTATGGATAGAGATTAAGCTTAGAAGAATATATTAGAAGAGGTATTTCCCTCTATACCTATACTACTTTGTATTTAGTATATTAATTAATATATTCTTACTAAGTATAAGAATATAGTTAGAGACAATAATTGGGAGGCATTTGACGCTATATGGCGCACTATTATTCAAGTATATATAATAGAGCAATTTAATAACTATTAGCTTATATTTAAGACTCAATATTTAAACGTAAAGATATAGGGATGTATTTCTTACCTTTAAAATGAGTAGCTAAGGGAGGGCTAAAGAGAGTGTCTTATACTAGCCTAGATAGATTAATACCTATACTTTAGTATATGAGCTACCTCTTGAGCTAAAGGTATATACGCTTATATTAAATACTACCTTAGAGGTAAGGAGAGTAGAGGAGATCTATACTCATTATAGTTACATATTGAGGCGGCAGTAATTAACTAGATTACTATAGTTTTAACCCTTACAATAATATAATGAGACCATATACCCTTGGATATAGATAAGAAGCTATATTAGGGCTATTTTGGAGTAGTTACTTGGTATATACTCTGGCTTATATAACACTATCTCGAGTCTATTTCTCTACTACTCCGACCTTATATAAGTAGCTTTACACGTGCTATGGGGTTACCTTATATATATATATATGATATAAAGAGGGCTACCAGAGGCCTTATTCCCTTGGACTTCCATGAGTACTAGTACTAGGAGCGTAAGAGTACTATATAGCTAGTCCTTGATCCGCTATAGGCTAGTAGATAGCGTATAGTAAATGTACGAGTGTCTTATATAGGCCGTATTCTATCTATAGGGGAAGAGTAACCTAAAAGGTAACTACCCATATACTTAGTATACTATATATAGGGCTATACTAGGAGTAGTTATAATTACCCCTTGAAACTATAAGTATTAATTACTTCCCAAAGTTAAAGACTTCTCAATATAGAAGTAGGATTAAGCTAATGACTATTACTTATAGTACCTATAATAACGGTCTTAATTACAGCATTAATTCCTGCTTCTATACCCCTTATAGCTATATATACGCCTGCTATTCCATACACGGGTTCGTAAATATTAATCGACATATAACTGACTCCACTAACTATCTCCCCTATATAGCTAGAACTTTGGCCTTAACTACTAAGGTAGTTATTACTAGAAATTAATATACAACTGACTCTACTAACCGTCTCCCCTATATAGCTAGAACTTCGGCCTTAACCACTAAGGCAGTTATTACCAGAAATCGATATATAACTGACTCTACTAACTATCTCCCCTATATAGCTAGAACTTTGGCCTTAACTACTAAGGCGGCTATTACTAGATAGACTAGAGGTCCTTATATAAGCTTACCTAGCTAAAAAGGTAGCCTAGCTAACTCAGTATCCTATTATATAACTAAGCGAATATTGTAAGGTATAGAGATGGGAAACACTACCCCTAAAGATCTTAAAAGAGTACGTGTTTTATATACCCAGGGAATGACGTGACCTTATAGGCACTATTATAGCTGAGAAAGCTAATTAGTTAAATGAGGAGATTATAGTATAGCTAGATAATGAGGAAAGGCGAGAAGAGGAAGAGTTTAATACTCTCTAGGATGAGTTTAATACTAATAGTTAGAGGTATACTAAGAATATATAGGGGGAGCTATAGGAGAGACTTGAGAGGGAGTATGCTAGAGATACTAAGCAATATATCCTATAGCTATATATAAAGTTACTAAAAGCTTTAAATCTGATATTGGACCCGTATAGTCACGTGACTTTATAGAATCGGCTAGCCGTAAAAATGCCCCAGGGCCCGAGACTCACGAAGAGTCTTAAGGGATACCCGGGGTATCCGGACTATTACTAGTACCCAGTACTCTTCTTTAGGGCAAGAGTATAATATGTTCTATAATAGGTAACCTATTATGGACTATTTAACCCGAAGTTAAGCGGGAATCTAAGGGCTAGGCCCGCGATTTAAGACCTATTAAGGTTATTAAAGTTCGCTAGCTAGTACTATAGATTAGGAAACCCAAAATCTATTTAGGGGGACTTATATAGTATATCTCCTTATTTATTCCAATGTTTATACAAGATTCCCGAGAGCCTAACTATTACCTAGAAAGCCCCCGAAGGGAATAGGGAGTAAGAAAGCTAGACTAATACCTTTAAGACTAAGGCCTTAATAAGCCTAAAAAGCTTACTAATTCTTCCAAAGATACCTAAGCTCCTAGGATCTCCTTAGTAATAAAGCTAAGTTGAAGCCTAGGATAGAAAATTTGAAGTAAGAGTTTATATGGTATTACTCATATAACTCGAGCTAATAACTACTGAGAGTTTATATGGTATCACCCGCGTAACTTAAGCTAATGACTACTAAGAGTTTATATGGTATTACCTATGTAACTCGAGCTAATAACCACTAATAGCAAGCACTAATTTTCATTATATAGCGCCACCTATATAACTATGTAGCTAATAAGTTCCTTGGCTATTAGCTAAGACTTATTAACTAGTGAGATGAGATTATAAAGCAGGCACCCCTCTCTAGACTACCCTATAAGGTATTAGGCTATAAAGCACCTATTAAATATAATAAGTCTCCTAAGTTTAGTATAAGAGAAGAGAGCATTAGCACTATAGTCTAGCCTAAAGGCGCCTGCTATCCTTTTATACCTAATTTAAGAGGAATTAGGAGTACCTATACTTTAACTCAAAGAGAAGAGAGTATTAGTACTATAGTTTAGCTTAAAAGCGCCTGCTGTCCTTTTACACCTAATTTAATAGGAATTAGGAGTACCTATACTTTAACTCGAGGGATAATTGAGACATTTATATGGACTTTGGGTAGCGGTTTTCTCTATAGAGAGAGAATATACTAGCTCACCCACGCTATAATTTAATCTATAGGAAGACTCGCGGTAGCTACTATAAAGAGTATAGAAGTACCCGAGGTAGATACTATTTAAGTCCTAACCCAAAATAATAAAAGGGAAGTTTAATAAAAGGGAAGTAATATAAAATAAAACACCCGGGTATTAAATAAAAAGAAAGCCTAACTATAGGTTATAAGAACTAGTACTAACTAGGTATATATATAAGGAGGTCAAGTCGAAGTCGAAGTCGAAGTCGGAGGTGAGGAGAAGGGAGGAGAACTAAAGACTAAGTTAGTATATATTCCAAATCAATAAAGAATAGGGGACTTAGTAATAGCCCGAAGGTATGTAAGGTTATAAGGGAGAAGAAGGAGAGGAGGACTATTTCCTATGAGAATGAGTTAGTATATATTCTAAGATGAGGAATAAGGGGTACTTAGTAATGGCCCAAAGGCGTGTGAGGAAGTCGAAGTCGGAGGTAAGGTGAGGGGAGGAGAACTAAAGGATAAGTTAGTATATGTTCCAAATTAATAATAAATGAGGGTACTTAGTAATAGCCCAAAGGCTTGTGAGTATTAGAGAGGGAGGAGGAGTTATTGAAATCGGAGAGAGGATAGCTATTTCCTATAAGATTAAGTTAGTAGATGTTCTAAACTAATAAAGAGCGGGGGTACTTAGTAATAGCCCAAAGGCTTGTGAGGTTATAAGGGTAAAGGAAGGGAGGAGGGCTATTTCCTATAAGAATAAGTTAGGAGATAAGGAATAAGGGGTACTTAGTAATATCCCGAAGGCTTATAAGTATTAGAGAGGGAGGAGGAGTTATTAAAACCGGAGAGAGGAGAGCTATTTCCTATAAGAATAAGTTAGTAGATATTCTAAACTAATAAAGAGTAGGGGTACTTAGTAATAGCCTAAAGGCTTATGAGGATATAAGGGTAAAGGAGAGGATCTACTTATAATATTTAGCTTTCTAAGGAGTAAGTAGGTTAAAGACTTATAGTATAGGAGGTAGAGTATTTCAGGTAAAAGCAAACTAGGAGTAGTAGTTAGGTGCTAGCTCTCCCTCCTCCTCCTCTTTTGAACCCCTCCTCTTTTAACTCCCTCCTTCTTTAAACTTGAATTTAAAGGGGAAGGGCTTAAAGGAGGAGGTATTTAGAGGAGGAGGAGGGGGTTAAAGGAGGAGATTTTCGAAGGAGGAGGAGGAAGGGAAAGTCGGAGGGCAGTTAGATACTAGCTCTTGAGGTTACTAGAGGGCAGTTAGATACTAGCTCTTGGTATTAATAGCGAAGTAGTATTAATAGCGAAGTGGTATTAATAGCGAAGTAGTATTAATAGCGAAGTTAAAAAAATATAGAGAAAAGATAAAGGTTTTAGAGCGAAGATAGAATAGAGTTATACTTTTATAGAAAATTAAAGGAGCTAGTATAGGGTAATTACATTATTACGGATTTCTATATTTACTTTTACTATTTATTAAGGATATATACCCCTTAGGAGAAAGTGTCGCTTATTATTCCTAGGAAATTATAATCTAAGAATAACACATTCGAAAAAACTAATTCTAATATACTTAAATATACCGAAATAAGGCAATTCTTTCTATTTTAAAAGTAAAAGTATAGTATTACTAGATATAGAGTTATTTCAGTTTATGGACTATATTATATACAGAAATTCGAGGATATTAAAGCCAACTCAAATCGCTTATAGATTAGCTATACCTAATAGCTAGTAATATAATAAGGTAGCGTTACGCCTTACCCGATTAGGTCAATAATTAACCCCTCTACTATAAGGGATATATATACCTATAATATAATTATTAAGTATTTAATTTATATTATTTATTAAGCTATACTAATTGAAGTTTATAGTCCTGAGACTAAGCTAAGGAGGCTTCTATAGCTAATTAGGAGTCTATCTCTTATAAATACGGCGGGGTATATACTTTAAGGGAGTCTATTAATTACTATAAATTAGTTAACTAAAACTATAAGATTCTGGTAGGTCTAGTACTATAGTATGAACTTGATTTAAAGGGTAATCCCACTAAAAAGGGAAGGACAAAAAAGCAAAGGGTAAATATAACTAGTAATATAGTAAAGAGGTAGCTAGATTAGAAATAAGTTACTTCTTAACTAGCGTGTACTATATATAAATAGTAAAATATATTCCCCACTAGTATATCCTATTATCCCGACCCGCGTAGTTATATAACTACTTTCATATGACTTTATTATTAGCTTAAGAGTATTTCTAGACATTTGAGGAGGGGGTACTAGGGAATAAGCTAGAACATATCCTTTAGTTACTTCCCTTTACTTATATAACTTATATTAAAAATCTACTTAGGACTCTAGAAGTAGATTAGCTAACTATACGGGTCGAGCGCAGTTTAGCTATTAGTACGCCTAAGCTTTGCGAGTTAGTATAGCTGAGAATATTTATACCTTAAAGGTGAATATAAAGACATAGTCGCGCTAGCTATAATCTTAACCTGAACTATAAACTTCCTTTAAATACAACTTTAATTCCGATATATAATACTACTATTACCTAAAGCTCTCTTCTATTAAAGATATATTAAATATAGCTTTAGGTAATGGCTCTAGTAAAGACAAAGGTAGCAGAAAAGGCGATAAAGGCACGAATAAGTAGAAGGATAACATCTACGATATGCCCTCTAATAACCTAGACTTAGTCTATAATATCCTCTCCCATTAATATATTTAACTAATAAACCCCTCTACTCCATGACCCCCTCCTTATATATATCCTCTTCCTCCTCCTCCTACTACTCCTCTATAATAATACTTCAATCTCCTTATACTACCCGATAATACTACTAATATAGTAAAGCGAATTAATAATAAGGCTAAAGTTAGAGAGATTGAACTATACTAGGGTAAAGAGCTAAAGGGATTAGAGAAAGGTAAAGCGAATTTAGAGGTAAGCTTAGTATATACTCGCGGTATAGAACCTTTACAAGCTTATACTACTTATAGTAATAAGAAGAGACTGAGGGGCCCTTTCTAATACTATATAGTTATGAAAGATGAATTCAATAGCGCTTATATAAACTATAGATATAATAATAATAGTAAAGTCTATATATTCTATTAACTTAATACTAATCCTATAAAGTCTAGAAAGCCTTACTCTGTATCTATAAAGCCCTTTATACTAAAGCCTCGACCGCCTATAAGATATAAAAAGAGAGTATAAAAATAGATATATAATTAGAAGAGAGAGGAGGTAGTAATAGAGGAGGAGAGTAAGAATACTAAAAGTAGGGCAGAGGATAAGGGGGATATAGATATTTCGAGTAATATAGGAGGTAGTAGAGAGGATATAGATAGTGAGTGAGATATACCTCGTAATCTATAGGACTTGCCTTATAGACTACGTAAGCTAAGGGGGGGTTAATAGTATTTAGGAGTAGTGGATATATACCGTATTTTAGGAGAGATTTAATAGTAGGGGTTAAATACAAATACTACTACTAATATTAATCGCGAAAAGCTTCCGTTTAGCTACCTCTTTATGAGTTTTACGTAAATATAAGTACGATTTTAAAGAAATCTTAGTAGTGCTAAGATATCTAAAAGCTATTAACTCCTAGGCTTCTTCTCTTGCTTTTAACTTTCTTGGTAACAATTTTATGATCTATAGAGTTATATGACTATATGGGTCGGGCTCTAAGTTATAGTGCCCATATTACTAATCTATAGTACTTATATTACTAAGTTATAGCACTTATACTACAAGCTTTTATAACCCACTTAATAGGAGGGGGAAGCAGGGAGGTACTAGTATAACTAATAGAGAGGCTAATACAGATAATGGAATATCTATAATTATAATATAACTTAGTAGTATATATATTAATTACTAATAAAACTATAGTAGGACTTAATATAATCGCGATACGCAATTATTTTAGTAGTATAAGTTTTAGTACTTAGTTAGATCTAAATCAACGCTATAGTATTAATTTAGAGCTATAGTCGCAAAATTTTAGGGGGGTTAATATACTAAAAACGATACTTCACCTATTAATAATACAGCGAAAATTATTAAAACTATTAAAATAACTATAACCCCTTTATAAATCTATTAAGATACCTCGCCCCTGGATAGATCTAGACCTGATCCGAGCCCACATTATTAGCTAGATATAGGCTCACTATATAACTAAAGAAATCGCCTAAAATATTAAAATAACCTTTAGCTAGATAGTCTTAGAAAGAATGCTTTATTAATGACTAAGCTCCTGGGGCATTTATAGACGCGTAATTACTAAAGATATACCAAATCTATATACTTAGATTACTATACTATTTAGGATAAGCTATACTAATAATGAAATAGTTATTAAGCTTTAGTACTATGGGATTAATATTAACACATATTAAGTAACGCGTCTACGGAGGGAAATAGGGCTTCTATAGCGATTAAGCGTATTTGAGAGGGCAGAAAGGGACACTTAGCTATTTGAAATACTACGGGAAGAGCTTAATAGTAGCCGAATTAAAGGCTATAGGCGGAGGCTTTTGCGCGACTATTTCCAAAAGATAGGCTATTTAGTTACTTGGTATTATCTTCTCTTTTTTTCTGTTAGTTTCTTATAATCTCAGTTTATATATATATAGGCTAACTAGTTGGGTTCTATATAGAGATACCTTATTTGTAATACTATATATTCTTAACCCTAAAGCTATTATTTAATAAATAAGAAGGATATAATTAAATAAGGGGGAGTATATTATACCTGGTCCGGACTATATTTAGTTAATTAATAGGTATAATAAGCTTTCTCCTTTTAGTATTAATATTTATATATGTATTAATACCTATTCTTGGGCTATTATATGGGTTTACATTAGTATATTAAATCATATATTATATTCAGTCATATAGTAGTATCTTATGACTTGTATATGATTGGGCTATATGCCTATATTCTTTCGGGCTAATAAGGGTAGAGAGCTTCCCCTTATTATAGAGGTATACTTTTACTTCTCTTGTCTTATAAATCCTTCTATTCTTCGTATTTAAGACTATTTCTATTTCGGTAAAAGTACTAAGAACTAGTATATTAAATCCTGGTAATAGGAGCTAGAGTATTCCTAATTATTTCGGTAGCGTATAAGTTATACCTCTTTCCTATATATTGCTTTTTTTTGGCCGAAACTCCTTGGAATCTTATTCTAGTATATATATAATCCAGCTAATATCCCATATATAGAATTATTTTATAGAACTAGCGAATAAAGGATAGTACTATTCTTAGAACCTATAGGATTAAATTATGCTATTAGCTCTTTATATGCCTTGAATTAGGGACGAGGTCTTTAGATATACTAATTTATGGAACGTATATATAATTTGGGTAGATCCTATATACCCAAACCACGTCTCGGGTAAGCCTTTTTTCCTATATTAGTATCTAAAGTAGGGGGCTGAATAGCACGCTTAACCCGTGAATACTAACCTCTATAATAGAATCCTTAAGGACTACGAGTATTAGGGTGAGATTTATATATCTTTTCGGTTATATAGCTTACTCTATATACTAATTTTCATAGATCTCGACGAGTACCTCCCACTAGTAATACTTAATTAGTACTACTAGGCTCTACTTTCCCGTGGTATTAACCTTAATACTTTATAGCTCTTAGACATTAGGCTAGGTAATAATGCTCCTTTATATATTTATATATACCATATGCTTTGAGCTATAATTTATGATTATATGCATGCCGTAGTACTTCTAGTTCTAGCTAAATTAGTTATTCTATACGGGGGTTATAGGGCGGCTATTATAAGAGGAGGCGCCCTAAGCGAGATCTTCTAGTCTAATCTTGATTTCCGAGCTCAGGTACTATAGAGTAGTCTGACTTTCTAACCTATAGCGCCGCCGGACCCCTAGGAAGGCTTCCTATATATTAGGGATAATAGCTTAGATTATGGGTAGTCTTAGGAAGGGCTAGTTAGCTTGGATATATAAGGTATATATCCCCCTACCTTAACTCCTTTATTTTCTACTTACAGAAATTACTTCTTAGCTATTCCTATAACTAATTTTATCTCTTAAACCCCTTAACTTCCCTTAAAAAAATCAATTACTATATCTGAACTAACTTTAATTAATTTATTAGTATATATAACTCTATAGTAAGACACCTGCCCAAACATGGCCTAGGACCCTAAGGAGCGCTTCCATAGGTTTACTATCGAGTTTTGCGACTAGTACTATACTTATAGACCTAATAGCGTTGAATCTAATATATAAGCCTCTATTTCTAATACTCTTCTTACTCCCACTAAGTAGAGTAGCGTTCATTAGCTTCCTGTAATGTCCGGCGGTATTATAGCTTCTTCTTCTCTCCTTAGATAGCCTATTTCTAGCCCCTAGGCCTCTTAGTAACTACCCCCTAGATCTACTTTAATAGGTAGCCCTTAGTAAGTCGTGGCATCTCGTCTATCTCGATCCTCCTCCTTTAGCTTTTATACTCCTGGAAATCGAGCTAACCCTACTAATGAAAACCCTACTAGTATAGTAGGATCTCAAGTAATCTAGAGTACTAGGCGCCGAGATAACCTAATTACTATAGTATATAGTCCTCCTTATACTAGACAACTTCCTATTTCTTAGTATATGGGGAACCTTAGCGAACTACTTTCTACTACTCCCATAACCCCAATATAGCTAATAAGTAACCCTAGTAGTAAAAAGGGGAAGGGCAAGGTATAACCAGTAATAGAGAGGTTCCTAATACACTAGGTTATATATAAGTATAAGTATATATCGTTAAATGCCTGCTATGAGGACTCCAAGACGTGGTTGAGGTATAAGGAAGGTAGTAAGTATACTACCCCTTTCTTATACTATATAACTACTAATATTTATAGCTAAGTATATTCACTACTTCCAAAACCACGCTATTTCCTCTATTAAGGAGTTTCTATTAGAGTACGTTTAGCTAATACTTGAGGAATACTAGGTCACTAGTTATATAATGAATTTCGATAACTACCTTACTTTTAAGTACTTAAAGAATTAACTTAAGCTTTGTTCTGGTACTAGAGTTAACCCTAAACCTTATAACATTACCCCTTTAATAATCTAATTAGTTAGTGGGTATATCCATGGGCTCAAGTCACTACTTACTACTACTTAAGGACTTGGAGTAAATGTTTTTATATAGCTACTATATAATATATCCGATTATGAGGCTATAAGAGCAGTTAATATAGCTAAGTATAAAGAGCTAATTCGGCTTAGTCATGTTATTAATCCTGATAATCCCTTTATTACTAATCCCAGGGCACTATTCCTGCTCCGGGGGGGGAAACTATTATGGTAGCTATACTAGAACCTCTACCTTTAAGTCCTTCTACTATTATTAAACCTTTAGTAAGCCTAGAAGTAATTATATGAACCCTTCTCCTCTCTTCTCTCTCCTCTCTTCTCCTTTTTTTCTAATATATATTTATCTAGGATCCCCTTCTACTCACGACTCTAACCTAACTATGGACTAACCTACCCCGGAGGAGCCTACTATAGGTTCGTCTAATTGCCCGATTTCTATCTCATTATCTTCTAATATACCTATATTAGAAGAGTAATCTCCTAGACCTTCTCTATCCTCTCTAGAGCCTAATACCTATCCGCTACTATCGACCTAAGTACCCCCCCCTTCCTCTACTACTACTAACACTAAGCGTCTAAAAACACCTACTCCCCGCTAGCGCCTAGAGGTAGTTAAGCCTATTTCTCCTAAGTGATTTTATCGTACGACTCGCGTAAAACGTAACTCTGAGGTCGTTAACTATAAGCAATAATTAGATCCAAGCTAACTTAGTTAGATCTCATTTACTTAGCTCTTAACTAGCTAGTTTCGGAATTTTAGTTTACCTTATAGGATTAAGATTAGATAATTGAATTCTATACGTTTTTCTATATACGAAAGCTATACTCTTAGGAATTTTTAAGTATATAAAACCCCCCTATCTACTATATAGCCAGGCTTTATTTATTAAGTCTTCCTTCTATTAGCCGGGCTATAGTTAACTAGCTTTATAGTTCTTCGTCCCCTTACTATCTTATACTCCTCCTTTAGGTAGCTCCTCTATATACCTGAACTTATATTTATCTATATCCCTTACTTTATACTTAGCTCCCTTATCTTACTTCTTATAGTTACTACTATACCCCGCTATAATAATCCCTCTAGCTTAATATAACCTATAAAGATTCCTTACTCATTTATGCACTTTTTACACGGGTTAGTAGTCTGTAAGACCCCACTAAACCTAATTAGGAAAGGTAAATAGCTAGGCTAGCTAGATAACTTACTAGTATTAGATAGAATAGCTTTAAAGACTCGACGATTATATAGTGCCTTACTAATTAGAAGGGTATTAGCGTAGTTTACGTTATAATTCCGAAACTTGGGAAGTCTTTTTAGTGCTTAATTTAGGCTAATAATCTCGTTCTACTCTACTATTATCCTATAAGCCAGAGCTAATTATATTAGCCCTATATACTATCTAGTGAGAAAAATAGCTTACCCGGGTAGTAGTAACTTCAAGTTCGCCCTCGTTATTAACTAGGAAGTTGTCTTAATTCAGTATAAGTAGCTATAGTAATTATATTAAAGGAGAGTATTAAGGAGGTAGGAGATAAAGGTCGCTAGTATAGGGCCTGAATCTGGATAGTTTTTGAATAGATTATTCCTATTTGAAATAGGACGAGAGCTTACGTAGAGGTTATATAATAATAGGAAAATAGTTGTAAGAAAGAAGGTTTAAGTAGCGTAAATAGGGTCCTTAAATAATCGGGGCGAGGGGGTGGCTAGTATAAAGTAAATATCATATGACTCACCCTAGCCCCCAGATTTCTGTGACTATTCTACTTTTAATTAATTACTTACTTATATATACTCTATCTCTCCTCTCTCCTTACTTCTTTTCTTAATAATACTAATAAAATACCTAACTAGAATAGTAGAGTAGAGAGATTCCTGTTAACTACTTTTACTAGTATAAGGATAGCTAAACTTATTATTTTCTATACTAATTTTCTATATACTTTTATACTATAAAGTAGAATTAGTAGTATTATATTCTTAACCTCTATAGAAAGTTCGTATTTAATAGTAATAAGCTATATGACAGCAAATAAAGTAGTGCTTTTATCCGGATATTTTAGTATAGAAGTATATATATATATTTCTACTCCTTAGGTAAGCTAAAAGATAGGATGATTTTTTGCTGTCACGTATAAGCTCACTGTTAATATTATCTTTATTTTAGTACCAAAAATTATAGTATATAAAGCACTAAAGGTTAGTGTTTTGGCCGTGGTAGAATGTCATTTTTGAGTAGTAAAATAGATATAAATTCTAGATAGTATATAATCTGTATTATATAGATCCCTCCTTCTTACTGTAAAGCTAATTAATGAATTACTATGGAATTCGTACGGTTCTAGTTATTAGTGGTATTTTTATATTAGCTGAGGTAAGGTGGTATGGGGTAAGGTAGGGTGAGAATTAACGGAAAATCTCTACTAATATATAGTAACTATTCCTTTTAATCTATATAAATCTCTCGTGTTCCCCCTCTCCCTTCCTTTCTCTTTATCCAAGTTCCGGTACATGGATAGAAAGCCTATAGGGAAGCTAGGAATAGCGAGATATTAGAGGATATATTTAAGTATAGTAAAAATTACTTAATATTCTAAGTATTAAGAGAGCGTAAAGAGGGATATAGGGGATAAAGACGACGACTAATACCTTAGTGGAATTATATATGTGTTTAGTTAGTAGAGGGAAGGAGGCCCTGTAGGTATAGGTATAGGTAGCGTTTATATGGTAGGAGGAGGGGGGGAGTCACGTGAATGATAGGCTTTACCCACCCACGATCTATGAACTTGAATTATTCCTAGAATTAATACTATCTGCTTTACCTAATTAGGCCAAAATGACTCAAATATATCTAATGAGGCTTGGATATTACGTATTATTAATAGAATTATTAATTATTAAGTTTTGATTTTCTAATGCTATGTGTAATGTGCGCAATGTCAAGTGCAACGTGCAAACCGGGTTTTGGCAGGAGTATCGCTATCGGCCTCGGTACAATATGGACCTTGGCCCTTCCGCGATTAACATGTCTCTTGATCCAATAGAGTTCGAGTTCAACGACGTGATGGGAGCACAAGGTACTTAATCACGTGCCAATAGAATGGCATAATACTGACTGTGTTTAGTTGATACCCACCGCGGGTGGTCCGGTCAAGCAGATTACGAGACAACCCATTTCCAACAACAGAATGCTGGCCATTCTTTCCAATATCCGTTACCTTCATTCGTGTTTCCACCTTACGAACATGATCCAAACCAGGGGCCTCAAGAATTCAAGCGGGACTCTCAAGGCTTGATAATATCCCAACCGCCGGCAATGTCACCACCGCGACATCAAATGGGTTGCTCAGTGCCTCCGCCGACCGGCCACAAAATGCAACAGCAACCCGCTACAAGCTCCACCGGAATCTCGGTTGGATCTTCTGAAAAGAGACTGTCGAGAGCAACAATTGATCGAAAGTTGAAATCTCGGAGACGTCCAACGGCTCAGAAACGAGTACCACCTGCTCACGGTACTGCTCAAGGCAAGCACACAAAGCCAGATGGGGCAAGTTCCCAATCGACGACATCATCATCCGAATGCTCCACAAATGTGGATGGATTGAAGACCCACACCCCCAAGTTCCAAGAAGTAATTGCTATGGTGCAAGAGTCGATCAAGCCATTCTCGCCCCCTTTCAGACGCAAAGCCGCAGCTTTGATCGATCAAGTAGCAGAACTGGTCAAGCAGCTAAACCAGGTCGCCATTGACGAGGAACTATACGGAAACGCATCGTCGGACGTTGAGGTCGATACTCAGCCCAGTGTCGCATCTTCATCAGACGATTACATATCCAACCCCGAACTAACGGACTCAGAGTCTAACACCGATAATACCTCAGTCTCCTCGACACCACGGCAATTAGTCGTCGAGAATGAAACTCCTGCTTTTGCGGAAGATGATCAACAAGGATCGATCCATCCTCCCTGTGCGCAGTGCGGAGTCAAGACTCTTTACTTCTGTACAAGACAAGACAAGAAAACCAAAAAGCCTTGCAGGTACGCACATCACGTTCTAGCAGAATGGAAGCGGCACATGAAAACGCAGAAACACTCTCAGCGCGAACGTTTCATGTGTCCTGAGTGTCCCAACTCGCCTCCAGCAATCGACATAAACGGACACTCGGTTTGCCAATTCTGCGAGGAGTCATTCCCTAATCTGGGAGCAAACTTAAGAGCACACTACACGCAATGCCAATCTGCTCAACGATCCAACAAGAGCTATGGAAGACAGGATAAGCTTATCGATCATCTGCGTAGCCATCCCGGTGTGATCAATTTGAGCCTGACCGCAGCTGCTGGCAGGTATACTGTGAACAGCGAATGGCCGGACGAGTGTGGTTTCTGTGGGAAAACGTTCTCTTCTTTTGACGAAATGCTCGACGATATCGCCAAACATTTTCAAGCTGGTCTGAATATGTCCTCATGGAAGCTTCCAATCCAACCATCGAAAGACTCCCACCCAGGATTCCAACCTCATTCGAAGGGTGATGACAGTGATAGTGACGATGACATGGATGATAATGACAGTTATCCAAGCAACCAAAGTAGCGGCGGCCAAACAAAAGAGGCCTCAAGTTTCAGTAGCTCAGGTCAAAGCAAAAGATCGAATGGAAATCAGAAAAGTGGCTCATCTTACCAAGGTGGTCGCAGACGTTGCTATCTGGTTCCCCAAGCTACTCTGGACAACTCAGCAGAACCCATCGAATCACACGCATCGGGTCATGCGACGACAAGCGTGGCACTTGAGAGATATCTCAACAATGAAGAAGAGCCTGTAGAGCTAAGACTGAGCCAAATATCATCTGGCATATCGAACTCGAGCCTCATGTTCAGTGCTGTAGCCACCGAGGACGACTTCGTGTCAAACGTCCCGGACCCGGAATATGTGATGCACAGTCGAACCTTACAGGAACAGAAGAGCTGCTTCAAGGAGACCATAACATCTACTGGGCGTCTCCAAGTACCATCCATCGGATTGATAGGCGACTTCTTTGCACTGGGACAACTCGCACTCGACGTTTGTGAGTCTTGCAAAACAGCTTCCGAAGATCTCAAGAATCTCTCTTCTGAGATTCTCTCCTCACTGGAGATACTACAAGCACTTCGAGCGCTTCAATCCGGCCATTCTCTTCTAGAAATGAATCAAGGAACCCTCGCAAATCCCTTGAGTACATGTCACGATGTTCTCCAAGACGTCCAAGCCCAGGTTGAGAAGCGCAAGAGCTTCAAGTTAGATCGCAAGGGCATGCTTCTCTTTGATAGGCTCAAGTGGGGTAAATACGACATTGATGATTTGGCAACTCGTTTGGCGAGGAATCGAGCTATGTTTGAGATCTTCTTGATGGCTGCAAGTCTTCCCTTTGGTGGTCTCCAGTCTGCGTTGGTTTTACTCAACCTCCGGCAAACTACTTGCCAGGGCGCTTGTATGAGCAAAGATGGCACTGGAAAGTATGGCGTTACAAACCACATCGGTGAAGTCTTCACTGGCAATGGCAACGAGACGCATCCTGGTCTCATCGTGACAGACGGCGCCGTTATTCCCACAGCACTAGGAGTCTACCTTTTCGCTACCATCAACGCGCTTGAAGAGCTTTCTGTCAAGTACACTGCCAAATGTCGAATCTTCCAAAACATCAATATGGAACCCAACGACGTCCTAGACCTGGAAGCAGGCATCGAGTGTTCTCTCAAGGATGCAACCTTGGCCGAATATCGAGATGACACCTGCTATGACTACAGTGCTATATCATACGTGTGGGGAGATCAGGTCGATACACGAACAATACTCTTCGGCTCGCCCCATCAAGCCAACAGCGACAAGCGGATTCTGCATCGCAGGGACACGTACCGGATTTCGGAAGCGAAAGATCTGATCAGAGCCACGCTAGCCGCAAAGTTCAATGGGTTTAGTTTCTCAGAAGTCATGTCTGGCTACATCCACGTCAGTTCCTGTCTTGAGGGGCCCCAGATAGAAGATTATCAAACAGCCGCTAAAATGGCTAGAGGGCTTTTTGAAGAGGCAAAGTTTTTCATGAGAGTGAAGGCGTACCCACTACAAGTGGGTAAAGAGTTCTCCCCGTCTAGTAAGGATCCAAATCTGGGGAAAGGTGCTCTAAACGACGAGGTAATCTCACAAGGAGTGCCCTTGCAGCCAACCCGAATTCTCAAGATGGACCCGAAATACCAATGGCAGGCGGACAGGATATCCCATCAGCAAGCGATCAAATACAAGAACTTGCTTGACATACGCGTGAAGCATTCCGAAGCTCTTCGCTGGGACTCGTTGGATCTGATACGAGGGAAAGGCACAGGTCTCGTTATCTTGCTACATGGTGTCCCTGGTATTGGCAAGACAGCCACCGCGGAGGCCATTGCGCAGGCCAATGGCAAGCCGCTGCTCAAGACTACAATCGGTGACTTGGGCATGATACATGAAAGGTCTGAGATATCGCTACGTGAGAAACTTCGTCTGGCACGTCTCTGGGACAATATCTTGCTGCTAAAACAACTTTCGATGATGGGGGTTTGGGCCGAACCCGGAATCGTTTACCGGAGCCGATACTGGTGTTGCACCCGCTGCCTTGTTCATAACTCACTGGAAGATGTTGGTTGGAAGTGTGCTTCATGCAATGAACTTTACAGCCATGAGCTCGTTGGATCTTGGCGAGAGAGTCTGACTTCATCAGGTGGCGCCCAGACAATTGAATCTCCTCCACCAGATTCAGGTGCAGAAATTGGAACCGAGTACAGTACTTGTTCTGCCTCCACTGCTCCCGTCTCTCATGCCAGAGAGCCAGGTTACGATCAACGACTTGACAAGTTTGGGCGTGCGATTGAAGCCCCCCGTTCCGTCGACTGCGTTAGCTACTCTCCTGAAACTCTGGTTTCTATCTTTAATCCTAGTATGTAATTCGTTCCCTTTTCATCATACCGAGTACGACTAATCCCTCTAGCTTTTCTTGTCTCTCACCTGTCTCGATTCTCGGCCTCGACCTTGACCTTGGCCACCGGGCTTTATGCCCCAGAAGAGCTCGCGTATGAGTCCGAACATGCTCTCACGTTCGACCTATGCTTTGCCCCGCCACCTGGCCCATCTCACCTCGATGTGCCATCGCCAAACTCAGCGTCCCATCTCGACAAACGTTGTTATCGTCGGCGCTGTGTACTTGGTCTCAAGACAGCTCTCAAGCTCAGCAAAGAACAAGGACAGAGCTTCTATGGATCCGAAACCAAGAGGAAACCAGCGTATGTGAACGATATCGATGAAGACAAACGAAAGCGAATCTCTATTATCAGCACGACTGGTCCCAAGGAGAGCCCCCAGGAGACCATCAACAAGCTCCGTGAAGTCGGTCAAATTGTTGTTCGCATGAACTCCTCTCGTCCCTCATATGAACCTAACAAGTCTCTGATTGATTCTGTTCGCGAGGATGGAAGATCTAAAGACTGTCACAGAGTACCATCCCTCACTGTTCCATCTGTTCGCGAGAATAGAAGACACTGGTCCCAAAAGAAAGAGACGGATTACTACTGGATGGGAAACAACCGGGATCAAGTATCCAGCAATACCGTCACCAAAGAACAGGACGGGGGTATCGAGAATTTCGTAACCTCCAAGGATGCCAGATCCAGCACTCCCCGTGCCCTAATACCAAGGTCTCTTGATGGAACAAACGGCGAAGTATCTCTCGACAATAGCTACAAAGTCAGGAACCGCGGCTACAAAAAGTGGTTCAAAACTGGTCGAGTTTTCAGCACGTTATGGACAGATCCTTTTGGTGGTGCGACCAAGAAACACGATGCCCGATCGTTGGATCACGCATTCGTCTTGCAAAGCGGGCAGAACGCCTATTATAAAATTCGGCGCTTTATTGTATTTCGATCAGGCGATCGATTTACCACATGTCTGCCTGTGACTACATATGGTGGCAGCGGAGTTACGAAAAGAGGCGTCAAAGTCAGTGACCATAGTGTGATCTACAGCTGTGATCGGCGTGCACATGATCTTTCCGGGGTTGGTCTACAACAATCGAGAAGCACTCCGTCAAATCGTCCAAGGAGAAAAATTGAAACACCCAGATATATACAGGGCGGGGAAGAAGAACACGACGGTCCAAGCAATTCCATGAAGGCAAGGACGAGGATTTTGGAAAATCAGGGCTGGCTAGTGCCTTTTATCGACTATCTTCCAGCACACCTTCCACCTCTGTATATCTTGCACATTCCAGAAGCTCGCCCTAATCACGGATTCATCCTGTCATCAATCCAAGACACAGGTAAACAATACATTGGTCTCGACGATCAAGGTACGAGACCGTCCCTCATCTTCGACCCCAAACACTGCTAACACATTCTCGTAGAACTGATAAACTCCAACAATCCTGAAGACCCAAAACGAACCTCATGAGTATTACGAATTTCATTGTATTGGATCGCTGGACGACCTTTCTCGAGCGTGTTTGGACTGCCCTTTGGAGTTTGTTTCGTTTACAGGCACATTTTCTGAACATCTCCAACCTCTTTTGTCACATCATTGAGAAAGGGAAAAAAAAAGGGGGGGGGACTTTGACAGCTGTACTGCTTGACTTTACTAGCGTGCGTATTAGGGAACTTGGGTTTTAGGCGTTTTCTGCTTCTTGGGTGAGATTATGGATTTCACCACACTCCAACATCTAGAGATGAAACCTAAGGATGTTAATGGCGGGAAAATTTCATATCGAGCTTCCCGAGTAATTTCCTATCCTACACCCGGTATATCTGTTAGAAATTTTAGTGCCGAGAGTTGGATAACAATTCTCAGATGTTTTCTTCAATTTTGTTAATTATTAAAGGGTTCCGGTGCCATTTCTGCTCTTCCCACAGCGTCCAAGTCCGCATTCATATCTGGGCTAATGTCTAAACCGCCAAGTTTTGGCTCTTCGGCAACTTCAAGGCTAGTGTCTACATCGCTGTCTATCCTTGACCGCGATATTTCTCTCAAAGCAAGAAAATAGCCACATCCAACGTTATATCCCAACTTGACACTAGTTTGCAAACTGTGCTTAGCCAAGAATTTCCGCGATTCTGATTCGACGGAATTTGGACCTGGTCAGGCGGCGTTGGAAGAAAGAATGGTTGTTCGTGCTACGTTTATATCGAGACAAATGATTTTCCTCCAGTTATGATTCAGGGATGATTCAGGAATCAGGACGACACTGCCACGAAATGCGAACGAGTAACATTGGTTTTTACACTAAAAGACCGTATTCCTCCTTACTAAATGCTGTGCGAATGGCAGCTACTCCACATGTGTCGTAATTTGGATCTAAGAGTTATTACATCTATGGTTACTGCAACCTTGTCTCATGTGCTCATTGCTGCGTCGCTCCCCCACGTGTACTTGCCCTCCCAACACGTCCAAACTACCCCCTCCTCCAAGTGCCCATCTTCAAGATAAACTGCAACTTGTACACCTTCTACCATGTGCTAGGGGTCCTGAGACAAGAGTTCTCCCCAACACTCAGGGACAAGTTGCCTACAGATTTCGCGGTTCTTGATACATTGCGGGTCCACCTCGACCTGACTGCCAACCTTCTCCTTGGCCAGTACTTGCACGAGCACTCGCAAGAACGCTTCAGGAGCAATGGGGCATGGAGACCCTTCGCACAGAGATCCCCCCCGAAGGTGTGCTTGAGCTGGCAATCCAGTGTATTGCTCTTCCCTACTTCCCGGAACCCGCTTCACTCTGCGTAAGATTTCGCACTTTCTCCTCCGCACTATTATATTCTGTTCCCTGCTAACCACAAGAGAATTCTAGCTAGCATCCAGCGGATTCTCAACCAACACTTCGGGCCAGCTTTTCAACGTCCTCTATACGGGGAGCGTAACGTCGGTACTCCCAGGATCATCTTCCTCGCGCTCGACCACCGTTCAGCTCCAGCTGCTCCACTACACGACCCAAATACAAAATACTTCGTCGGTGGATCGAACCTCAGATTCCCGAGGGTCTTCCCAAATTTCGTCTACGAAGCTCATCGTGAGAGGCGCGTAGAAGCGATGAAGGAAATACAGGGCACCCGTGCGCTGCGCAGGAGGTTGGTGATCGCATCGAACCTGGCGGGAATGACTGGGGCGAACAACGTGACCTTGGTGCAAGCGCAGGGGATGAGAGCAAATGTGACTGTGGGTACATGCACTCATGATGGTCAAGCATATGAGATACCAGGGTTTCATTTGAGAAATCCGTGCGTGGAATGTTTCGCCATCTACCGGAACAGCTTCGTGGGTATACCTGGATCATATGTCAATCGACTTTATGATTGCGGCGAGGATTCGTGGATATTGAAAGTTCGGGGCAAAAGTGACAACTCTTGGTAAAGAGTAGAGGGATGTTGGATTTGGTGTATCGTTTGGACCGTTATTTTTGGGTTGAGTAGGGACAAATTGTATCGTCTGTAGATAAAGGATGAGCTTTAATCCAAGCTTAAGTAACGAACCTCAAGGACAGAGTAAAGGTTTTGTGCAGCTTTTATTGGGAATACTTGTATCAAAACGACTCTATCAGAGGCATCGTTTATGATCAGACCCTCGAAGTCGTCGAGAACATACAGTACCAACGCCCTCTTGTGTACTACCCTAATTCCATCAAAACTCTCGACTTCCCATTCGTCTTCGCCGTTAACCGTATCGCAAAAAGAGCTCTAATTGATTAATTATACAACAACGCTTTAATAAAATTGTTTGAAATTGGAATATATATTATTGCAATATATTGCATAGTTATTAATGAATTATTTAATATATTATCGTAAATGCCAACATTGAGAAGGCTTCGTAATTATGTAGTTCTCATGCTGCATCTTCTTTCACGACTATCCGCTCAATCACCGATTTAATACTTCTCCGCTTGTAACAGCAACAGCACAAAAAGAGCAGAGTAAAATTACAAAACATTAAATAAAACAAGAAACGCACAAACTCTTCTAAGTCATTATCGCCTCTTTCTGTACCTTAGTCTTTACTGTGAGCGAGGTCTTAGTCGCGCTTGCAGTTTGAAGCCTCTTGATAAGACAATATAATCGAGGAAAGCCCGACCAACATAAATGCACAAATCTTCGTAACCTCCTTCCATATCACCGGCTTCACTTGCCCCTTCCTCGAGCTGACGTAAACAAATCTATAAATGCCGCCTGCCTCCCTCTTCTCTTCCATCTCTTCCCATCATCATTCCACATCTTGATTCCCACCACCAACCATCATCAACACTTGTCAGCAACAATTGAACACTTCCATAATCACCCCTAGTCATTCATTGACATTTATACACTTCTGTACAAGAACTTGTCGTTGATCAGCTCCTTGACATCGTCACTGGACGCGGAGTCCTCCTTCAGCCTTCTACCTTCCATCAAAGACGCACCTCAACAACATCTTTAGATGCATGCTAATATTGTACTCGATAGGAACTCCAAATACGTCGTGATTCAACACATAAAACACACGCTTGCCACTCGACAATGGTGACCACAGCAGCTTATACCATCGACACTCCTCTCGGTCCCAGACTTGGCGAAGTTTAGTTCCGGTCCGCAAGACACGTAAGGCCAACCGTCCCACGAAGTCCATGGAACATGCTAACTCTCTCTGTGATCTCAGATATGTACGAACCTCCGTTCTTCTTGATACGATACCGCACACGGCAGCGTCGAGTCTTTCGAAGAATCCTTGGCTTGTTCGTGGGTGTCATCACCGATCATACATCGAAGGATACATTGGTAACTATTCAAAGGCATGCGTGCTCGCCTGATGAAGAAAAAAAGGACCTTGGGCGACACCACCCTGAAATATGGGAAACGGTCATGGGCACCAAACGACTTTTATCTGAGGGCTGACCCATTTTCTTGGACAGATACCGGCTTTTATACCCACGATCCCTTTAGCGTCCTAACTGATTTGGTTCCGAACTGCAGACTAAGTACGTGTCATCTCCCATAATTCGTTAAACTTGGTACGAAGCTAATGGTGTCGTCATGGACTTGTGCTTCGACTTCGGAACTGGCTAGTACAGAGCAATGTCGGGATGGGTGGAGGCTGGCGCGTGGGAAGATGGATGATTGGATTGATGGTTTTGTATCCTTAGAACTTCAATGATACTCGCTTCCTTCAACTTCGTCCACTTGCAACAAAGTGATATCCGAATCGCAACGTCTTGTCCAAGCCCACAATTGCGTTCAATCTTGGTCAATAGACCCTCAAACCTCACTACTCTCTTTGGCACGACACGTAGATGAAGGAAAGTCAGAGTCTGGTCTTCTATTCTGATTCGAAAAGACCATTCGGGCCCGCGACGAGAAGCTATATTTAATGGCCATGACTTGCGTATGAGGGAAGAGGATAGGACTCGGTGCTGTCCGCGGAACCTTCGCTTCCAGGAGATGGCTCACTGTGAGCTGGAGATGGGCTGCGGTGGTCGTGCTCCTCCATCGTCTAGACTGGAGACAAGGAAATTCGAATTGAAATATTATGTAATTAAATTGTTATTAATTAATTAATTTAATTAATTTTATTTTTTTGGGCGGTTGAGAGGAGTGGGCGATTGACAAGGGCAACCTTTTAGCGTGCCCACGCGCGATCAAATCCCTGAGCGATGTGGATTTCTTAACCTTTATTTTCAACGACCATGTGTATGGTAGCAACAACTTTCATCACCGCCAAAGAACTTTCTATAGTCGTCCTTACTCAAATATTGCACGAATGCCACACGAGACCCGCGAATATAGATCTTTAAAAAGGTTCCGAAGGGATCCTTGTCAGAGCTAAAAATAAATAAAAAATAGGACCCGCCTTGAGAGACAAGACGAGGTAAGTGTAACCGGGCCTCAAGGAGCCAAAACGAGCTCCTGCGGATACTAAAATGGATCTTTAATACATGCTCAGGCTTACTTATAGTGTGCTCAAGCCGTGCTCAGGAATGCTCACCCATAGCTCAGGCTAATGCAGCAGCAGCTCAGGCCCAAAGACGGAAATGGAAAATACTATGAGAGCATTCCCATATGAGATTCCCTGTTACGCGTGACATTAGAATTTCTAAATTCAACAAAATTGCTAGCTGCTTGTAGAAGTTTACACAGAACAATATCATTAACCAGAAGATTTTCTCTCTTTAGTAAACGAGGATTCCTGGCTAATGAGTAGGTACCGACAATTCTAGGCAAACAATATTCTCCTCAGATCCCTTCCAAAAGCTTGGAGGCGCTCTGACCGCAGGTGCTTGCTCAGGGAAGAAATGCCGGAGAATGGTGGCAAAGAAGCGCCTAAGCAAAGGCAGGCAAGCGCAGGTGATTGCTAAATTTGTCTCGACGCAACTCCACAATAAAACTTGTACCACACCCCCTAGAGTACGAACAGATTTAATAGTTAGACATCTTGTAGAATATATTATATAGAGGGTGTTCGAGTATTATGGGCGAGAACTCACATGTTGGGTCCAAGGTTTTTAACGCTCCATTTAAGATAGTCATCCGATACATAGATATGACAGTCACGCTAATGCAAACATGTCAGCGAATTCTGATAAATGAGGAATATATTCAGGAAACTCACACTCCCCCAACAGTAAATACAAGAATCAGTCCAACCCTGTTCTTCCGCAGCAGTTGAAGTGATGAAATGACGGGAAGAGGCATCAGCAAAATCACGATATCAGAGGTGATGTTGAAGCCACCATTCGCATACCAGACGACTGTATTGCTAATACAATTTCCCGCCGCCGATATGTCGTATACGCGACGGATAGGGTGACACTGAAATATTGCGACCAGCGTGCTGCCAACACCCCAGGCTATCACGATAACCAGCATTGCCCACGAAGCTCGACGGAAGGGCGTAACGGCGAATATTCGAATGTAAAGAAGTAGAATTGACGCCTTGGTTAGGTAAATTGTTATTTTGTATGTGCATTGGAAGACCCAAAAAAGCTATATGCCCATCTTTCAGCTTGTTCAATACAATTGGTGGGTATAGCTCGTGATGACTAGCCTTAAGTGACTCGAGACGGGATTGCTGTGAAATATCATCTCCGTGCTTTCCTATCCCAGCCTTACACTCTTTATAGCATGTCAGAACGTGGAATGCAGCGTAAAGTATGCTTGGTAGGAGAAGTGGGAGTCGTACGAAGACAAATAACTATCGACTGAGCTATTGACACTGCCTAGGATCTCACTGTTAGTTTGGCGTGAGGCTTTGTAACACTGGAAATAAGGCGCAATCTCCTGAGACACAAATTAAGTGAAGGATGACCTTACAAGAGACACAACGATTGCCACATCATCGAGTCCGAAAGAATTTCCTAAAGAGAGTCGTGAAGCCAGCCGCCCTGCAACTACAACTGATGAGAGAATAGCAAATATAATGCTAATAACAAACACGGTTGTGCCCCCATTGTCTGGCTGCGTAGCAAAATCATTTCTGATCAGAAGTTCCGTTGTCGGGAAGTCAATCTCCATAGAGCCTTTGATCTTTGAGCGGCCTTTGTCGCTCGCTACTGCAGTGTCCAAACGAGAATCATATGCTTGACGCTTGGAGTAAAGGGTTGCTCGCACAAAGCGAGTCGAACTCGAGCATCTTCGAACTTCGAACTTCGTTGGTCTTAGTAAGGGGCGTGCGGGGTACAGTACATACCCTGGTCTTCCGTTATTTTGCGCGACTAGTGGAACTTCCGTGCTTTCGATAATAAATGCAGCCAGACGGCTGGCAAAGCGAGTAAGAGAGGAGCAGGTGGCCTAGCGGGAAAGACCAAGTAACTTCGTAAGGAGGGGCTATCTCCACGCCGAGTCCACCCGCTTTACGAAACTTCTCCAACTTAAAAGGTTAATTCGGCATAAATACCGCAATTTAGAGGTCATTAGTGGGTCAGGTTTCACAACAAAGTTTTATACTAGGCTTCGATTGGTCACTTGATGTCCCGATTCGGAAGCTCGTTTGCCAGCCAAGTGCTTGCATAGTTTTAGCGTCTTACGCGCCCCGTAACCCCGCAACTCGGGGACTGCACAGTACTGTAATGGTAGGCCACGGCTCGGGTATCTAGCCTTGTTTCAGATTTAGTTGCAAATAAGGTTTACGCCGTGCTTACATTACATTGTCAAGCTAGAAAGACCCAATAATGGCCCTTTGCTTCTAGAATCTAGATAGAGGCGCAAACCTCACGGGATATTTCGGAAAAATGTCCGGCTAAGGCTTACAACATACAGGCCGAAATAAATGTTAAATAGAAGGTGACCATTGGCGTATCACCCAGGGCGGGCAGACCAATCACCTGCCCAGGACTCGTAGTATTTTACTCTTTGCAGGTAAATACTTGCCTGTACTGATTAGCACCTACCATGCCCAATACGAAATGTCTCATTCAGTCCTGTGCGCCTAAGAAGCTTGTCAATGCTGGAGCGCTTTGGTAATCTAGTATTATTAAAGAAAGCGCATCAACTTGGCAGAAAAGGAGAAGTTAAAAAGAGTTTAGCATTCCAACTGCACTCCAAACTCTCCCTTGCCTTCGTATAATACAGGTGAATTCAGTAATCTATTCTTTAGTAACACCCTTCCTGCTAATAATATATCTGAATTTACGGCTCGGGAAAGAAAACCGCAAAAGTTATATTTTAATGAAGTTATATTTTGTGTTCACAAACCAATAGCGACAAGTGATATCAGCGTTGTTATTGTGGGTATTGAGGGTGGCCGAGGGCCAAGGTTTGCCCCGGCTTCGCTGTGCAATTGTACGAAATGCCTTGAAAGCCCCAGTTATTTCCGTTTATCCCCAATTGACACAGGAGATGGTCAGCCTATGAAATGCTACGGAGCAGCCGAACATTTTGAAGGGGTTGTGGAATATTGGAGTCGCGCATTGTGGGGAACTCAGAGGCTCGGCACCTAACAGGCTAATTACAACTGGTGCAAGGCTCCCTTGTCCATGCAAACAGCGCAACGCTTTGAACTCTTACTCCGTGTTACGTGATTCCTGGAAGAACCCCCCGCGATCCTAGGAACAGGGGCAGCGCGCAACGTGGGATTTGCGTCTGAAGGCACCAGCTTTGGCGAGAATCAATGCCGTAATATCCCGAGTGACTTAAAAGCATGACTCGTCGTCTTTATCTCCGCTCGCAGCAAGGCACTCACTCGTTGTATATTACTTGCTTATACCCCACAGTATCCAACTCTCTGTGGGTCTTTAAATTGATCTTCGTTTACTTCTTCCAACCCATAAGATCGCTATTCGCTCCTCAGTAAATCTTCAACCAGGATGGATCCTCGAGACTCTAAAGCAGAGCCACCGCTTGAGCTCGACACAGTCAAGACTAATGATTCTGAAATCGGTGTAGCTAAAGCTGAAGTTGTCCCAACGTACGATACGAAACAAACCAAAGCGCTTCTCCGCAAGATCGATCGCCATTTGATCCCGTTTTTGTCGCTCCTCTACCTCCTTTCTTTCCTAGAGTGAGTCGCATTATTCAAGTCGAAAGTTGCCATCAACTAACGAAGATGAAAGTCGTACCAACATCGGCAATGCAAAGCTTTTTGGCTTGGAGAAGTCGCTTCGGCTTGTAGGCAATCAATATAACACAGCTTTATGTAAGTTTAAAGGACCCCTATTTGGTAAAACTGTCCTGAATTGATGGCTGATCTTGGTTTTCCGTAGGTGTCTTCTGTAAGCCGCTAAGGTCAGAAATCGAAAATCTATGCTTATGTCCCCATAGTCGTTACATATGTCCTTTTCGAAGTACCTTCTAACATGTAAGCACTACTTTGATCTATTGCATTCGTTGATACTAATACTGGCAGGGTCCTGAAACGCTGGAGAGCAGTATATCATCCAGATACCAATTGCCATTTTCGTACCGACTAATTATTGTAAGTCCATGTGGTTTCCGATCATTATGCTCGGATGGGGCATAGTTATGACTCTTACCGGCCTCGTCAAAGATTTCAACGGACTTGTAATCGCCCGCGTGTTCCTGGGAATTGCAGAATCTGGTCTTTTCCCCGTGAGCTTAGTTCCTATTAAGACCTCTCTCACTAGCTAACCACATTTTCTACAGGGCGTCAACTACTATATCACTCTATGGTATTGTCGACGCGAGTGTGCATTTCGTGCAGCAATCTTCTTCTCCGCGGCCACTGTTGCTGGCGCATTTGGCGGTCTACTTGCACGCGGGATCAACGAAATGGCTGGCATGGGAGGCAGGCCGGGATGGGCATGGATTTTCATCCTCGAAGGTCTTCTCACAGTGTTCATTGCCATTGCTGCGTTCTGGGTTCTCGCCGACAGTCCTAAGACAGCAAGTTTTCTGAGCGAAGATGAGGCGAAAGAAGTGCAGGCAAGATTGGCACATGACAACGAAGATCTGGCTGCTCACTATGACACGAAATTCATGTGGCACGCCTTTCTGGATTGGAAAATTTGGATGCAATGCATGTCAGTATTACTACTCTGCAATGTTGAATTCGGGCATCGCTAAACACGATTGTGCAGCGCTTACCTAGGAATCCTGGCTCCGCTTTATTCTTTTTCCCTCTTTTTACCCTCTATCATTGCCGCCATGGGTTTCTCCGCAGCCACATCTCAATTGCTCACGGTGGTTTGTCCCCCTAACTCGTTTATTTAGAGAACATTCTGATAATTTCCCACAGCCGCCATATGTCCTAGGCTGTCTCTGCACAGTTTTAGGTGGATACTACAGCGACAAGCTTGGAAAGCGTGGCATGTACGAACTCTGTTTCCTGAATACTACCTCAGAACAGCAGCTGATAGTTTTAGCTTCCTTTTCGGCTTTTGCAGCCTGGCCATCATTGGCTATATCCTTCTCATTGCAACCAAAGTACCGGCGGCTCAATACATCGGAACATTTTTGGCTGCGTGTGGGGTGTAAGTCTGTCAGTTCTAGGTCTCTTCATCTCGCTAACAGGCATTAGATACCCGATGATTCCAATCATGGTGATGTGGAATGGCAACAATATCGGAGGTAGCGTTAAACGAGGCGTCGGCATCGCCATGCAAATCGGCTTTGGCAATTGTGGGGGAATTATTGCCTCTTTTGTGTAAGTCCCCTATCTCGACCAACCCACTGACCAATGACGAATTATATTATCAGATACAGGAATCAGGATAAGCCTCGCTATTTTACTGGACATGGCACTATTCTTGCGTAAGTTTGCAAATCTGGCAGCTTATTTTGATACCATACTAACTGAACACAGTTTCCTAGGCTTGGCGTTGATCTTCATCATCATTCAGATGGTTTGCCTCACGCGCATAAACAAGAAGCGCGATGAGGCGTACGGCTCTCCGGAAGGTTATACTTCTGATATGAAGCGTGCCGAGTCGGACCGTGGTAATGACGCGAGCTTCTTCCGTTACACGATTTAGAAAAGCAGTTGTGGGACACAGTAGTACATTCTAGCCAGAGGCTCAACTGCCTGGACTTGATGAACGGGGTCTAGTAGTCGTGACTTAACTACTACCATACCCACTACTCTTATCTTAGCCAAGCACCTCCGCCTTTCACAATTAACAGAATATATGCTATTAGTGACAGCATGTGCACTTTTAGAAATAAGATCTACTATCTGCAAACCTTTATTTTGAGGAGAGAAGCCAGGCGGTTCTTCTGTTTAAAGAGCTCCCCGAGAGTATGGTCCCGGGAGGCGAGCATAGAAAATTATTAGCTCGTTTATTAGTCCAAAGAAAAGGCCTTGTACTTAAAAGATCTATAGCAAAGACGGGCACGTGAGGACACAATAATAGATAAATAAACTCGAGTACTCAAGACATAATATGTGTGAGAAGGAGAGGAGGAGAGAGCTATATTTATGAGGATATACTGTCACGGGTCGGCAGTGATATGCTCAATCAAATGGTTTCCCTAAATACAAGAAGAATAATCTAAGGAGAGAAACTGAGTCTGGGCTCTATGCGATAATTTGTGTTCCGTATGGAGCCGTTAGCAGGATAACGTAGGTGCCTAGGGCTCTTAGGCACCTAGTCTCTCCACGGGTCTTAACCCGTTACATTACCCCCCCCCTCCCCCTCCCTTTCCCTAGAGAGGGACTCGTACACGTCTAGCGTAGTGACGTCTTGGAAGGCCGACTCAGGCTCCTAAGTAGGGTCTACGTACCCTGTCTATTTTACTAAAACCTGACGTTGGTGACCTCGACCTCGTCGTATAACTCTCTTTCCTAAGATCTTCTCTACCCCATATTCCTCACTTCTATCGATAAGCTCCGGCTCTGGCTAAGAGTTAGTCATACGCTAGGATAGTAGCGGGTCTATTACTACTGGACGTAATAATCGGGAATAGAATACGTTATAGATTCCCGGCGGTATATTAAGCCTATAGCTATAAGAGCTAATTACCTTAATTACTTCGTACTTAGTATTCTTAGAGTTAAACTTCTTTGACGGCCGCTTCGTATAAATATTCTCAAGGTTTAGCTAGACCTTATCCCCTACTTTGAAGCTAAGCGCTTACTATCTTATCTAGTTAGTTATATCCTCTTAAACCTATTATACTATAGCTATAGACACTTAAGCCTACTTATAAGTATCCCTCAGCTTCCGTATAATAGCTTCACCCCGCTAGATTAGGCTAATCCTCTCTCGTATAGGGACTTCGATATTATCTAACTCTACTAGGTATATATAGTAGCTATAGGTTAAGAAGAATAGGCTAATACTAGTACTAGTAGTATCATAGTTATTAATTACTAGCTCAGCTAAAGGTATTAGAGACGCCTAATTCTCTTATATATAGTTAATATATATACGTATAAATACCTCGATATTCTAGTTTATCTATTCTATAGACTCATCTATCTCTAGACTAAATACTATAGATAACCTTCATATAATCTTTAGGAGTTAGTAGACTTATACCTATAGTACTCTAGTAAACTATAGTCTATAGTCCAAGATAATCGCTTTTAGAAGACTATAATATCAGTAGAAGACTTATATAAAGGTCTTAGCTACTACCTCTATAGTAAGACTCGAGTATAGTTCTAGGATAACACCTTTACTAAGCCTATCTATAATTACTAATAGGTCTATATAACCCTGGCTTAACGGTAGCCTAGTAATAAAGTCTATAGAGATCTTACTCTAGACTCTCTCAGGGATAAGTAAAGGTTTTAAGAACCTGTAGCAATAGTCCCTCTAAGCCTACTTCTTCCGATAGCTATTATAGTTCCGTATAAACCGCCTAACCTCTCCGAGTATACCTAGCTAGAAGAACTATCTTATTATTAAGGTAGCCGTTACTTCTTAGCCTAGGTACCTAGCTATTATAGAGTCATGAGTCTCTTAGATAAGCCCTATACGGAGCGGTTCTAACTCAGGGACCTAACGATGTCCCCGGAATAAGAGTTACCCTTAGCTATTTAACTTATACTCTAAGATTAATACCTTGACCTAGAGCTCCGAGGGGAACACACGCTTCCCTTCTTATATAGCTCTTACTATTACTCCATACGAAGTATCTATCCCTTCTATATCTCTCTAGAGGCTCTAGAGGCCTCCCTATATTATTACTACTACCGGTATAGCCTATACCCTTTATATAGCCTTCGGGGGAGTAAACATCTCTAGCTATAGTAACTAAATATACTAATACTTAAGCCTCTCGTCTAATAGGGACACTAGGAGGTCTTACTCTCTTCGTGAGAGTATATCCGCTCTCTCGTTCATATGACCTAGTATATACTAGATTATGAAGTTATACTATGAAAGAGTAAGGGACTAATATATCTAGTGCTCTATAAGCTTCTGGACTATTATAAAGTATTCTAGGCTCTTGTAATCTATACGGATCTAGAAGTCCTTTATACTTCTTAGCTCTATATCCTACTCATTAAGACACCGCACGATTACTAATATCTCCTTATTATAGATCTCATAATTATATTTAGTAGGGGAGTTCTTCTTTGAGAAGTAGCTATATAGTTAGAGTACCCTATTATCTCTATACTATATAAGAGTACCCCTAATATACTACCCAGATAAGTTAGTCTCGATAATTATCGTACGATTAGCGTCGAATAATACTAGTACTAGCGCTTCTATAAAGAGTCCTTTAAGCTATTCAAATACTTAATCTACCTTAGCTATCTATACAAATATAGTATCCTTCTTCACTAGGCTCATTATTAGCTATATAACGTCTAAGAACCCTTAGATAAACTTCTAGTAGAAGTTTATAAAGCTAATAAAGCTCTATACTCCTTTTATAGACCTCAGGGCTTCCTAGCTAAGGATAGCCTTCACCTTCTCGGGATCTATTTATACGCCTACCCCTGCCTTAATTATAAACCCAAGGTACTTCATAGACTAGACCTTAAACTCGTACTTATTAATATCTAACTATAGTCCTACTTCTTATAGCCGGTATAGTACCTTCCATATATGCTCCCTATACTTAGCTAGTATTCCCTTAGAGTATACTAAGATATCATTAATATATACTAAGTAGAACTCGTCGAGGTAGTCTCTTAATATCTAGTTAATATACTTCTAGAAAGTATTCGGGGTATTAGTTAGCCCAAATAGCGTCACGAGCTACTTATAGAGTCTATACCTCGTATAGAAAGCTATCTTCTACTCATCTCCTTCTATAATCCGGATCTTATAGAAAGCTACAATTATATTAAGCTTCATAAACCACTTCGCTTTACTAATCGTACAAAGCGTCTCGTGGATTAAGGGTAGCAGGTACTAGTCTTTCCTTAAGATCCGGTTTAGAGCCTAATAGTCTATATAAAACCATAGACTACTACCTAGCTTCTATATAAAGAGAACTAGAGCCGCTACTAGAGAGTTACTTACTCGAATAAACTACTTATTAAGTAAGCCTATTAAGGTCTTCTAGAGTACTATAAGCTCGTCTCGTAACATATTATATAAGGGACCCTAAGGTACTATAGGTTCTTTCCTATTAACCTTCTCTAACTTAATAGTATAGTTAGTCCCGGGACTATAAAGCGGTAGTAACTTCTTAGCTTCTAAATAGTCAAATATACTTAGGAACTTAGAGTAGTACTCCGGGAGCTTTATATAAGAGTTAGTTTCTTTCCGGACTATAAGTGCCTTCTTAATATTAGCTATACTTATAGAAAATACTTCTACTCACTACCCCTTATACTTCCTTTTCATGTTTTATATAAAGGCTATAGCTAAGATAGGTACTATATTCGCTCGAAAAGGGCCCCTCCCATTTTAGTTCCGGATATAGGTCCTTTAGCTCCTTATTATTAACGATAAATAATCTATACTTAAGAGTACCTAGTTCTTCTATATCTAAGCTAAGCCAAGTATTAAATTATATAATATTAGCTTTAGAGCCACATAAAAGAACGCCTTATTATCTATATAGCTATTAATATTAGTTCAAATAGTAATAACCTCATTAATCCTTCCTATAACTTATTCTCCTATTCTAATAAGCTCACGAGGAGTAATTTTAATATACTAGAGGTTATATTTCCGGGTAAAACGAGAATTAATTACTCCATATAACAGGTATCCTAAATTAACTAAGGTTTCTATAAAGGCTTCCTTATTTATTAGAGTTAATATTAAAAAGGGTAGCTTATCTATCGAAGGCTTAAACGTTTTCTAATCCTATACCATATCCTCCTTCTACTCTATATAGCGCTTTTTATATAGAGCTATTCTTTTCCTAAGTTATTACTCTCAGATAACTCCTCAATAACCTAAGTAGTTAATAAGGATATCTTCTAAGTTAACTCTTCTTCGTACGACTCCTTATAATCCCGTATAATATACCCTACCTTTCTATACTTAAAGTAAGAGTAAGTTTCCTTCTTTGGCTTCTTCTTCTATTAGACTTAAGTCCCTTTCAGCTTCTCTTATCGTACGGACGCCCCTTATATCGTCCTTATAGGTTCCTATTCTATACTATCGACTACTTAGGCACTATGTCTTAGCGGGGAAGCTAGTCTCTACTCCCTCCTCTCTCTTATATATATTACTTCTAAGTTCTAGCTCACTATATAGAGCTATAAGTAGTAGTTAGTATATAACGCTAGTGTTGGGACCATAAGGAGGGTCCTTTAAATATCGATAGAAAGGCCACGTAATAGAAAGGCCTTCTTCATAGTATCGTCCTAGGAGAGACCTCCTGCTTCGAGAAGCGTGTATTTAAAGCGCGCCAGGTATCTTATAAAGGAGCTCATACCTTACTAGAGGGTATTAAGCTTCCGTATAGCTTATCCTACTAACTCTAGGTTATCGTATATATTCCGGAGTTACCGGATAAGCCTATCTAGGGTATCTCTATCTAAGGTAGACTTCTTCTTAACTAGAGTAGAGACCTATAGTATTACCTAACCGAGGGTAGCGCTACTAAGTCTACTATAAATATACCAGAATCTTACGTCGCCCCGTTCGTCGCCTATATTAACTAAAAGTTTTACCTATACCTAAGCTAGCTATAGTTTGAATTCTGACTACTTACCTTCATATACTAGAGGGTTAGGTAATCGCTTACGTTACTAGTTCATTCGTAGTATACTAAGTAAGTTATTAGCGGTAAACTGGGCTCTATCTCTATAGTTCTAGTTCTTTGACTACTAACTATCCGGGCTCTATACCGGCTCTCTCTAGTCGTCGTCTATTCGCTAGTCCACCGGATTCTGTACTAGTAAGGACGAGGCTATCTATTGAGCTACGCCGCGCGTAAGCTCTCTTATACGAAGCTCAATAGCTTCGAGTCGGTTCACGAGATACTCAGCCTACGCTAGTATCTCTATTACTAGGGTCATTGATCCTAGGCTCGCGGGGGAGCTTATCGTATATAGATAGGAGTTATATGGTAAGGCTAAGTCAATAGCTCGTCTCAATGAGCGATAGGGGAGATTATTCTAATATTACGGGTCAGTAGTAATATGCTTAATTAAATAGTTTCCCTAAATATAAGAAGAATAATCTAAGGAGAGAAACTGAGTCTGGGCTCTATGCGATAATTTGTGTTCCGTACGGAGCCATTAGCAGGACAACGCAGGTGCCTAGGGCTCTTAGGCACCTAGTCTCTCTACGGGTCTCAACCCGTCACATATATATAGCCGAGAGCACGTAGCCATGTGACCATCCCCTGATTCCCCCCTATAATATTTCATATAAAAGGTAATCAGGTGTTTTATTACGAGATTTATTCGAGTTTAGTAAAAGGCTTACTAAATATTTAGCTTCATATAAATTCTTGCTTTACTTAAGTAAGCTAATATTTTATTAATAAAAAGTAAGAATTCATAATCCTTTCTTATAATAATATTAATGTCACGGGTACAGTATTCTGGACTTGGAAAGTAAGGTAAAAGGTCCCTAACGAAGACGATTTAAAGCTAAAGAAGGGAAAACTGGAATGCAGGAGGTTGTGAGGGTATAAGTGCACCCTATAATACGCTACTCCGTGTGGGGCTTAGCGTCCTAAATTTCTCTAATTCCATGCAGATTCACTTAGCGATGCGGCCGCGTCACGTTTGTAGTCAGGTGACTAGAGGAAACTCATGCACGTGATTCTCCCCTTTTGGTTAGCTTAGCCATAAAGGCATATAAACCCTCCGCTAAACCGCACTTCTTGTTCTTTAGAAATCTCAATCTATATTAACTTTATCCTCATATTTCAAAGCCTAATTACATGCCAAATACTGGCTTGTTCATGCAATTATTAATTACGAATCATGTCCGAACCATTACCAGGAGTAACAACAGCAGCATTCAAGCTCTTAATTCCGACAGCTCGACTGCCTTCGATATTACAGCATTTATGGATAACCACCAACTCTTCGGCACTTGTAGTTGCGCTAGTTCGTCGTCACTTTTCCCATCCATAAACAATCCAGAGCCGGGGGAAACCATAATCCCGATGCGGCTTCCGCAGCTACTGCGAAAGATGCTAGAAAGTTCTTCCCTTAGGAACTCTACCCGACTGAAATTCGAGATGTCATTATAGAGGCCTGGACAAAAGCAATTTGTGGACTCATTTTTTCTATTTTTCTTGGGATTCCAATGGTGGTTGCAACCCACCTCCCTTATTGCTATCAGAGGATTACGAATTACCTACGACCCCGCCTTGCAGCACTTTTCTCAGCGTAACTAGTCAATCGGTATGCATGGATGGTCGGGCGAGAGTTAGCGGTACCTCAGAAAGCGGACTTGGAATGGAGGTAAGGACTCCCTTCTGAATCAGCAACCGCACGTTTGATAAACAAAATAAAGAAAATGTACACAGTGAGGTCTTTGATGGTGTCTGGCGACAAACGGACAAGCATAACCCCAATGTATGCTCTCTTGTGCAGCTAGCCTAGTTCGTCTCGCAGTTCCTAGAGGCAACAAACATTCGGAAAGTCCGTATCTGTCTCGACCTCGCTAGCATAGAGAAGAAACACACGTCCCAATTCCTCACCAAGTCTCCGTACAGACCGCACTGGCTTGAGGGGTTTAAGGAACTCCCAAAACTTCCTATTGAAACACCAATGGTAGAGCGGGGTCTGAGGCTAGTACACGACAAGAGATTATTGGTAGGATGTTGAAACGAATTAAGAAGAGATTTGGAGTGTAAGGACTGCTGATCGAGGAAGTGGTTTCTCTTGGATTTTAGCGAGCACAGGTTTGGGCATGGGTATCTGCAACCGGGGTTCTCATGGATTGATTGTAAGACATTAGTAGGGTCTAGTCTCGCCCAAATCGCTGTTAATCGAAGTCATTTGGAAATCAATGGCGAGTATGCACAACTGGGTCCGAGGCGGAGAGGATTTGTCATCTTGGACGTTGCTGGTGAGGACGACGAATAGACATTATGGTCAGGCATCCTGACTTTGAGGATCTTGATCAAGCCACAGAGAGGTCTGGACATTTTCCTTTCGCAATGGACGAGTAGCATTTAATAATTTCTAGAGAAAGAAACTAGCCTGCTTTTTCGCGTACAGAAGTTTTTCTCCCCCAGTGAATCTTGTTATGTGTCACTATGTAAATTATTAATTGAGCACATAATATAAATTTCATAGTTAGATACAGGGGCCTTGATTGGTTGATTATTAAATAGTCAGAACAGTCTATCATTTTTCTTTATTTCAACAATTGAATAAAAGTGAATTATTTCACACCCTCGCTTGTGCTTGCCGACATTTATTTATTCCGCGTCATCTCCTAGCTCCTTTCTCCCCTTCCACTAACACGAACAACCACAAAAACTTACCTCCCTTCCACAGCCGACTGATCAACCATCACGATGGATGGCGAGCCAGTTCCACCCACCCATGACGCGCGCTGCTTGCTCCCTAGCCGTAATCCTGCGAATGGCGTTGGCGATAACGACTCCCAGCCCCTTCACACTTCCAGCTTGATGTTAACTCGAACTCCTACGAGTATGAACACAGAGCAAGATAATTACACCAATGGTGCGACCGAGACGCAACCGGATCATCCGAGTTCAGTATTTACCACTCCCGCTGTCAAATCCTTTCCATGGGAGAGATGTCCTATCGAAGTTCTAGATATGATATTCGACGGAGTGGACAACAGGGGCTTGAGGTACTTTGCTTGGAGGGGCTCAATGCCTTCCCTTGTGGTAGCTCTCCGGGGTCTGAACCGTTCTTACAAACAGGCATTACAACGATTCGTGAAAGCAAGCGGTCCCCTTCTTCGGTTGGACTCTCGGACAGGGTACTGCATTCGAGACATGAATCGAGTAGAGTTAGGTACCTTTAAAGAAGCAAAACTATTACTTGAGTAAACCCCACTCTCTACCACAGAAAATATAAGGCGCTGACGAAGATTTACAGCGATTATGTCGACTCTGGCTCGACCCGGCGCGGCGACCAAGGCCTCAATTTCGTTGATTACGGGTTTCAAAGACCTGAATGTTTCATCTCTCAATTCCTTCGAGCCGAAAACATACGAAAAGTTCATCTTTCTCTCAACTTGGATTGCACTATGCCAGACACAGGCATTGCTCATTTCATCCCTGAATTTCCATTCTGGCTGCAGGGATTCAAGCTGCTTTCCGAGGTATCGGTTCAGATTCCTGTCTTACCTAGACGGATCGATGGAAGTAGACACCAGAGAATAGTCAATGCCATTATGGGCCGCATTCTAAGAAAGGTTGGCGTCCAAGGTCAACATCTTGCAACAAAATACCATGGTGTCGGCACAAGTGTGGAGATCTGGGTTTGGAAAGCCTGCCCGGGAAAGACCATGGATTGGTCGCAAAACCTCGGCACAATCTGGAAACGCCCGCCCGAATATTACAATCAAGATTGGTGGGAGGACGAGACGCCATGGGACCTCTTAAACCTCAACTGGCACTTCCAATTGAGGATGGAGGAGGGCCAATTCGTTATGATTGGAGCTCAGTCGGAATGGGGATTGCATGAGGATTATCTCTTAATGTATTAAAAGCGGTGAACGACATCCAAGGGGCAAATGGGAGTGCAACTCATTTCGAGAGAATTGGAGAGATCCTCGCAGTACAACAAAATTCGGACTAGCATTCAATTGGCTTTTCTCTTCATCTACCTCTTCATGGCACATCCCCCGACCGCTGAATGTTGAAATGCCCCTAGAAATGCACTTTCCAATTCCTGTGAGCTTGAGCACACAATCCTTTGAAAATATCTTAACCACTGCCCCTTGCTTAACTTTTGGTCCTCTAAAATTTGAACCAAGCTGATCCACTCAACGTTACAAGTTAGGTCTTCTCCTACCCACTCACAAATGCATCCAACTTTGCCTGGTCATAGACATCATCTTCAACCAGCCTCTCCCACTTCTGCTAGGAAATCAGCTCTTATCACTCTATGATTCCTTCTTGAGCTTACTCCGTCAGCTTTAACCTTGATAATTGTCGGCAAAGCAGTCACCAAGAAAGGTTCCTGTTTCCAAACATTATTAGGACTTTTCCATCTGTTCATCTCGTCAGGTCAAAACACCACGAATAGAATGGTAAATACCCACTCTGGTTTCGATCCTGCGTAAACGGCGGTAGCGGTCTTTCCCGAGTCCCCGAACTTGGCATTGACAAACGGCTCGGCATCCCGACAATCGCAACACCACATCCTTCCCTCGACGGCTGATGCGTAGACAACAAGGTAGACTGGCTTTACGGAGGCTAAGCTCAAGTTTTTGGCCACATCTTCTAGGCTTTCTGTAGTGAATTTGAGAGGCATCACAAAGGCGACCTAGCGGGCTTCAGCAGGTTGAAACTGATGTGCTGCAAAGAGCGGGGCTCGACAGCTCCTCAGAGAGCGGGTGGGCTGATTTCGAGTTCAGGAGAAGATGAAGGTCAAAGTTCGGGGTTTGCGGCGGACTTGAGATTGTTGTGCTGAAGGGGTGTCAAGTTGTCGGAGTCGAGAAGTGGAGAGTTGAAAAATGTTGTGCGGATCGCGTGCTCGTTTCAGTGATGTTGCCCCCTGTATTTTGCCGAGTTTCGCCCCTGATAATCCATAACACGTGACCGAAGCAACTGGTAAACTACGTTTTTGTAGTATTTTAAGCCATACGGGCTTGAAAAGAGAGATGGGATCGATTGAGGTGAAGGGCTGCACTTTGATATCCTTCCAAGTATTAGCAGATGATAGGCGTGCATGCTTGGCAGTTGTTACTTCGTTAGGTTGGATTCTTCTAGCGATGCTGACTTAGGGGTGTTATAACACAATGGCCCACGGTACAAGAGAAAGAGCGGGACAATATTTATCATTAAAATCAAACTTCAAAGCCCTGTGAGGGATTTCCGCGCTTTTCAAGCCTTGCAATACCGTCAGCCTCATTGGCCGCTGGAAGCCTTACCCCTCGGGCGTGGCTTCGAATGCCAGCGAATCGCATGCTCCTTCATGCGGTGGCGCTCGCCAGAACTCCAACCTCACTCTTTGTTTGTTTGAGACTCAAAATCTCTTTCGAGATTGTCTGATACCTTTGTTGTGCCTGGAACAAGTTCAGCCGTCGTGCAGATCGTGTTCTAGAAGGCATCTGCACCCTGCTTTGGTTTTGTCGAGATGGAGGCGGGTAGGAAGAGCATTTTGGTGGCAGCCTTGTCAACATATGCCGATCTACTTGCCAAAAGCACATCAGAACTCGACCTCGGGCAGGGCAAAGGGAAAGGGAAAGCGTCTGACGATGATGTGGATCTCGAAGCCGAGAGACTGGATCAGCTCAATCTCTGTGGAGAACTGATCGCCGAAGCAACATCAAACAAAGATAAGGCCAGCGCCTGTGGAGATGACGACGGTAACCAGCCTCGGGGTGCGATTCCCAAAGGCTTCTCCCCAGATTGGCACGCTTCGAAGGCTCTGTTCACCTCGGGAACCAAAAGAAAGACCGCCGTGCTTCAATGTCACGACCCTCCCGAGGAATACACGGATCCTCTCACGGGCTTTCCTGTTATCCAAGAGACGGGATTCGAACCAGGGCCTTCGAGCAGGCCGCCTCAACCAATGCGAAACTATTCATGGAAACCAGCAGCTCTCAAACCGAAAGGCCCACAAAATGGGTCGAAAGCACCAGCCACGTTGACAAGAGCAGCCTCTCTTCCGATCAGTGGGAAGCCATCGCCACAACCAAGGCCCAGTGAGCAATCACCCGGCGCGACGTCTTCTTGGCTTCCGCAAATGTCTCCATCCCTTTCTCAGTCGAACCAAGTAAGGAAGCCATTCCAATCCTCCGGTGATCTGCAGCGAAGCCTCCAGGGAATGGACGAAAGAAACATTGTGGAGGCAGAGAAGGCTCCCAATCCAGCCAACGTAAGCACTAAATGTTTCTGTTTACAAATTCGAATCTGTTCGCTAAAATTTTACAGAAGGGTGGTTACATGAGCCGTATCTCCAATCTCACCTCGAAGGCGTTCAGATCAGCCGCGGATATGTTAGGCATGAACCAAACCCAGCCAATATATCAGGATCCTCCACCCAGAGAAACGAGTTTGGTCAAGCCCCGGAACGAATCGAGAGAAAACATCCAGAACCTGAAGACCACCCCTATTGCTGCGGCAGCTGAGGCTTGGAAACGAGCGGAAAGCCCACCTCCGGCTTACCATACCTTGTCACATGGTACTTCTGCATTACCACAACCACATGTTGTCGACAGCCCGAGATCCAAACAAGAGACGAGGAGATCTAGGAGTGGGACTACAACTCACCCAGTATTGACAGACGATGAAGCCTTCGCTAGAATGCTGCAGGAGGAGGAGTATCGCGAGATACAGCAGGAGCGAGACATGCTCCTGGCTCTCTCCCTGGCAAACGGAACGGCAGACCGCGGCGACGTTGAACTGGCGCATTTCATGGCGAGGGAATATGAAGACTTAATAGCATCAACGGGGGCACCAGCGGGAGCCACAACGCATGGAGTTCAGGCTTCCGATTCCAAAGAGCTTCCGCGATTCGATTTTTCCCAATGGGATGCACAAATCCAGCAAGAGCAACTGGACCATCTCTACGCCCTCCAAATCGAAGAGACGATCCGCGCAGAAGAGCTGGCAAACGATGCAGGGTGGGCTGAAGCCATGAGACTGCAAGAAGAATATGACCGGGAGACAGAGAACCACGAGGCATGGGAGGAGTACAAGAAGACAAATTTCGAAGAGTGCGTTGTTTGTGGAGACGAGAACCATAAAGAAGAGTTTCTGCGACCATGTGAGCACGGATACTGTGAAGACTGCTTGCAAGCAGGATTTAAGAATGCATTGGCTTCGAAGACGCCGTTCAAGTGTTGCAAGAAAAACTTGAGTGTGGATGACTGCACTGGTCTGGAAGCAGACTTCGTCGTCAAGTACCAGGAGCTGATACTCGAACTTACTACCTCGAATCCAATGTACTGCTGTAATGTCGCCTGCGCAAAGTTCCTGCCTCCAGCATCAATTGTGGGCGAGGTTGGCACGTGTGGGAGTTGTAAGACACAGACTTGCCGGCATTGCAGAAAGAGGACCCACCCAGGAGTATTTTGTGAAGAGGACCGGGAAACGAAAGCTGTCAAAGAGCTGGCGATGCAGAAAGGTTGGAAGACATGTCCGGGTTGCAATCACCTGATTGAGAGGCAGTCGGGATGTTTGCATATGATTTGCTCGAGGTGCCAGACCGCATTCTGCTATCGGTGTTCAAAGAGGTGGAATGATTGTGAATCGACCTGTCCTGATCGTCAGTTCCTCGTTCCCCTTCCTTCCAACTGGCTCGTGCTAATGCTGCCAATATAGCAATATCAGCGACACACCCAAAATATCCAGGGAGGAATTGATCCTTCGAGTGCTAAGTATGTTATCAGATTCCTGTTTCACGGCTGGCTGGTCAGGAGATTCTTGACTTGAAATTCTTCAAACTGTTCTTGAATTTATACCAAATATAATCAATAGCATTCCCGTGTTCTACTTTCTTCTCTCTTTTGCAGTGCTTGAGATAGAACCCCGAAGTCCAGAGACATGGGCTGGAAACAGATCAAAATGTTCACCTCAAGTTCCATTTACAACATCATTCATAAATTTCACTAGAATACATTATGAAATCCCCGAAGAGAGATAAGTCCCTCTTATCTCGCCAGGCGTTTTGGATTGCACTCATGTTTCAAACCAAGATGTCCGAGCAAACTTACCAACCCCCGAGCATCATCAGGTTGATCTCTCATCTGTCCCAAACTAATGAATACTCCCTATCTCGCTTTCTACAGAATCTTCGCCTTTATCATCCTCTGGCTCATCGTCACCTTCATACTCCTCCCGACTGGCATAGTCGACTGGCTGCTGCTCGAAAGAGGACGGAATTGGCTGCTGAAAAGTTTACTCGATGCATTACCAGGTGAGGTGAGGACGGGGTCGTTCTTGGATATGTGACACTGGCATGAGCTTTAAACAGTCTACGATGACGATATCTACCCAACAGGGCTGTCATGGCACATGGCAAGATTTCGCTGTCAACTGGAGCGAATTTCCGCCTACTAGAAGAAGTACCTTGAAAGCCTGCGACTTTGGTCGAATAGATTCTACCATGCTTTGAACACCGATATGCGGTGTAACACAACGATACAACAACATGACCCGTCCACAGGAGGGGAAAATCAAGTCAAATCAAATCCATTCACGGACCCAATTCCAAGGGCTTTATTTTGAACAACCAGTCTTCTGATACCAACTTTGGCACCTCCGAAATGGGGTCTTCAGTTTCGGCATCCACCACTTGATACCACCAGCTCCCAGTACCTTCCTTATACTCTCGCGAGGCGACCATGACGCGGTATGTTGCTGGCTTTGTCGGCTTTCTAAACCAGAGATGATCATCTAGCTCAAATTTCGGTTTACGCTAGCAAGAAGTCAGAGATGAAACAGAAGATATCTGAGGATGTTTAGCTTACTTGCTGGACCGGATGGTTGGCCATTTGGGCCATCGTTGTTTCAATTCCTTGAAGCACTTAGCAAGCCCGCTGCATATAGCGTTACTGTCAAATCCAGAAATTAAAGAGTAAAACTTGTGAGGGGGACAAACGTCAAGTTTAGGCTCCCCCGTCCCACAGCAGCTTTTTGCGAGTAATGAAATGTGATGGCTTTTGAAGCTTGGATAATAAGAGCTTGACCAAGGCGGTACGAATTTGATAAAAGATTGCAGGAAATAAATTTTTAGAGAGCAAGGAAATCTCAAACTTAACTTCTCAAAGAAGATGTGGTTACATAACACTATGTCAAACGGTTGTGCTGTCCATATTCATAACTACTCCAACCTGACTCTTAGAAAAGTAAAGAAAATATTGATAGCAACCCAAGCTAAAATGATGTCCGACGCATGCTACGCTAAATGTTCTTCAGAGTTGTAGTAAATCTGAAAGTTTGCACGACAATGATTCATGAGGTCCAACACATGTTGATGCCGCCCCAGGGTAGCCAACCTCTACGAACTTCCCTCAATTCTCGTTTGACCGACAATCCCTTTAGTACGAAAGATGATGTAGTCGCCATGATAATGGCTTTATGCAACTGCGCACGGTAGGATGGCAAAGGGTCACTATACCAGATGGCCAGCACAATCTCTCTGACAAACTCCAGCGGAGACTCGAACTCGAGGCTAATATCCAACTCCAAGTTACGAGTATTCAAATTCAGTAATTTCGGGTATTGGATGTCAAAGGAGACGTAATATAGTTACTTGAGTCCTTACAATGTTGTTAATGCTCACCTTGTAATTCAAAGCAAAAGTGTTGTCTAACTTGCCACCTTCGCGAAATGGTTGCCCGGCGGTCCGGGTCTTTGTGGGAGACAACTGTGGTATGGCCACCGCAGATTGGGGCGCCGAGGTTATCCTTTGCAATGATGTGAGCGAGGCAACTTGCCCCTTGCCCCTTGCCCCCTCGTTTTCATTAAATCGGTTCCTAACGATCTCTGCTCCCGCTGTCCAGAAAATCATAGCAAATCATCCTGATGGACTGTACCTGGCTAGTTTTGCCCAAGAGATAGTCCGGGAGTGCTCAGGAAATCGGGTCAGGGGCCAGCAGTGACCTGGTGGCCCGTTGTTTGACGCTGATGGCTACAACATCATTGCGAAGGCCAGCAGTGATCGCAATTATCTCGGTATACCAGAAACAGCGGGAAAACCGCGCACTTTCAGCCCACCTTCTCCCTCCTCTCGGATAACTTACAAAACTCATTTCCCTCCCTCAAACCAACCTCCCCATGATGGGTAAAAAGAAGGAAATCTACTCTCTCCGTCCTCAGCCCCAAAGCAGGAACTTGTCCCTCACACGTACGTGCAAACATCACTGTGACATACCGAGAAAGGAAGGAGAGCATCTATCTTCATAATCTCATTAGAGTGGAGCATATAGCAACGGCACGTCATGGAAAATACATGCAATCATGTATAGCTGCAACCGCTCCCTCATGTTGTACTCATGCCCTCGTGCTCAACAGATGTGCAAATGCAACCCTCAAATCAATCAATACTCAAAGTCATCATCGACCGCGGGCCCCTTATTCTTGCTCACGCTCTCCTGTTTCCTATACATCTCCGCCACCTGCCTGCTACTCGTCGCCTCATCCGGCTTTTTATCATCCCTCACTTTAATAAACCGCGGAAACCTAAGACTAATGCCCTTCTCCCCACTTGGATCGACGCCCTCCTTGCATCCCGCCTTGTATCTCGGGCTGAGCGTCAGGTCAGCAGTCTTGATTTCCCAGACGTACCTTGGCTCAAACCAGACATCGGGTTGATGCTGATTGCCTGAGGAGTGCGAGTAGAAGGGCTTTGGGCGCTCGATGACAATGTCTTTCAGTTGTGTGTGCAGCTCTTCGAGGACTGCTTCCGAGAAGCCGGTGCCAATGTTGCAGACGGTTTCGTAAGTGTCCGTCCCAGGATTGTAGCAGGCGAGGAGAAAGGCACCGTAGACGGAGGTGCGTTTCCCTTTGCCGTAGTAGGCTCCTAGGACGACGAGATCGAGGGAGTCGCCGATGCCGGAGAGGTAATCTTTCTTAATCTGCATGACGTTAGCAGTTGCGAGGTGAAGGGATAGGACAACCTACCTTCAACCAATTTCGACTTCGCTTGCTGGGTTCATAGCCACTTTCTGTGCCGTCTAACATCTTGACCATGAGTCCTTCGCAAGAAGCTTTGACACTCTCGTCGAGAAAATGTTGAATTTCATCAAGTTCTTGACCGTTCATGCTCGTGGCGAATGCGAACTCGCCTTCAACGGGCGAGAAAGCGTCATGGAGCAGCTCTCGACGTTCTCGGAGAGACTTGCCAACAACGGCTTCCCCGTTCAAGAAAAGGATATCAAATGCGAAGACGCAAACTTTGACTTTTACGTCCTCAACCTTGACGTCTTTCTTCTTTCGGGTCATGAGCTGTTGGAAAGGGAGGACTTTCTTCTCCACCAGGTCCCAGGCCACAGTCTCACAATCAAGCACGAAGCTCTTAGTATCCGGCTTCACCCATGTGTTCAACTTTTCCAGAATATCCGGATATTTCTTGGACAGGTCTTCAGAGTTGCGGGAGAAGATAGCAGCGAGGCCACCCTTCGTCTTCGTAGCAGCTTCTGTAGGACCCCGATACTTTTGATCCGAGTCCTTAGCAACGTAATGGATTTGGGCTCTCTCGCCATCGTACTTATACTCGCAAGTAAATGTCTGATTCTCAAATCGATCAAGCACCTCAGTGATTGCTTTTGTGGGCTTTGCTAACATGGGCTTGAGAGGAACACCGGGCTGGAGCTTGCAATTTTCCTGGAGGTGGAAGATACCGTGCTCCAACATAGCAGGAATGATGACGTCGTAGCTGGGCAACTGACTGCAGAGTGTTAGGGTGTACCTAGATTCCCGAAGACAACAACTTACCTGTGTACTAGCTTGAGCATCGCCTCACCCGTTGCGAGCTGTTCAGTACTCGGAACCTTTCCGGAGCCTTTGGCTTCGATCTCATGGCAGACCATCGCTTGAGCCAATGAGACGAGAACAGTTTTCTCTGCCAGACCAAGACGCAATTTTCCCTCGAGGAATCGAACAAGGTACTTTGCTTCGCTTGGGCCTCCTTTATCTTTGGTGATATCAACCTTCCCAGCTGAGTGACCATCAGCTGCGGACAACAGCTTCTTGATGAGATCCACTTTGCGACCTTGAGCGCCGCTTCCTGAAGTGGTAGCGACATCCATGAGACCCTTGTGGACACCTCGAACAGTCAGAGGCTTTGGCTTGAACATAGTTGGCTGGTTGGCTCTGCTCTTGACAGCTACCAAACCAAGATCACCGATTTCTTTCTGGTCTTGCTTGATCACTTGCAAACTTCGGCCAGTAGATTCGCCAATTGCTTTCATAATGAGAGACTCACCAATGCCCAGCTCAATTCCGGCGTAGTCTGCCGCGAGCTTGTTAATCATGAGGAGGACAGTTGGGAGAAGATCATCAGGGGTCAATCGCAAGACTTGTCGGAGGAATAGTGAGCAGTGTGCTGCGATCACAAGTCGCTTTGTGGTCATCTCGATCAGAGAGAATGTTGTACATAGAGCAGCATACGGTACTGGCGTTCCGGGTTTCCAGTCGGGGTATGGATCTTTGGTCTTTGCCTTCAATGTGGTCTGAACCTTCTGGCGGGCCTTGGCTGCAAGCTCTGGCTTGTCATCTTCATCACCCTCGTCTTCCTCTTCCAGTCCCTCTTCAACTTCTGATATCGATGCCGAGGCATTGGAGTCTCTTCGCTTCAAGTTGGCATTTGAGCTCGAACTGTCCACCACACCACCGTCAGACTCGTCTTCCTCGTCTTCGACTTCTTTCTTGACTCCCTTCCTAAATTCCTTCTTAACCTTTGGAGGGGGTGCTATAGTCTTGGACTTCTTTAGCGATGGTTCGGGTTTGGCCTTGGGTTTCGGTTGAGCATTTGGTTTCGGTGGAGCAGGCTCGTCATCTTCCTCCAACTCCGTCTTTTCCGCACGGCGCGGTCGTTTTACAACAATATCTTCGTCCTCATCGTCCTCCTCGACTTTGATTGCTTCATTCTTGACCTTCTTGTCGGACGAGGGAGGAGGAGATCTTGATCGCTTTTTCGAATCTACAAGGTGCAGCGTTAGCAGATGTTATTGAGCTCGCCACATCGAGATTTACCGGTTCCAGGCTTCACATTCTCCTTCTTCGCAATCGCATCCCCTCGAAGCTCCGAAATGACCTCTGGCTCACCTGCATCCGCCATATCTACATCTTCGTTCCCCCTTGATGCGCTCGAACTTGGAGCCCCATTGCTTGTGCTTTTGGACGAGAACGAAAGCTTCGACTGCTTCGCTGGAGGCTTCGGCCCGTTGGGATTCCCAAAGAACTTCCTATACCAAGAGTCTGCGTTAGTAAATTGATTGACCCGACATCTGCGCAGGGGAACGCACGTAATATTAGTTTGGGAATCTTTGACATACCCCAACGTAGCTTGTTTAGGAGGCATCTTGCAAAAGGACCTAATGATTGGATTCCGTGCTGTAGTCGCAGCGACAGTGACGAGTCTTCTGGAAGCCACAACTGCCGAAGAACAAGGAACTGAATGCGCCTGTGATCAGCACTTGGGAGGGAGTCGTTGGGAGAGGCGATGGAAGATACAGATCAACAGTGCTGCCTGCCAGAGATCATAATATGCTGCTATTCGCAAGAAATCTTGAAGTCTCAATGGACATCAGATAGACTTGCGTTCCATAGAATTCGTAGGATGGCAATAGGTGTTGAATCCAGCAATTGATGTTTCTCGTAAAAAAAAGCCTCCAGTCGCGTCTTTCGATGATGTCGCGTCGAAGCGTGTAAATGGAAGTGCTAAAAACAGCGAGGGGTTTGCTAAAGCCACCTCGCGTTTTACCCGGAGTGACTCAAAGCGCGGTGTGTCTTCGGAGAGCAGAACAAAAATATCTCAGCCTCCCCCACCACAAAAAGTCGACAAGATCAATTGAGATAACAAGCACGCCACAATGGCCGCAGTTCAAGATCTCGCGGAGCGAGTCAAGACCACAACAATCTACGTCGACACGGATGTCGGCCTCGACGAGGAATCCCAACCTGGCACCGAAAGTAAACCGTACAAGACATTGGCGTTCGCCTACATTCAACAAGGAGGGAGTGAGGGCAAGACCTACCTGTCGCGGGCCTCTACAACTGGTCCAGTCAGCGCAAATGGCGATCCAGCAGAGAGACTGGTCTGGAAAGACCCAGCCAAAGCTGCTATCAAGAAAGCCCAAGGCGCATTGGATGCACACAAGAAGAAGCTTCTGAAACAGCAGCAACAAGCCGCACAGGAGGAAGAGAAGGAGAAGGCGCGTCTAAAGCACCTCGATGAGGCAAAAAAAATTGTTCTCGAGGAGAACCCCTCTCTGCCGAAGGCTGTTAAGATTACAATTGCAGACAAGGACGTGGAATTGGGCGAGGGAGATATCAAGGGGACTCGAGTCAAGGTGTCTGGTCGCATCCACCGTCTACGACAACAAAAGCAAGCTACCTTCATTACACTGATTGACGGATACGGACATCTGCAATGTGTTCTCTCTGGCGACCTTACGAAGACCTACGATGCTCTCACCTTCGCTCAAGGCACTTCGCTGACCCTCTTTGGGGAGATGCGAAAGGTCCTCACTGGCCAATCCGCCCCAGATAACAGAGAACTCCACGTCGATTACTACAAAGTTTGGGGCAGATCGCCATCCGATGCAGAGGCTATCACCAACAAAGTTTCTGCCCAGCAAGATCAATGGGAGGCAGCAATGCTCGACCAGCGCCATTTGGTCCTGCGGGGCGATGTCGCATCGTCTGTTATGAAGGTCCGGTCTGCAGTTGAGTGGGCGTTTGCGAAGGCGTACAAGGAGCTGCGCTTTACCAAGATCAGTCCTCCAGCATTCGTTCAAACACAAGTCGAGGGTGGATCAACACTATTCGAGCTGGATTACTATGGCGAGAAGACATATCTGACTCAGTCATCCCAACTCTACCTCGAGACTGGTATCCCCAGTCTTGGCAACGTCTACTGCATCGAAAAGTCCTTCCGAGCTGAGAAGTCCTTGACCCGCCGTCATCTGTCAGAATACACTCACGTGGAGGCGGAACTTGATTTCATCGATTTTGACGATCTGCTGGACCACTTGGAGGAAATGATCAGCAGAGTCATCACAACAATTATGGAGGATAAAGAAATCGCTGGATATATCAAGGAGCTCAACCCTGAGTTCAAGGCACCCACGAGACCGTTCAAGCGCATGCGGTATTCCGATGCAATTGATTGGCTCAACGCACAAGATCCCCCTATCCTCAACGAAGAAGGCAACCCTCATGTTTTCGGCGACGATATCGCTGAGGCTGCAGAGCGGAGAATGACTGATATCATTAACCTGCCCATCTTCCTGACACACTTCCCGGTTGAGATTAAGGCCTTCTACATGAAGAAGGATCCCGCTGATCTTCGCGTCACGGAAAGTGTTGATGTTCTGATGCCGGGAGTTGGAGAGATTGTCGGTGGTTCGATGAGAATGGAGGGCTATGACGAGTTAATGGAAGCATATAAGCGTGAGGGAATTTCGCCGAAGGAGTACTATTGGTATACCGAGCAGCGAAAGTGAGTCTCCCCATCCTTCCCATATCTCTGATCCGAGGCTAACAACGCATTAACAGATACGGAACATCTCCCCACGGTGGCTACGGATTGGGACTCGAGCGATTCATCGCGTGGATCTGCAAGCAGCACTCTGTCCGCACATGCTGTCTGTATCCCCGGTTCATGGGTCGCTGCAAGCCATAAATCCAACCTTTGCCCTCGCCGATCATATCAGATCTTGCCTTCTCTCCTTTTGGCTGTCAGAACAGATAAACATAGATTCCCTTTTCCAATCAATGAAGCGTATGAAGCGTAATGACCAAACATCATAAACTGTCACATCATTTTCAGATGGTTGAAGATCATGCTCCAACTGCTAACTTTCCATTTGGGCGCAAATGCATGATGAAACGTCCAAGACCGTCCAAGGCCAGAGTTCCAGTTCATGCCCAGCACCAGGTGCACCTAAAAATAGTGGAAACCCCACCAAAACGTAAAACACTCCAATTCAATTCGACCGCGGTGGCAATCCTTAAAGAACCTTGACCTTCGTGTCTGATTTCCTTCGCATGCAGATAGAATCACCACTCGCAAATCACGGATCGTGAGAAGATCCTTAAATAAACCTGAGGGAAACGGAACTTGTTCTGGAAGTAACCAGGTCCTCGGATCGCTGGCTGCGGGTGCGGTAAGGGGGTGCTTGTCGCGCCTCAGCCACGGATTTTAAGCTTTGATGAAACGGGCTCGTTCGTGGGACCAGCGAGTGACAATACACTACATTTCGATTGTGCTTGATCAATTGCAAGTCAGACTGATAACTATTGCATGATAATTCAAGGGGAAATTCAGGAGCATTTGAATTGTCGAAATTTGAATTGGGAAGATTGAAAATGGATGGCCTTTTCTGTGCTCAGCAGCTGGGGAAGATGTCCCTGCCGCTTGGTGACCGCACCGCCAGGGAGAAGAAAAGGGGGCTGATTACCCAGGGTGGTCTGACACATACGATGGGGATTGATCCTGATACGGACTGAAAGGCGAATCCGTTCAATATGTCTGGACTTGCAGGTGCCGTCTATTCTATGTATCAAACGATGATGCTCTCTGAGGTGAATGTCCTGATGTTGACTCGAAAGAGGAGTGAGGCTTCGTTCATCGCATTTGGTGATTTTGGCACATCTCCCACGAATCGGGCAAATTGATTATTATGTACGCTTGAGCCGTGACATAGGGTTCAAACAGGATCAGGATCAGGTGTAGGTGTCGTCTGTTCTGTGTATCAAGAGATCGTGCTTTGCCGAGCGCAGGCTATCCGAGATTCAGAAACGTTCTCGATGATGCAGGGACAAGGAGGCGGCAAAACAAATTGAAACCGCAAACTTGTTCCCAGTCGCAGTGAGGGGTACATGTACTCTATCCCACGTACCTGCAATATCCAGTGATGGTGTGTTCGAATGGGTCGGGCACGCGAGATAGAGAGGTGAAGTGTGGAGGCATTGATCTGCATATGATTTTCGTTCTGGAATAAATTTTAATTTACAATCTCTGGTACCACAGTAGTACCAAGATGTTCTGTACAATGATGGGCACATGACGAAAGTTTGGAGGGCATAAGGCTCGTCTGACAGGCACAACGTCCAATGTTTGGCGAGGCTCTTGAGATGAAATCTAACGTTGACACTGTCTCAATTTGTTCGGATGGTCCGGTGGATGAGGTGGGATCGGTAGGAATGGACTCGTTCGAACGCCGCTCCATGATTGGGATGGTACGAGAGATGTGCGTTCGTGATAGTTCAAACGGGAGAGGAATCAGATGTACCAGTATCATTGTGTCGAACTGTCGAGCCGGATGGAGTTGTAGCATCAGACGTTGGTGTTGTGGCCGCTTGAGGGTGGCCGTTTTGGGACAGACGCACCCCTGTCGATTGGCTGGGCGCTCACTATTTGCCCCTGACGCCAGAACTAAACCGCATGCAGCCTTAGCCTGGCCCAATACAGGTACCGACCCTGGGAAATTAACCACCATTTCTCGACCTGCCATCTCATTACACCTTCGCCAACTTGCTCTCCTCCCCTTCTCTCAACTCTTCCTCATTCTTTGCTTCACCCTCTTCTTTGGCCTTCTCGACCAATCCACACTCATTTCTCAGCTGCTTTCTCAGCTGCTTTCTTCGCTGCTTTCTTCTGGTTCATCTATTTACTTACACCCTTTATTCTACCACCACGCTCGCTCAATCAGCTTCTACCGACCGCCCCTGGCTCTTTGTTCGACAACGACTTGCAAGAAAGACATCTATTGACCTCGAAAGAATCCTCGAAGCCTTTGCGAATACCATATTCATACCTTCGAATTGCCACGTCAACGTCGCAGATGTTTCCCTCTTCGATTTCGACTTGAAATAGCTGTATACATACATCGGTCCCTTAATTTATACAAGAATTTGTTTATATCAAACATTCTTCGCCCAGACTGTCCACGTTCGACACCCAATCCTCCGAACAACTCGCAAGAATTACTGTTTCGAATCATACACTCGCTCGAATCGACTTCGCGCGGTCCTCGAAGCAACTTCGTCAATTGACAGCTCCTTTCACCCACAAGTCTACCGCCCCTTCGTGCCTCCTCCAGGGCACCATTAATCTTTCAAAACGGCTGTATTATCATCACTGGTGCGGGACAGCTTTGTCCTGCCACCTCACCTTCTCGGGATGAATGAAGCACAAGCAGCAAACCCTCAGAACGGGCCTGGCGCAGCGACCGCTGGCAGATTCCCTGGCCATGCCTCGAAACCTTCGAACAGCGATACAGGCTTCTCTCACGGTGCATACAGTTCGAACCACTTCTCGATGGGCGGATACGGAGACAGACACCCACGGAGAGCGAACGTTCCTTCGATCAACACGCAACCCATGAATCAACAAGGGCAGAATGACATGGCAACACCTGGAACGGGGTTCGACATGCAATTCACTCCTTTACTTCCATCCCAGCTCCTTCTCGGCTCTCCTTTCCAACCTGGCACTCCAGCTGCTTTCGCGTCTCCTCAATTCCAGAACTACGCTACCTTCAACCAACAGAACAATCAGCAGCAACAGCAACAACAGCAGCAGGGCATGCCTAGTCCGATTCAGCAGATGTCTCCTCAGTTGTACCAATCGCTCGTTTCACCTTCGACCTACGGCGCCCCGCAATTCTACAATCCCCAATCGCCGACCGGAGGATTTGCTTCCATGAACAATCAGATGCAACAGATGCAGATCCAACCATCCTCTCCTGTACATATGTCACCTGGATTGGTTTCGGGCACGAGCAGGACGGTATACTTGGGAAACATTCCCCCGGAGACATCTGCGGAGGAGATCTTGGGACACGTGAGAAGTGGTCAGATCGAATCCGTCCGACTTCTACCGGACAAGAACTGTGCATTCATTTCGTTCTTGGACGGAAGCTCCGCCACTCATTTCCATTCCGACGCAATCTTGAAGAAGCTCTCGATCCGCGGTCAGGATATCAAGGTTGGATGGGGTAAACCGTCGCAGGTGCCAACTTCAGTCGCTCTTGCTGTTCAACAGTCAGGTGCCTCGAGAAACGTGTACTTGGGAAACCTCGATGAGAATGTGACGGAGGAGGAGCTGCGAGAGGATTTGAGCAAGTTCGGCCCAATCGACACCGTCAAGATTGTTCGTGAAAAGGCAATCGGTTTCGTCCACTTCCTGTCAATTGGCAATGCTATCAAGGCTGTGTCACAACTCCCACAAGAGCCCAAGTGGCAATCACCCCGCCGAGTGTACTATGGAAAGGATAGATGCGCGTATGTTTCGAAGACACAACAGCAGAATGCCGCTCAATACCTTGGCATTGCACCCGGCTACGCCCATGTGCTCAATGGAGCGGATCGTGACTTGATATCGAATGCTCTAGCTCAACAATCCGTCGCAGCTGCAGCAGTTGCCACAACCGCAGGAGGAATCAACAACCTTGGCAATCGCACCGTTTACTTAGGAAATATCCATCCCGAAACCACAATTGAAGAGATTTGTAATGTTGTCAGAGGTGGACTTTTACACCACATTCGATATATACCCGACAAGCATATCTGCTTCGTCACCTTTATTGATCCAACTTCAGCAGCTTCTTTCTACGCTTTGAGCAATTTACAAGGCCTAATGATTCACAACAGGAGGTTGAAGATTGGATGGGGAAAGCATTCCGGCGCGCTCCCAGCTGCCATTGCTCTTGCTGTGAGCGGCGGTGCTTCGCGGAACGTCTACATCGGGAACTTGGACGAGTCCTGGAGTGAGGAGAGGCTGAGACAGGACTTCTCTGAATATGGTGAGATCGAACTTGTCAACACTCTTCGAGAGAAGAGCTGCGCGTTCGTTAACTTCACCAACATCGCCAATGCCATCAAGGCAATCGAGGCTGTGCGAGGCAAGGATGATTACCGCCGATTCAAGGTCAACTTCGGCAAGGATCGTTGTGGAAATCCTCCTCGTCAAGTTCAGCAAGCCCAATCCCCTCGTAATGACGGCGTGAACTCGCCTCCTCCAAACAGCGGTGGTCTCCAGCCAAGCCAGAACGGCAGCTCACCAACTGGTTCTCAAGCACCCGGCTCTGCGAACGGTTCCCAGAACTTCCAAACCGCCCCCACCCCATCCACCATCCTTAATGCGGGCAGCAATAATCCCCTCACCTTGTACCTGAACCAAGTCTCGCAACAAGCTCACGCCCAGCAACAGCAACAGCTTGACCCCTACGCTGTTGCCCAGCTCCAACAGCAACAGCAGCAGGTTCTCCAAGCTCAACAAGCCGCTCTCTATGGCAACAACTCATCCTCTAATATCGATGCTCTCGACATCCCCCAACAAAGCCAAATCGGCCACCAACAATCCGCGAGCATTTCCGGCATGAACGGTTTCCAGAGCGGCAACTCCACGTCTGGCGCACCTACCGTCAACGGTCTCCTTGCCCCGGCTCGTGGACAGCACAACCGTGCAGTCAGCTTACCGGTCTTCGCGCAGCAGGTCAATGGGCAGTTCCAAGAGAATGGGAATACCAATGGCAATGGAGAGCGGAGGGGGCATCAGTATCAGAGCAGCTTTTCGGGCGGGAATTCCAATGGCAATGGGGTGTTTGGTAACGGTTATGGACTAGCAATACAAGATGGAATGGGGATGAATATAAATGGGTTGAATGGGTGGGCAGAGGAGGAGGTCGTGGGGAACTGAGCGAGGCTGTGAGCAAATCATGGTGTCCGCGACATTGAAAGTGAAGGGGAGGAAGAGACGAAAGAAGCGGGTTTGTGGCTTGGATACCTGCATGGATATTGTGTTGTAATACCTCCCTTCCTTCATGTGTTTGCTTGTTTCCTTTAACTCTTTTCCCTTTTATTCTTTTTTATCTTTTATCATCATTCAGCCTCTGTTTTTCGGGATTTCTCTCAACATTACAATGGATTCCGCCGTTTTCTGTTCGTGTATTATCGTGTGTCTGTGTATGAGGTCTCTTGGGGATTTGAGTGTGAGATCAAACAAAGTAGCGAAAGAGGGTTGGCTAAAGAGAGCAAGAGAAGAGAGGATTCCGTAGCTATGCTAGTAAAGGAATAGAAAGAGGAAAGAAATGCTATGGGTTTTGAGACTTGAATTTTGCTCTGCTTTGCTTTCTGGTGTGATATACTTTTGTTTTTGATAGTGATGACAGCTGGTTCCAATTGAGGGCAGGAGATTGAGGCATCGCACCTTTTGGGGAGTGTTCCAGTTAGTCAGCACGAGAACAGAATGTTTTGTTGCACGTCTGATTTTGGAGTTAGGGTTAGGGATTGGAATGTGATTGGCTGTTCCGCTCTGTCGGTGCCCCAAGTGTTTCAAAAAGGTCACGTGAGACATGCTCGCTCATTGATATTTTATATTTTTCTACTTGTATATATTACATCCTTACTTACTTACTACTTATATATGGCTGCGCTTGTATTAAGTCATCTTCGAGAGATTTTGGCATCTTTTCCTAATAATCTTGCTCATTCGTGGGGTTCCATCGTGAGGCTTGCACACTGAGGCGCAGCAAGCCATACGACCACGTCGACTTTCCTCGAGGTTGATAGCCTTACCAGGACAAACCCCTCACCCATCATTTCCTTACCTTCAAGAAGCACGCTGGTGCATCGTATCATGATGGTGGATCCCCTTTCCATTGCGGCGAGCTCTGCAGCGCTCGCGCAACTCTGCTTCAAGGTAAGAGATCTCGAAGAAGGCTAGGCTGGTCCCATCCTCACTTATACCGGTAGCCTCATATGCTGATTTGGGAGCCTAGTTGTCTGTAGCCATCAATGGCTTTGTAGGAGACGTCAGGTCAATCGATGACAAGATTCAGACGCTGCATCAGGGACTGAACTCACTCTCACAAATCTTGACCCGTGTCAGCCTTGCCTGGACGAGCAATCCCGAGGTAGCAGCAGCCCAAACAGGACCCGATGGACAACTCTGGGTGTCTGTCAAGGACAGTATATCAAGATGCGCAGCTGTTCTGAATAAATTCGAGCAGCTGCTCAACAAGGTGTCCACCGATAGCGGGACCAACAGGAGCATATTGCGGCGCTCCGTATCCAAAATCAAACTCAACTTCAACACGAATGATATCGATGGGTTTCGAACGGAGATTGACATCTACCATCGTGTCTTAATCATTGCACTCAACTCTATCAACACGTAAGTCCTCTTTTCAAGTTGGCTTGGAACGAGAGTAACGCTGGCAGGTGTGCCATTTTGCGTCGTGATCGCACTGATGCAGAGGTGTCTCAACGTCTTGGCACCATCGAGGCTGGAATCGATGGGCTCAATCGGCAGCTCGGCAAGGGCCGGACTCAATCGCTAATGCCCGGCTCGGAGGCTGCAGACACCCTGAAAGGATTCCTGAATGCAGCAAATGCTTTCCGGGCCAGTGCGAGCACATTCTCCAGCAGCGGTAGCACGACCACAGCCAAGAACGCAACGGTCCTGGGTGGGAGCGTGTTCGGCGACCCGTTGTCGGAGGAGAAGCTCGACAAGATCAAGAGATGGATTCCAGCACCGACAGAGAGGGGCTCCGAGGGCTCCGTCACCGATGTTGCATCTTCATCTGGGTGGAATGGCTCCGTGCAGGATGTTGAGTCTCTCCCTCAGCTCATGTCTGTTCTTGAGAACGTCACTCAGATGGCCGATCGCTTCCAGGCTCTTGAAAAACAGAAGCATTTCACCAAGGACGAAGAGATTCGCTTACTCCGGGAGAGATGCGAACAGCAGGAGAAGAAGATCAAGGAATTAGAACAGGAATATACCGCTACCAACGAAAATCTAAAGAAAGTTCATATGTACCAGATTAAAAATTACGAAGATCAGCTTCTTCAGGAAGAACAACTCACAAGAGTGCTCCGTAAGCGCGAAAAGAAAATCTCCGAAGCGCATGATATCTTGGCAAAGAAGAACGACAATCTGCTCAAGGAGTTAGAGAAGGAGACAGAGGGAAGAAACACGCTGACGAGTGAGATGAATCGCTTGCGCGAAAATTTCACGAGAGAGCGGGCCGCTTTCGAGGGCAAGCTCGAAGACATGACAACCTCCATGACAGATCTCCTCGTACACAAGCAGGAACTCACGGGGGAGGGGGACTTCTTGAAAGCGAAGAACCAAACTCTGGAGCGAGAAAACCGGGATCTCAATCGGGATCTCAATCGGGAGACTACCAAAATTATTAAATTGAATAATTATATAGAAGCAAGGGCCGATGTTTACGAAGCGCAAAAGAGGGCGATGCACGACCAGGCTATAGAGAAGGCGGAAATCTATGAAAGAGAGCTAGCAGACGTCCAAGCCAAATACAGCGGAATAGTGCAAGAACTGAAGGAGGAGAAGGCCGAGCTCATAACCAAAAACTCAGTTGCGCAAGCTGCCTTGATAGAAAAAATCGAGAACCTTTCGTTGGCGGTGCCGCAGATGATGCAGGATCTCGTACGCAATCTCTCGAGACAAGCGACTGATTTCAAAGACGGATGTGCTTCCTTGACGGCGAATATCAAGGAATCCCCACGAGAGGAGATTGGAGAGTCGAAAACCTGAGACAAGTCACGGTGATCAGCTTGCTGTGAACGTGGTGCAAGCAGGAACTGCGTTAGCGTCCTCAAGCACCAACAAAACGCTCTTGTCACAGAAATCCAAAAGGAGAGAAAGGCCTCTCTCGGTCAACGTCGGTTGGACATACGCGGAAGACGGTGGCTGCGTCACATGGAAATCGCCAATATTGTTCGCTGTGAGCCTTGGCCTGAACACTCCAGGTTCAGGACCCAAGTCATGCCGTATTCACACATTTCGTGTGTTCTTTTATTCTGGGGCACACTGGTGGCAACGAGAGGATGTCACTGGAGGCGGTAAAGCCTTGTAGCTTTCACGACTTGTCGACAACTTCGCAAGTTGTGGCCTCATGTTTTCTTTGCTCGGAAGGGAACGAAACGAATATTTCATCCCATCCAATCGGTCGAAGAGAACTAGAAATGGATTCCCCTTTTGACACCACGTGCCAAGTCCGCTCTCTAGCATGGCCACTAAGGATTGATAGCCTGGGATTATGTAGATAGCAGAAGTTGCTCGGCGAAAGACCTAGAATAGAGTTTGCCGCAATCTGGACAGATATGTGTTAGTCGTTCTCTTCTATTACACACAGGAAACTAGTTAATTATCGAGGATCTGGCCTCTTTGAATTTTTATATAAGTATAACCAAGTATATTATAAGGCTTATAATATAATTACATGCTTCTTAACTCGTAATAAAAGGATTTCTTAAAATATAATCTAAATTTAAAGGAATTTATATACTAATCAATTAAGTTCTGGTTTTTAGGCCTTATAAGGCCCTATAAATTACGGGCTTATAGGGTTCCCAAATCTAGCTTTAGTCACTTGTTCACTAATTATAAGCTTTCTTAAGCTTACTTTTAAGTAAAATTAACTTTTTAATATCTTTGATTTAAAGAATTATTACTAGTCCATATTTTCAAAAGGGTTCATATTTAAATAACAGTTAATAAGTGCTATAAGAAAATAAAGAAAGTATTAAATTCTATCGATTCCTTATAAAGTATATTAAATTTAAAGAGAAGTTAGATTTCTGGTATTCCCACCCGAGCGCCTCTACTTTGGGTTAGTGGCCGATCGACACCCAGAATCGTTTGACATTTCCCCCTATTACTCAGCGAAAGCTTCTGTGGATCCTCATTCCTACAATTGATCGTTTCTAGCAACATGTCATTCACTGATGTATCCGGGCTGTTTTTCTGTCGCCCAATTCTTCAGAGAGCGATCTCGGTACAGGGTCCTCCCTAACGAGCGGATAATCCGAGAAGTCCCCTCCATTGGTTAACACTTCTTTTTCAACGCCACCTCGCACGAACGCCCCCTATTGCTCGCTTAGATCAATGTTCTCGCGCATTGCTTTTCCCCGTCGTGCGAACCTTCGCAGGAACGGCAACCGCCAGATTTGGACGCCTTCGATGGCTACCCATCCATGAAGACTTTGGCATCAATTCAGATATTCTGTTCCTATCGAGCATTCCCCTCTTGGGGACGGATTTCCTCGGGTTTTTGTAATCAATTTCCCAGCCTGGCTTATTAACCTTACATACAAACATTCCCAAGCTTCGGTTCTCCAATATCGGTGCTGAGCATCTCTTTGAATCCTGGTGCAAGTCAATATTCATGCTCTCCTCCAGAGAACGAGATGCCTAGGTGACGGTGAGTAGGCTCGCCTTTCCCAAAGCTTGACCTTTCGACTATCTAGCTAAGTATTATTTAAAAGGAGTTATCACTAACTTTTGGTGCGCGCAGAATATAATTTTCTGTCTTGTTGTCTATTCCGAGTGGAAACCCGTCAAACCCCCCGCGTTAGGTAGAGGTATGGGCAAATGGATCATTATCTCTGGTTTTGTGACAACTGTGGCATCATCCCAGGGGGTTCCGGCGGAATGACTTTTGCCAATAATCTACAGTTCCCTGAGTGCCAGCATTATCGGTGCGAGTTTTGTATCACAGAACCCATGTGGGGGCGAAAAAAGTTAAGAGAATCCGAGGAGACGTGGGATGAACACATGGATTCGCGATTCTCTCACCTCCCTTCATCACCATCAATGCCAACAATTTCTCTAGCACTGTTACAGAAGGTGCCTACGGAGAAACAGGTGTGAGTAGTCTTCGCTTCTTCATTCCATCAGGACCAGAAGGTGAAGGATGGACCTGATCCGCGAAATAGTTTAACTCTTTTAAAAGAAGGGGGCGTTGAAAATGCAGTCAACGTACCGCATACCAGCGAATTGCAACCTATATTTTCACCGTGGGTACGCCCCATGGCAAAGACGCCTGAATCTTTTCAATTGCCGTTACTGAAAATTCTTCAGACAGGGCTATCCAACTTCGATTGTCGAAGTTAGGTCCGTAGCGCTTTCAGACATATCCCCTCCAACGTCTCCACCTGCTCTTTCCCCAAACCCTTCAGATACATCCTTCTGCTCGTCAGACTCAGCAAATTCCGAGGTGACATCTCCGACTACGACCGACTTAGGGAGCGATATCGCCACATCAGCATTCGATGAAACCGATCACGAGGCTTTAATAGAGAGCGAGTCAGAGTCTCGAACAGCCCTTCTAGATTCTCGCCTATTGTCAGTCTTAAGGTATGACCTGGAGTTGGCCGCGCGTTTGATACCTCGAATACATGCGCGCATCCAATGGCGTTTCGCATCGAAAAAAATTGGTGTCACAGTCGTTCCATCCCAGGCGGGAGAAGGCGGGCATACATCTCCTAGTACTGTCAGCAGCAGCTCACCTGCTGTCTCGAGAACTGTAAATCCCACGGATCTGCAACGCCGGAAGCACATAAGAGACCCCGACGAAGAAGATGAGGCAAGGAGAAACAGGGGCTCAAAAACGCCTCGGAAAAGATTTGGCCCTGATTCACCTCGTCCTCTTGGGTTTGCCTGCCCGTTTTACAGGAATGATCCCGAAAAATACGTAGTCGCAACAGATATCAAGTACCGAACCTATGGGGGCCCTGGGCCTTATGAAGTTCGAAGGATCAAGTGCGTGACTTACCAGAAATGCACTAAATTTCTTATAGAGTTTATACTCACGCACTTTTAGGGACCATTTCAAATCGTCTCACAGAACTCCGAAATGTGATAGATGCTATTGTATTTTCGAAGATGTCACTCAACTCACTAATCATAGACGCTCAGAGCCGCCGTGTGCTCAAAATGGGATTAAGCTCAAAGAAGGAATCGACGATGGCCAGTGGGAAGTGATAGAAAGGCTTCTCTCCCGAAAACGAGGAGCGAGCCAGTCGGAGAACGAAAAGCATGATATTAAGAAATGGTTTGGAATTTGGACTATATTGTTCCCTAATATTTATCCACTAAAACACCCATGTAAGTCAATTAGGCCGAAATATCTCCAGTATATGTTCTTACTTCGGGTAGGGAGCGATACTAGCCCACTTAAACCGGCACCCCTGACATTAGAAGTAGCAAATCTAATCGATACACTTGATAGAGTCATAGAATGATAGAACTTGATATCGAGAGAGAAAATCTACAGCGCAACGATTGTGTTCATGAGCGGTATCGTCTCGCCGTCCGACAAGTGTTAGAAACAGCCATGGCTGTTAGCCCTCTGCCTCCTTTGGACTTCCACAGTGGTTCATCAAGACTTCAAGATTTCTCGCCAGGCCCCGCCGGTTCCCCCAATCAGCTACTCTCTACTTCTCTCAGCCCACATCCCTTGGGTCAATCTCCAATAGGGCTCTTCAGGGGCTACCGTATCCAGGATGCTGCTTCCCAGACATGGACTCCTCGGAGTCAGGTGGAGAGTTCTACGCCATCAGCCATCACCAAAAATAGCTTAGCTACTCAGTGGGGAACCCCACAGGACTTATCTACCCCGATGGCGTCCTCTTCACTAGATACTCCCGCTGGGCCAAGAGACCCATCCACTGTGAGCTCACAAGTTCCGTCGGAAACACTTCGCTACAAACTGGATGAGACCCTCCCATTACAGATTGAATGGAGCGAGTGGGACCAATTACAAAACTTCGAATCTGGTGCAGCCATTTCACAGGATAGCGGTGCAGGGCTTGGGATTCTCCTTCTGGATTCTGAACAACGCATACCAAATGAAACCCTCCTTCCTGAAGACGACACATCTGACGCTGCCGCAAATAATGACTCTTTGACGGCTATACTAGAGTCGGAAATTGAGTTACCAACAGCTGGCGCACCTTTCAAAGACCACAGAGATAGGAATAAAGGACTCCAAAGGCCGTTCTATGAAGATTGAATGCATTGTTTGATGATTCCATGTGTTTCGCAAGCTAGTCTTGCTCCAAACAAGAGACCTGAATTTTCTTTTTGAATTTCCCGTACTTCCGTCATTGAAGTTCCATGTGTGTGTATATCCCAGAAAGGGAGACGACCTGGCAATTTATGTTAGAGGAAAAGAGATCACGCATCGTACCAGGGCATTTTCATTGTCTCACCCAGTATAAGCTCGCACTTAAGATTGAATCGATTCCATACGGCCCCACTGTCCACATCCTAATATCTATCAGAACCGCACGAGTGCTTCCATCATAATCTCCTACCTGGATCGAATGGTTGCGGCTGGGTACTGGGTTCATCGTCTTCCGCTGCCATCGGGCGATCTTCGTGCGGTGGTTGAAATAATCTTACTGCTGGAGCCATGATTTAAATGAAGCGATTCTTCTAGTAACTTAAATGCGAGGAGTTTAATGGGATTTAGAAGTACTGATGGAGTTGAAATAGAGAATTCAGATCTCCCGAGGATATCAAGTCATTATAAGTACCTGGGTCCAGAGCAACGAGCATCCTCATTCTCACCGCGAGGTTTCGTAGCGGACTGTGTGGGTGCAGCATTAATCATTAATGCGTGTTCTCGCAGGATGTGTAAGCAATCACTGGGCATCTCACGTTGTCCCTGCGAACTTTCGCAGGAAGGCTCAGTAAAAGGGGCTCGCTTAAGCGTTAGGAGCAGGGGTGCTCGTTTCCAGCAGTCAAGTGCCCAGAGCAGCACTGCCCTGCAAATTAGTCCTTGCAGATCAATCTCTGCAGTTAAAGGCTCGACAAACTAGTTTAGTATTACAATTCCCTGAGAGTCTTTCTTGAGCATCTTCGTATCACAGTAAACAACAAAGCTAAAGGTTTTCTGAGATCCTAGGTGACGAATCAAGTAAATAGCGCAAATTTAGAACCCAGCAATTTCTCCTCTAGTGTATGGTTCTTCCGTCGCAGTTGCGTAATTAATCACATTCAATGAATCTAGTTTCAATATAAGTCTGCCAGCTTGCCTAAGCTGACTTACTTACGGAAAGCCGTAAGGATCAGGTGTGCCAGCGTAACTTCGAACTAGACGCGTGCTCACGCCCATATACCCCCCCCCCCCCCCTCTCTCCCTAAGCCTCTACTACTTAAAATATTTACCCCCTCTCTTTAATTCTTATATATATATAACTTTCGGAGTAAGAGTGGAGGAATATCAGGGGAGGAGGACGGGCGAGCAAGTTAAAAGTTAAAAGTTAAAAGTGAGAAGTAAGCTTCGAGACAGGTGAGTTGCGAAGAGAAGGAAGCTCTACAATTGTAGGCTGCTCATCGCTAAATTTTAGGGCAAAAGTCGCTAATTATTGGCTAAAGGTACTAAAAAATTAGTATCTAACTTTTTCGTAGGGTGCGGCATAGCTTTTTTTGGTAGGGTCCCCTCGCCCTCGCCCCGCCTCCCCCATCACATAACCCGTCTCCTACCCTTATGAAAGATTCCTACACCGGAATGTCTACATGGGCGTATCCATTCCTGTCTTTGGACCCTCTAGCTAACCCATCGACAGCTAGAGCTTGCAAAGAGGATCCTCTTCTGGTCTCTCTTCAGAATGGGTTACAATTTCCCTATCGTCTATTTTTGGATTTCGATCCCTCAGAAAAAAGAGCTCTTCTCTTCAAGTTTTTGCGGTATGCCACGAGTTATATTTATTACTCTTAGACCATTATACTAGATAAGATTATTATAAGGAAGTCATTATGAAAAGTGTAATAGAGATACCGGCTACCGGGGAGATATTTAGGGAAGCGCGATTCGGGTGGGAAAAGGAATCATAAGATAGTTTAACGAATAGGATAGAGTAGTGTATTTGTACACATCGACTTATGGAAAAACTATCAAAGCAGAATTGCTAACAATAGAGGATTCCGAGCCCCCGGAATACGTAACGCCGAACCTGGAACTCCCGCTACTCGTGGAAACTATAGGTGAGCCACTCGAAGGGCTTCTGGATTCTTCACGTTGCATTATCTCACGCTCTTTGAGCTCTTTGAGCTCTTTGGTTCGCCGATGAGCAACGAAGACTCGAAACGTGTCCCGGATCTGCTCCCAAGCTGTCTCAAGAGAGGAGTTCCCAACTGGCTGCATTTCTTGTGACTTGAATTCACCCAACAACTGCTCCAACTCGATAGCCAAGGCTTGGTCGTACTCGTCTGGTGGCTCCACAGATAAGAGATGTTTGAAAGCAACCTTCAGTTGTATAATGCTGTCCACCACGCGTGATTGTCGGCGGTAATGTAAAGAACGCTCTTTGTGAAAACGGGCTAGCTCGATCTTCAAGAATGGATTGGTTCCTTCATAACCGGCAGGTCGTATATATGAGAAGCATAGCTCTGCCATGTCAAATTTCCCAACTTCCGAATAGCGGCCACCAAGACGTACAAATCCCACCCAAACGTTGAACTCATGATACGTCTCGGGCCACTCTGACTGAAGTTCTTGCAATTGAGTGACACTGGCCATTACGTTGACCATGTTCTGGTCAACATCCATCTTCAGATGCAGCCTCTGCATGCAGCCCATGACTTCTGGGACTTTCGTCTCGATCGATGCCGTGCGAGGATTAAAGTGTTCGATGAGTGTTTCGAGAAGAAGGTAAAGGGCCTCGGATAATTTGTCCAGACTCTTAAGGAAGTCGGCAAGGAAAAGTTGACATATGAGTTGAGATTTAGTCTCCTTCAAATTCCTGAGACCATTGATTGCTTGACGATAAGCTGATTCTGAATCTTTGTATTCTTTCCGCTTTCTTAAAATTCGAGCTTGAGAAACCATGCAGTGCGTTGTCTCTATACTAGGAGAGCCGAATAATCGAGTGTAGCCCAGTTGAATGAGGTCAAGTGCAATTGAAGCCTCTTCTAGAAGGTTTTTCTTTTCGAACGAAAAACACAACTTCCAGAGATTCCGACAGAATTTCGTACAAACATCATTGGATCCACATCCCAGATCCAAGAGGATTGAGTCAATAGACTTGCCTTCTGCTCGGAGCGCAAGGGCCTCCTTGACCGCGGCTTCGGAAGCAGGCCGACTTATCCCTGAGCTGACTGAGGTTTGGGAGTCGTGTTCAGATATGGAGGAAGTACCATTCTGTGAAGTAGAATGGCAAGACTGACTACTACAAGCGGATCCTTGTACCGATTCGGCGACTTTCCCAGTTTGTGGGTGACGGTGCCGGTTGGCGCGGTATTCGAGATTTTCTGCGGGGGTTTTCTGGACACTCTCATCGATCTTTGTCACTTCCTTGGAAATCTCTCTTCCTCGGCGTATTGTGATTACTTGGCGGGAAAGGTTTGTCAAGAGGTCAGATGAAAGACTGTCGAGTTGCTTGTCTCGGTGTGAAACGTCCGAAGAAGAGCTGTCCGACGCCCAGCCCATCTCTGAGATGCAGACACTGCCCCTAGATGGACTATGGCTTGTTGGTTCGAGTTCGAAAGGACATTGATTTACGCTAAGAGCATCCTCATAAGGTACGTGAGCGGAACCACGATCAACAGTGTTGATCGAACGATTAGCTTGGCTCGGCATCTCCTTGGAAGCATTGTCCGCATTCGAACCCTCTACAGAGCACGTTCCAAAAATAGCTGATGACTCCGACCTCCGTTCGCATTCCGCGGTGGTGAGTGGCTCCTCCATCTGGGGAAACAAGCAGCCTGAAGACACGGGTTCGGCTGCCTCTATTGGTTGGCAACCCTGTTCTAGAGATTCAATTGGCAAATTTCCTGGCGAGTTCGGGCGAGGCGTATGATATATGATGTTCTTGGGCGTTTCTTGCATTGCAAAGTCAGCGCAACCTCCGCTCTTTAGAGCTATTTATGTACCTGCGCTTGGAAGCACCTCCTCAGCCGCCTTGGTAGTCTTCCTTCTCTTAAATTGCTCAATTCTCTCTCGTGTGATCTCGGATTGACCGTGAAAGAAAACGGTCTCCTTTCCCTCCTCGCGTACTCGTTTATCTGCCTTTGCAACAATAATATTCATGTCAGTCGCCGAAATATTCTTTTCAAATCTCCACTCCTTCAACTTTTCCTTCCACTTCCGCTCGCTGTATTCAAATGTTAACACTATATAGACGATATCTGGAACTGACATACCTTGCTTTGAGGCCATACCGCTCTGCGATAGCAAGCATCGTGTCTGGTAGTGTGCAGTCTTCAGCCATGTAGATGTGATAGATTCGGTCTTTGAGGGAATCCCATTTCTGGTTGTTTCGAATCAAACGGGAAGTTTTGGCTGGCGCCTGGGCTCGAGTTGAGCCTGGCATTTTCCGATCGGGCAAGACAATATCTATCAACCCGTTGGACATTGTATAGCACTCAAGGAATTACGACTTGGATTGAAGTGTATCCTCCTCCACCGTGCGTGACGATGTGCCTGAGTGAAAGAATAACAGGCAGAAGCATTGAGAATAGGAAGTGAGAATTTCTCAATTTAACTACTTTTCTGCAAGTGACGAGGCTGCAATTTGGAGGTTTTGTTGGAAGGAAGACTTCCAATAAGCGGGCCACTTATATTTGTTGGCAGAGGTGCAGTTTGACAATTTTGGAAACAATGCGCCACCATATGCAAGCCACAGCGCAGTGGCATTTTCAACTCTCGGAGCTACTTTCCCGCAATGGTGAGAGCAACCAACATGTAGCATCTTTTGGTGGCTTTCCTCCTTATCTGGAGTGTAAGGTTCACGATACGCAGGAGTTTGGTGATTGGGATGAAGTAGTGCGTTCGTGTATGAGACCTAACAAAAGAAAACTCCGGTTAAGTATATTGCGTCCTCAGGTTCCGAGCTATATGCAAAGCAATCGTCAAAATCACATTTTTATGCAAGAGCGCAAAAGGCTCAGAACACCAAAACTAGGAAGCCAATTTCTACGACCTCTTTACGGAAATAGCCTTAATTAAGCTTCTATAGGCTCAATTAATAGGGCCATTTAGGGCTTCTCTCCTTAGTAAGGACTTAAAAGATAAAGAAGCATTGATTCTATAATTAGAGAAGTGGATTTTATGCTTAAATTGAGTATAAAATCTTAATGATTTACTGGCTATGCTATGTGTTGGACTCCAACTATCACGTGCTGGCTCACATGCCTCACTCCCTGTATTTAAGCCCTGGCCTTCCAGGCCACACCTCTCTTTCCCTTCAACATCTAGATTATCACACATTATTACAATATAACCATATTTATATTATAGCACTATGAATTCCTTATTAAAGGAGTCCTCCTTTAATAGAGAGTAAGGAGGCACTTATATAATTTATTTAAGTTATATAGGACTTGGTCTAAATACGCAGTAATAAAGTTATTAAGAATATAATCAAAAGCATATGCGGGGCTCAAAAATCGATAGGCTGGGCGAGGCGCCAAGCTGTGAAATCGTATTTTTGCTAGGAAACGTAAAACAACACCCTCCCAGGCATCGATTAGGGGCTAGACTAACTAACTAACCTAAAGTAGAGGCGCTCGGATAGAAATACTAAAAATTATACTCTCTTTTCAAACTCAATTTGCTTTTTTAAAGAATTAATAAAATTTAAAACTTTTTTAATTTTATTATAAGGCTAATTAAAAGGTATTTAATATAAACTTTTAGTAATAAAATATTTATTAGTAATAAATTTTTTTTAAATAAAAGAAGTTAAAAGGCTAATATTTATAAGTTAAAAGTAGTCTTAAGAAAGCTTAGAAATTTAGTAATTAAGTTTCAAAAACAAATATAGAGGCACTATAAGCCCTTGATTAATTAGGCCTTATAAGGGTTAAAAACTAGAACTTAATTAATTAGTATATAAAGACCTTTAAATCAAAATTATATTTTAAAGTCTCTTTTTATTATAAGTTAAGCAGCACGTGATTGTTTTACAAGCCTTATAGTATGTATTGAGACTGAGAGGAATTTGGGGATCCTTAGTTATATAGTTCTTCTAAGAATCCTTTGGAGGTAGGAACGAGTAAGGATCTTGGATTCCATTTTGGACCCCCCTGCAAAATATGGTGGTCCTGAAACATTATTTTCGTTGGCCGTGGAGGGGCGGCAGGTGAGGGAATGGCTTGATGATGATTGCGAAAACCGGCCTTGCAACTTCGCTCAGCAGGAGCTTGACCCGGCAACATTCGGCAGCCTCACGATCGACACTATCGCCTCTATCAGGCATCTCCTATCGAGTCTCGAACCTGCTCATGCCGGCGAAGCAGTGTGCAACCGGCGGGGCATGGCACGTATCAATGAATCTGACACCAGTACAATTCATACTTCCTTTGGCTCACTCTGATAAGTGGGGTTATATGGATTGGCATGGACGCATCGGGCTCCGCCAAATTTCAGCTCAGTCACACTCCAGATAATCTCGCCCGCTTCGAGGCAAGGCGGGAAAACTACATTGGACAAGGGCCTGTGGCTATCCCGTAATTGCTCGAATGGGGGAAGTTTACGATGCCCAGGAGCCTTTGGTACGAGATTGATGGAACAACGCCTACATTGAATCCTTCTCCCCTGACCGGATTGTCAAAGCGTTAACACTGTATGCCGAGGAGACGTTGGAGGAATTGGGGTTTATTGTTAGGTCCAATTAAGAGATTGTGGAGAAGTGGAAGGGGGGTGGTTGATGTCAGGGCGTTTGTGAGGTTGAGGGTTTTGGAGATGGAAAGTATATTTCCGTGTAACAGAGAGGAAGGGAAGGTTGTCGCCCAGGACACGAAGTCTCTGGTCGGGATCCTTCCTTTGATAATCTAAGGGGGGAGTTGAGGGAGTTGGATAAAGTGGTGTTATAAAGTCCTCATCGAAGTGATGATACGGTAGTGATTGTGGAGGGAGCCAGTAGCTGAGCCCTTTCATCGCTTAAGCTGATCACTGCTATCCATTAGCGAGAATACTCTTGTATTTGCCATAGTAGGGATAATAAACTTTCCTTACCAAAATCCACACTGTATATATTATCTTTAATAATACATAGACATCTGTCCTCGTTTACACTAACCTTTTAACCCCGACCTCCTCCCTACGGCCCGCCAGGCGCCCGCTAGGCATACTCCTAGCATATGCTTAACCTTTACTACCAAGAAGTACATAAGTAAGTTAGAATACTTACTTCTAAGAAGCATATAAGTAAGTCAGAATGTGTCTTGCTTTACTATTGCTATTACTTTAGCATATGCTCGACATATGGAAGTCATATGCTTATCATATGCTAATCCTAACCCGTAGGGCCTTTACACTTTAATACATCTCAATTTGGGGGGCCTCTCACCGCCCCCCAACCCCCCGGGACTGACCCAGACCCTAACCCCTGACCCTACCCCCCCTCGCAAGCTCGGGACTAACCCGAATCTTCCTAGCCCGTACATATGCAGTGCACAAGGAGAGCATATGCTGAACAATAGTAAGGACAGCTTGAATAAACAAAGATAGCTTAAGCGCTAGTAGTAATTAGCTAAATAAACGAGCATATGTAGAGTTTGATAGTAGTGATCAGCTTAAGCGATAGTAGTAATCAGCTAAAACCCCTTGTGGAAGCTGTGAGGGGTGTTTGTGAGGAACGTAATCATGGTTAAGGTGAAGGGGGTAAGTGGGGAGTTCCCATCTCACAAGGAGGAGATGAAGAGTCCGATCGCAGCCTGCTATCTATGCAAACTACCCGAGGAAAGAGGACTGAAAGTGGGCGAACGTGGCAATGCATTACAACCCTAGAATGAAAAATGACTTGATCTTTTATATCTGTCATGCTCTTCAACCTTGCGATTTCCCTCACAGCAACCCCTCTGTAAATTCCTATCACAACCCCCAAACCTACAACTCGTCTTTGTTCCCCTCCCCTTTCCCGCCGGGCACCTCCGCAACCTTCCCCATATCCCTCAATCCCCTCTTAACCATACTCGTCAAAATCTCATACGCAGCCTGCGCTCCCGCCAGCGCGGTCTGCTCACCCACGCCATCATACGCCGGCGCAACCTCGACAATATCCGCGCCCACCAGATTCAACCCCTCGATACCTCTCAGTATCCTTATGAGTTCTCTGCTCGTCCAGCCCCCGGCTTCCGGCGTGCCGGTTCCCGGAGCAAGGCCGGGGTCGAGGACGTCGATATCGAGGGATAGGTAGACGGGGATCTCGGTGCCCATGCGGGACATGATGGCATCAATAACGCCTTTGGGACCAATATCATCGATATCGTCACTTGAAATCCGCAAGAACCCTTGGGAATCATCGTCTTCATAATCCGCCCAATCAGGCCCCGACAGCCGCGTCCTCAGCCCGGCATGAACAGACGAACCGTTCAAGATCAGTCCCTCGTTGCTCGCCATCCAGAACATAGAGCCGTGGTTAAACTGCGCCTGCTCGCTCGGCCACGGACTCGGATACTTCGATGGATGCCAGGTATCAAGATGTGCATCGAAATGCAGCACCGCTATCGGTCCTCCGTACACTTTATGCAACCCTCGTAATGCCGCCAACGCAATACTATGGTCTCCTCCGAGACTTATCAACTTTGGCCGGGAGGAGAAGGAGGAGAGCGGAGAGCGGTGTCCGAGCTCGAGATATGCGGAAGTCATCTGTTCGAGCGCAACGAAGTTGTCAAACGGTGTTACGGGGACGTCGCCACAGTCGAGGATCTTGGCCCAGGAGAGGTAGGGGTTTATCCCTGCTCTGGCGTTGAAGCCGCGGAAAGAATTTTGTCGCGCAGAAGCAGCGCGGATTGCACGGGGGCCGAAACGAGCGCCTAGCAATGTTAATAACATGCCCTGTTGAGGTATGTGAAAAGGGGGAAAGGGGTAGATCACGTGATAAGAAAAGGAGTGGAAGAACGGAAGGCAACGTACCCGGTCTATAGCTGACGGCAGTGTCGAACGGTACGCCGATTATGCCGATATCGAATGGGGTGTCTGGTTTTGTGAGGCATTTCACGTGCTCGAGGTGTGCGAAGGAGTTTACTCCGGAGAATCCCCACTAAGGTCCCAGGTGACATTAGCTCGAGCTCGTTTTCCAACCCTCCAAACCCCAAAACTCGACGTACAATAATAGCACATGGTATAATGGAATGAAATCAGCAGAGCAAGAAACTTTCCAAAAAGGCAATTTGTAAGAAAGAAAGAAGGCAAACCCTATCCTCCAGAAAATCACTTGATATCACCCCATTCCGCAGCTCCCAAAAGAGAAAATCGCAAAAGCATGCGAAAAACACACAACGCACCTCAAAGCTCCACTTCCGCTCCAGCTCTTCCACCGGATCCTGGATATATTCCCGTTCATGCAAAGGAACATGTTTCCCCCCATCCGCACCGCCATGATGTCCATGCTGATGCCCCGCCACCACGCCGCATCCCGCCATCCACGGCACCAGGGCCGTAAAACCCGGAAGTCTCATATCTTGCTCTGCACAATTTATCTTTCTCAAGGCCGTTCACCCCCCTTTTTTTCCTTTCAACGTTAAAGAAAGATATTTTTTTTTTATAGGAGGGGGAGTGAGAGAAGTGTGGTAGCATTGGGATATTACGTTATCGCTCCACAGAAGGGGTTCGTTTCGTTATCAAAGCACAGTCGGGTCCCTCCCACTCTTGAAGCATTTCGTAACAGTTTGCCATCAGCACACGCTGACGAAAGAGGAATCTGCATCCGACAAGGCTGACCGAGAGCCTTGGGTTCCCAATCTGATCTGGAGAATACATGGACAGGTGAGAAACATCACTTTCTTTGAATTCCGAACTCGTCGTGTCCGAGTTGATGCGTTTAGTTAATTCCATTGGCTGGGCCGCCACACGATACGGACAAAGGTGACGCGAACAGGATCGCAACTTTAGAGTTGATGGGAGTCTTAGCTTCGATATAGCTTCTGCCAGCTCGCTCAGACCTAATGTTGAATGTCCTTTTCTGGGAATATTGCCCCCAAAAAGCTTGCTTCTGCTCTAAGCCATTTTCTTACATGAGCTACTTCCTGCAAACAATTTTCTCTCAAGACACACTCCCTTTCTGGCAGATTGTGGTAGGAAAGAATGGACAGCTTATGGCACGCGCTGTCGGAAGTGGCGATCGGACATTACACATTAGTTTTGATCAGTCCCTCAACCGTGACTCCTCTCGAGAGGCGAGTCTTTCCTATCGGCTTCCAGTTCTGACGGCCGACCACTTCATATCCACGATACGTTCCCTGCTGAATCGAGCTGCGGCACTTTCCTTGTGCTTGCTGAAACGTCTCACAATCCATCCCTGGTTTTGCTCCTCGACTTCCCAAGAGCCGAGCGACGTCCCAATGCTCATACTTGATGGCCAGAGCCACCGCGGCCTTTCCTTTCCCTTTGGCATGTTCTTCGACGCTGGCACAGCGATCCAGGAGGACTCACACCGCCTCCAGGTGGCCATTGTGAGCTGCTGCCTTCAGAGCCGTACTGCTATAGGTGTGAACCGCGTCCACAGAGGCACCGAGTTCCAAGAGAGCTCGCATCACATAATGATGGCCGTTCTCAACAGCCAAGATAAGTGGCGAGCTGAGTCTACGGCCGCCATCAATTTTTGCCCCCCTTGCTCCCAGTGAGATTTTCCTGCTTTGCAGCCCGTCCCAGCGATTGCTCGCCGGTGACCAGGGCTTCGAGCTCCGGTCCGTACTGTGACAAGAGGCGTACAGAATACACTTTTCCAGTCTCTGCCGCTTCCGGCAGCGCTGTGATTCCCGCCCGCCCTGGCTTTGTGTGGATCTTTGCCCTTTTCCATAAAAGAACCTGATGCTCTCCATCTGCTGCAAGCATCAAAGGCGTCCCGTGTTCCTGTATTGACATCTCTAAGCCCGCGCCGTTCTTGATCAGCAGCCGCACCACCTCCTAATTCCCTCTAGCAGCAACACGACGAAGAGCCGAGAAGCACCAGCTACTCGTGACTGCAGTGGCTCCAGTAGCGTCTCCCTCCCCTTCGAAAAAAAAATTTGTGCTGAGGGGTTCCCACTTTTGATTGCAGCAAGAGGAACTTCGAGGAGGATTCCTGTGTTCGAAAAAACATCAGATCTTGTTACTTCGCAGATGAAGCTGGCGTTAAAGACAACCCTTCCCCCGCAGCCGTCCTTGAGACGCCATGAGCTTCGAGATATAGCTGCAGCTATTGTCGCTTCAATATATATCCCAATCACATGGTGATTTGGAATCTCTGGATTGAAACATTGTCGTCATATCGACAAGCATATCAAGCCTCGGGTTCAGCCTCGCAATCACAACTTCCGGGCCCTTGCTGCTGATATAACTGGTGTTATGTAACCATAAGAGACGAGATCGATAGTAATCACAGACATGTTGAAGGTTTGCAAAGCCAATTTGCATGGTGGTGGTTGAACCTGGATCTGCGACCGTCGGAAGTTGACATTTCATCCCCTTCCCAGTTAAGCTTCATCTGCTTGACGGCCAGTCTAAGCGGGTCCGCGATCTCCGCTCTGCCCCCAGACGTTACCCAAGTCTTTGGTCGAGCGCTGCGCAGGTCTTCTGACCTGGAACCGAGTAAACGGTCAAGCCAACTGTGGTTGGGTCTGTGATGAATAGAGCGTCTTGTTGCAGGCTTGATCGATTGTGCGCTTGGTATAGAGGTTGGAGGGTTCGAAAAGGGCGTGGAGCTGGATGCGGCTGAGGTTCGCAAGGAGATTACCAGATCATACTGGTGGGTTGGATGAGGCCTAGGGCAGCTGCCGAAAATGCAACCATCTCAATTTCAACATCTCGGGCACTAAGATGATCGTGAAACTTACCGTTAACCCTAACGTATCCCATCTGGATTATCGTAGACATCGGAGGATTGTAGACTCGCTTTCATCCAATGACATAACTTCGTGGAACGGATCCGGGAGGGGGGAGGGGCGAGTATGAAATCTTTGTATTCTGCACATGAAGTACACCAGACACCAATAAACACCACAGAAAGCACTATTCAAGAAACAAATTTTGTTAATTCTTTCTCTCTTTGTTCTCTTTGCTTCCTGCTTTCCACCCCAATACCAAGCCTCCCTCAAATTCAACGCTGAACAGCATGCCTGCCTGCCTAACCTGTGCTCTGACCAGCGCCAATGCATGTGACGGAAAGAAAACTCGACGTCGCGGAAAGGGTGCCAGAACTGAATTGTATAACTCCTCCCATCAACCTCTGCTCCAGACAAAGGCTAAATCACTCGCTCCTCGTCTGCTCGGCGATTCTCGCTGTACTCTCAATTCTGGTGTGATGTGGATATGGGGATCGAATGGTGAACCGCGATGTGAAGGGGGAACGTTTAAAGGGGTCCGAAATGTTAAAGAATCAGGCAATTCCGGTGCTTCTTCTTCGGCGCCGGGGGTTCGAGTGCTGCCACGATTGCCTATTCCATTTGTGTTAGATCTTTGAACTTTTGGAGGCAAGTGGGGTTGGGATCAAGAAGTGGGGATATACCTCGTCAAAAACATCCTTCAATTTATACTGCGTCAACGCACTGCACTCCACATACTTCACAGCCCCCAACTCCTTCGCCATCCTCTCGCCGTCCTCCTTTCGCACTGGACTCATCTTCTGCTTCCCCAACTTCTCTCTTACACTGGGGTCATCTCTTAAATCGGTCTGTGTGCCGACAATCAGGCAGGGGACACCGGGGCAGTGGTGATGTACTTCGGGGAACCATTTCTCTCGGACGTTTTCGAAGGATGCGGGCGAGGTGACGGAGAAGCAGACTAGGAAGACGTCGGTTTGTGGATACGAGAGCGGACGCAGACGGTCGTAATCTTCCTGTCCTGCGGTGTCGAAGAGGCCTAGAGTGTATGGCTCATCACCAATCCTGTGAATGAATGTTAGGAATTTGTGGTTCTAGATAGAGAATGACGTTGTTCCTTGCTGTGAACTCGATTGGAGGGGGGATGTGGAGGGGGCACTCACATAACGGTAACAGCATAGTTATCAAAGACAGTAGGGACATATTCGGAGGGGAATTTGTTTGTCGTGTAGCTGATCAGAAGACAAGTCTTGCCCACAGCACCGTCACCGACGACCACACATCTGCAAACGCATATCATTAGCCATCATCCCTCAAGTCTCTCTCCCGATCCTGCAATCCGGCTCCCCAATCTGAATGTAACCTCGTCCAGCACACGTTCAAGCAGCTGCAAATCCGGGGGTGCTCATGTAGAGATACGCACTTTATCGTTGCGACGACCATTGTTCCGCTGCTGGGTCGTCGGGCACTTCAGCAACCTCAAACGCGACTGCACGTCAGCCGGACTCCTCTGTATCCTCGCGACGCTCGGTCTGGGAGCCTGCGAAGGTTCGACTTGTGCTCGTGCTCGTACTCGTGGGGATGAGAGGCGGCGGGGTGGACCTGGACCTCCTGGAACTGGACAAGATATGACGTTGGAATGTTCTCTGCGAGGTTCTGGTCTGCGGAATGGTACGAAAGGTCGCTGCGAGGGACTGCAGACTGACTGACTGAATGGAGACTGAGCCGGCGCCGATAAAGCTTGCACTTGCTCTCCTGGCCCAAATTCGGTTCGCTTCTATCGATATGCGGCTAATCCTGCACGAACGCGGCGATTAAAATTGGAAGCGTTGGTCAGTGAATTTATTTATTGTGGTGAGCTGCGACCGACCGCTGAGCTGGGCTGGGCTGGGACAGATAGGGGGTGAACGATGGAAGGATGGATTTATGCAAGAGCAAGGAGATGACGGGCGGAAGATCGAGAGGATTGTCGCAAGGGTACGGGGCGATGGCAGAAGATCGAGTAGGGGCGGAGGGCGGAGGGCGGTGGGAGTGAGTGTGTGGCTTCTGGTGTAGTGGTGCAGTGGTGGTGCAGTGGTGCCCGGCTGGTTGCTGCTGGTGTTCCGGTGCGGATGGACGATGGATCAGACACTTGGTGATTCAAAGAGGGCGAGGATACGAGGGAGGGCAGGAGGGCACAATCCTCGATGTGCGGACTGGGATGGCGGACTGAGAATCGAGGCACCAAGCAGGAGCAGCAGGAGCAGCAGCAACAGCAGCAGCACAGCAGCGGCAGTGGCAGCAGCGGTGATGGGTCGGCTGGTGGTAGTGAAACATCGACCGAATGAAGGGCTGAGGCCTGAGGGACGCCAGGAGTCTAGGACGCCCTCTCGTCGCCTCTCGGTTTGTTTCTGGCCAGTGGCCACAGACGGAACAGCCCGTTGTGCAGAGTGCAGAGAACGCGCGAGGCCACCGGGCTGCGGGCTGCGGGCTGCGGGAACGACGTTTCTGTCGTACTGTACCAGTATCAATTATTGGTAAGTACAAAAATGTCCCGTGGAGAGATTATCGATATCCTGGGGTTGTGGAGCGTAGGCGTGAAGTGTGAAGTGTGGAGCGTGGAGCGTGGAGCGTAAAGCCAGAAGGGGACCTCATACAGCCATGGGCATTGGAGAGGCAGTGGCAGTTCCTGATATTGCGCCCCTGCTCCCCTTTTTGGCTGGCCAGGGGATCCCAGTCCTGCTTGCACCAACGCGTCTCTTCCCCCCTCTCTCTGACTGTCTCTCCCTCTCTCCTGCGCACGACAGCAGCGCATCGCGTCGCGTGGGATAACGCAGCGTGTCGAGTCATCAGGAGCAATCAAATCGCAGCGCCGTAGCCATCGCAGCCATCACAGCCATCGCCAAATTGCGCCGTGCCAGCTGCAGCCATTAAACTCCTCCACAACCCCCAATCCCCTCTCTTATTTCCCCTCGCCCTCCCATGCTCATCATGGCCTCTTCTCCAATCGAGGCCACTCGTATCCGGCTCCTGTCCGAGGAGATCGACCACCTATTAGAACACTACCTTCAGCTGCTGCACCAATACGACACTCTGCGCAGCTCTCTGTCTACTGTGCAAGCTTCGGTTGGTTCATTTGCCCCCAACTACATCATACCGGCCTCATGGCTGATACGAGAGTGTCGTAGATCCAGCAGAACATCGCACGAGCAAACTTCGATGCGCCGAGGGGTGTGCGGTATGGACAGGACTGCTACGATCAGCGCATGCAGGCTGCACGAGGATGCTGTGTGACCAGCGGACCTGAAGGCACCGCATTCTCAGTTGTTGAGTTCGCAACACGGGGCAAGGATGGGTCGGCTGCTTCCGAGGGCATGCACAAAGACAATGCAGGTCCACCGCAGAAGACGGGAATATCTGCAGCGGACGGGAGGCCGGGTAAAGATGCGAGGCCTGTGGGAGAGGAGCACGAGCAGAATGGGGATGCGGAAAGGGAGAAGAGGACAACCAAGCCAAAGGACCCCGTTCGCATGTTCGGTATCCTGACACCACAGGCGTTGAGGCTGGCTCAAGGAGGGGCTATCAAGCTGGTTGAAGAGATTATACCGAAGCTTGCATCGATAGATGCAGAGATGAAAGGGGTCGAGATCAAGATCCGGCGGGCGAGGAAGCATCGTGTGAAAGCGGAGGCTGCGGAGAAGACGGTGGTGGGAGAGAGGAGGGAGGAGGGAGTTGTGTCTTGAGGACAATAAAAAGGGTCTTGATCCCTTTCCAGCAGCGGAGAACTCTCCAGATAGTAGGCCAAAGTGCTGGCCCCTTTAACTGCTGGGGTTTCGTCCAACTCGTGCTAGCTGCCAAGCCGGCAAATATCCCGCAACCAGTTCTCCTGCCCAGTTGGCAGGCCCGAAGTTAGCGGTTATGTCGATTTAAGCAAATCAATCTGCTGCAAGTCAAATGCGGCCATCGGACGGAAAGCCTCCAAGTAAAATATGCTTCTATGACAACTATTGCACAGCCCTTCAATGTTCCAAAAGTTCCGGTACATTAGAGTTGTCCTGGGAGCGTGAATTCCTGAAGTCAGGCATTTATTGCACATCGACTTTGCCATCCAAAGTCTCGAGATGAACCCAGTCTCTAGCTCTTGTCTTAATCACTCTATCTGACGTCTCGCCCCTCACGTACATTGCTCTTTCCAAACATTCAGTAGTTTCTACGTAGGCCGTCGAGTTTTCGTTTCGCATTGGATCCAGCCACTTTCAATAGTCCATTTGTGCCAGAAGCCTACAATGGATTGCTCACGAAAAGACCCATCATAGCGATATATGTAGCCGTGGATCCAAAAATCTCCGCCCTCCTCGCATTCCTCAAAAGCCTCACAGTCGCCGCAAATATCGACGTGAGCAATGTTATCATCCCACTCTGCGCGCTTTTGCTGGACTCTTTGGACTGCTGTGGGTGCTGCAATTGCGGCACTCAGTGATGAGGCACTGAAATAGTGATTCTCACTGCCCCGGCGAAATGTATCCGTTCGGGAAAGAAATATAGGTCATTGCTCGAGTCGGTGTGGCTTGATTCACCACGTTTGTATCGACTGCCTAGTGCTGCCGACTACGAAGCCTATTAGTGCCACACCTATCAAAGATGTTTTCAACGTTCCCTTCATGAACCCAACTGAACCTCTTCAATTTTACATTCAGACAATCAGTCTGGACAGGTGACGAGATCGGGTTCATCGTCAAAAAGATGTTGATCTTTTCCCCACAGTACAGGCAGGGATATTGCCCTCTTGAGAGGTACCAGCGGATGCGAAGCAGCGTTTAAAGCCACGCCGAGTTCGGGCACCGGGCTCTCTAGGAAAACCACGTCCACAAGTAGGAAACCGGCCTCAGTTTAATTCTGAGATTAGGGGGTTAGTTGGTTCTTCACGTGCGGTATGCGTTAACTCTTCCGCTTGGTTGTCTCCTGCAAAGCCCTGATGCTTGCTTGCTTGGGGGTGCGAGGGGTTGTGATAAATTTGGCTGGTCTTGCGCTGCTTTCGTTTTCATTGTGCGTTGCGTGGGTTTTGTCCGGCTCTTGCAGTTGCAAGTGGAGTGCGTGCAACTCGCTCTATTGGCGTAACAGATTGCCGGGCACTGAGATGTTTGAATTTGCGGTAGACGGCGGCGTCTTGGTCTTGCTCGATGAAGGCTGCACAGGGTTAAGTTGGCTGAGATGACTCCAAGCTCAAAACCTTCCTTTAAATTAAACTCTTCTATAAAACCCTTCTATAAGACACTCCTTTACGAATTAGAAAAGGGTGGTTTGCTCGTGGTTTTGCTTTAGGATATCGCAACAGTGATAGAGAAGGGGATGGGAGTGAGGTTCTTGCGATGCTAGCATTAGTCAGCATACGAACCATCCACCTGATGGTTTTGCTGGAGGGTACAACAATTAGGCAGCGGCAACGTAGAGGAGGTAAATTTTCTCGACCAGACGATTTCCACCTCTCGAAGTTAAATTCATCTGGAATTGGCAAAAAGCCGTCACCTCTGACCTCCTTTGCTCTGCATTGTAAAGTCATCTGTTAACAGGGATATCATTGAAGCGGATCCTCTCTGCGGTTTCCCCCTCCTATTGATTTACTCCAAACACCTAGCCTATGATTTTTCCCAAGCACCTTTGAAGGGAAATAAGGTGTTAGTTACTATACACGTGATTCTCCCCCTTTGGTTAGCCCAGCTATAGAGCCATATAAACCCTCCGCTAAACCGCACTTCCTGTACTTTAGACATCTCAATATATGTTAACTTTACCCTCATATTTCAAAGCCTAATTACATGCCAAATACTACCTTATTCATGCAATTGTTATAACAATGTCTCATTTAAGCGGGAAAAAACTTAGGTCTACTTAATAGGACAATATGTCACTAGCTAAAGCTTTAGTAGTTACTCAAAACTCTTCTTGGTTCCTTAAATAATCGAGCATTAAAATCGAGCTTCTTCTATGTCGAAAATAGGTACTTAAAGATTGGCTAGCCTACTCTCCGGACCTTAACCTAATCAAGCATATTTGGTGACCCTTAATGACACTATGCTACGAGATATTCCCTAACATTATGTTGAAAGGGCTGTTTTGCACGTGATGGCGCTAAGGATAAAACTCTGATTTTTGGGCACTTGTAAACCTTAGCTTTTTACATCAATCATCTGCTCTTTTGCAGGACACCAAAATTACCCTCTCAATACATTATAGCTAAGTGGGAGTCAGAACGCACATGGCAAGATCAGAGTCTTGCCTCCAAGCCGCTTGGAATACTCTGTACCAAGATCTCTTTAATACGTTAGGTACAAGTATGAATAATTGTATTAAGGGTGTCATTGCAGCGAGGGACTGGTATACTAAGGGCCCGTCCTGCCAACCACCCATTTAATTCCATATCCCATTTAAATCCACATCCCATTTAATTTTAAATAGGACGGTGTACAATCCCATACGATACTATCGTAAACGTGTTCTTTTACCCTCTATTCATAGCGGTGAGCTTACCGCCTTCCGTAATATCTCCACTTTTAAAGGCCGTGCTGTTCTAGCAGTTGACCCCGCATACTGACTCCCATAAATCTCTTCCTTTTTGAGCTTTTAAAGCTATTTCTACGTATTAGATCCTCTGATTTTTGCTCGAAGGAGTCTTTAATTACAGAGATTTCATCTTCAACTCCAGGTAATTAAGCGATTAGATAATACCTTTAATAGAATTAAATGCTAATACGTACAATTAGGAGAAGCGGGAATTATGGACGACGATATATTACGCCCGGTAGCCTAGCCTTCTGATAATTTATCACCAATAGCTTCTCCTTCGATTAATACCTATCGCGATGCCTTCAGCTCAGTATACTCTTTGTAAAAGGTAGCTAGACCTTGAAATGCCTCTAGATTCATGCGTAAAACCTCATGAATACGCACTAGGTGTGTAGAGGTCAATAATTCCGTAATCCTATCTCTTCCATTCGTAGTCGAAGTACGTTTAGGGCGCTTATCAAGGTAGGATTCGCAGTGGGATGAGAGAATTAATATACATAATTCAGTAATAAGGTCTTCTTCTTCTGAATTAGAGGTTATAATATAGGCATCTGCTATTAATATATCGGGGCTTACTATAGAAGACATAATAATAATAAAGCTTTACCTCACTTCATAATTTAATTTAATAAATTCTAACTTATAGAATTAATATTAAGCCTTATTAATAAGGTATAATTACGTTAAATGGAGCCTAACCCTGGTTAAAAGCTAGTCGTGATCAACTTTTAAAGTCATACAAAAAAAACATTGTAAAGCCTACTGACCTTAGTTGTGCAAGGCAACTATCCACATATTGTGAGCAGACACTTCAACTTTCAGAACAACTTTCAGAATTATGTCCGTTATTGTGAAATGCTAACCTCTAACCTGTGTTTTTTTAATAGCTCCACTAGTAGAGGCTGTCGAGTACTATGAGCTGAATTGGGACAATGATTTAGATAAAACATCCATTTATATCGGAAAACCGACTGCTGAAGGAGAAGAGGCATGGAATAAGCTATGGGATAGTAAGTTATGTGCATGCTTTCTAGCTCCTTGAGACTTAGGTTAACTTGCATAATAACTATAGTTGGCGAAGTAAATATTCCTTTTAACAAGGTACATCTACTAAATAAGACTCTACATGATCCGTGGAAGTTGACACTTCCACAATATGGAAGAGGGGTTGTAGCTAATTTCGAAGTTTTCCATCAGTTACATTGTTTGGTATACTTATTATTTTTCCCTTTGTAATATAAGCTGTCTTTACTAACTAGTGTAATCTTGAACAGGACAAGATTCGACAGTATACTTATCTCGACTCCTATGAAACTCCACCAGATGACTTCGATGAAACTCCTGAGATGACTCGAAAACACATTGATCACTGTATTGAGACTCTAAGACTTTCTATCATGTGCCACGGCGATGTTACCCCGCTTTTGATTCGACATAGCGCTTCGGGTCCACTGGGCGGTATGATGGATTTCTCAAACCACCATAAGTGCCGTAGATTCGATAAATTGTTAGATTGGATGAAAGATAATGCCGTATATTGAGCTTCTAGAGCGCGGTTGAGGGGGAAGTTCAAGGTAAATAAGGTATGGAGAGTCTAGGCGAGTTCGAAATGAACCTGACACAGTGGCATTTCTATGCTCATGGTGTTGATTGAAGGAAAGAAGTGGGTTTGTGTCCTGTAATATGAGATAGCCCGTGTCCTTATATACACAAGATTCTGCGCCTGAAATGAAGTGGGGACGAACTAAATTAGCTTTGCTGCGACGATTCCAGCCATCGAAGATGACATTTCTCATGCCGTCAGGCGTATTTGGGGATGAGAACGGATCATTAGCTTCCTTTAACCGCGAGCATTTTAGGGTCACAATGGAAATCGTCCACTAATTTTCAGGTGTATTCCTTCCATTTCTGGTGCTTTTTAGTTCTTCTCTCAATGTCCAGGTGAAAGTATAAAGCTTCTGAAACCAATGCTGGGTAAAGCGAAATAAGATAGCCCTAATCAAGACACTTGCTCAGCACGAAACGGGAAAATGTTTAAATAATATTAAAGATTCAATCCCACGTAATCTGTAAAATTAAAAAACTCGCAGGGACTTAAGGGGGGGGAGTGTCTCCTCTCAAGGTTAAAGACTCCTTTTGCCTTTTTATACTTCCTCCCCTCCTTTTTTTTAAAAAGAGGATATAAGGAGTCTCCACAAGATTAAATACCCCTCTTATCTTCTTTTACTTTCTCTTTTCCCTAGGGAGGGCTTTGGGGATCTTCTCTCAAAAATAGATACTATTTAATAACTAAGTCCTCTTTCAAAAAATACCTTACTGTCTCTTGTGTAGCTTCGTTACTAGTATTGGGCAATAGGTTCAACCTACGCTACCTGCAACCTCTGTAGGTAGGTAACCTAACCTATACTTACTTTATAGGTAGGTTACCTATAGGTTCATAGGTTTTATAGGTTTAACCTACAGGTTTTCACGTGATCTTGGTGTTGTTTCCGGCATCGGACTCGGTGCCCACAAAGAATTAATAAAAAGATTCTCATAATATACCTTTAATGAATTCAGCTTCTCCCTAATTAGCACCATATACTTGAGTGCTTTTTGTTGCTTTTACTGTCCACAAATAGCGCCAATTAAGCTATGCCAAGCCCCTGAAAGGCACCCCCCTTTTCTAGCTGACAAATCAAGATAAGATAAGTATCATAAAGATTCAAGGAGTTTGAGAGACTGTTTGGGGTTTAATTATACCACTAGGGCTTGACCTAGCTTGTATGAAGTGTAATTAGATTATTCGAATACTATATTGTCTTGAAATATCAAGTGCGATTAAGTATTATATTATGGAATTAACAGGATAGCTAATTTAGCTGTGTTCACGTGAAAATCGTAGGTTGAACCTATACTAACCTACGACCTATATAGGTAGGTAACCTTACCTATACGAGAACTGTAGGTAAGGTTACCTATATTGGTATAACCTAAATTGAACCTAAATTACCTTACCTAATGCCCAACACTGTTTGTTACTAGAGAGGTTTAAGGGCCCAAGATTGTAATATACTCTCTTACGTAATATACTCTCTTAAAGAGAGAAAATCTGGCTTTTACTCTTTGCATTTGCACCTGCTTATGCGGCCCCTGGTTAATTTATAATAAAATAATAATGAAAATAATAGGGATTTAGGGGACGGTCACGTGCAGTCGGCTAAGCATCTCCTCGTATATATAGCTTTCTCTCACTCTCAAGCTACGTCTTAAGTCCTCGAGCCTATACTAGTTTTTAGTATCCCGACGCACCCCCCCACCCCCCTTTACTACTACTATGCTCGCTCGCATAAACCTTCCAAAATTATTAACTGGTGCGGAAGGGGGGGGTCGAATCTGGTGAAATTCGCAACCTTACCTCGGGCCAGCCCTTCGATACGGTTTGCGGGAACTACAACATCAAGGTGTTCAATGTGGGGTGAAATTTGCTTACAAAAATAGACACAACACTACATTAACATTCGCCATTTACTCTTTCTTGTCACACATGCGCATTAATCGCACCTGAAAAATGCTATTTGCGCGCGTGTAAGTGGCTCTATCTAATTGTTTAGTGCTAACATGACTCAAGCAAAAATGGCCTCCCGCTTCCTACGAAGAAAGTCGCCTGTATTGATCGGTTTCCACCGCTTCGGCACATCCTGACTCCAGCATCCTGGTAGAGCTTCTATCATGGCTTCTGGATCTGGAGAGGCAAAGAAAGGAATACTGTACCTTCCTGGTGTTATACCCTCCAGACATCCGGCGTCCATCCCGATAGTTCTCGGATTATCCGGACTAGTTGATACCTCTTGCATCGGCAATGACGAGGGACCCATTACCCGGTGAATGGTGTTCTTCCACCGTCCATTGCTCCATCGCATGAGCAAATACCCTATACTGACTACCACAGTACCTGGTACTGTCTTGACTGGTGTGAAAGATCCTTGTTTCTCAAACTCTTCACTTTTCTCTGTATTCGCCGAACCCGAACCAGCAATTTCCAGACCTCCAACATCGTCCTGAAAGAGAAGCGTCAAGGTTCCAAAGTCAGAGTGTGCAGGGACACGAGCGAGTTTACCAGAATTGAGAAGTTTTGTTGGCACATCTGGATAGTGGAGGAGGTCAAAGTTGAAAATAGAGCGTGTATGATTTCCAGAAAGGGATTCGGCGCTTGGTAGGTCTAATACTAATGACAGACTGTCCAGAAGGTGGTGTGTGAGAATAGTACACTCCTAAGCATAAGTTAGGACCCGACGAGAGCTTTAGGCATAAATTTCAACTATAAGTTACCGAGAAGAAGTCTTCCATGAATGCACGGAAGCCTGGCAATAACTCCTCGGGTGGCCAAATGTTTGGTTGCGATTCATCTTCTGGATTTCCGCAGCCAAATCCCTCTTTATTACAGACATGCTCCCGCACTTTCTCATTTCCTATGCCCAAATATCCTCGGTAGTGTAAGCGACCCTGCGAGGGTTGCAGGTTCTTCTTCTCTGACTCTGTCAGGCTAAAGAAGCGCTTGCTCTGTGAGCAGTACTCGTTAGCTATTGCTTAGGAATTTTAGGTACGAAAAATGGGAGCTATGAATTTCCTAACCCATTCAAAGCATTCATCCACTTTGCGCTGGTCGATGCCGTGGTTTCTGAGATGCATGAAACCACAAGATTTAAAGGCCTTGTCAATGCTGGATGCAACTTGCGCACGATCTCGAGCAGAACCATGAAGAAATAGGCTGAAATCTATCAAAGGGATATCGGGTGTGTCAAAGCGTGAAGCCATTTCGAAACGTTTAACTCTTTTCCAACCTAGCTTGCTAGAATGTCGAATTTCAAGGTGTTTGATAGAGATGATGAGGGTAGTTTGTGCACTATCGGGGCTTTCGGCACTTCCCATTTTTGAGTGCTCACGTGACTATTTATCGATTTTGATTTTGTTGAAATTACCGATATAATCTACACCGAATCTGGACCTCTCCAAAGTCCGTTTCCGTCTTTGGACCGGAGTAGTCGCTGCTCTAACCTGAGCCGAGCCCTGAGCCCTGAGCACGTTAATAAGTTAGCTAGATTATGCTTAAGGGGTCCTCTTCTAGCTCCCTCGAGAATCGGTTATAGTTTCTATATTATTATCTATATATAGAATTTTATAGATCCTTAATAGTGGCTATTCTCGGTCCCCTATTACATTTATTAAGGGTCCTTATTAGAACTGATTTAGGTCCCCTTTTTAACCGAAGGGGCCTCGTTTAATACCCCTCTTAACCTCTCCTTAACTCCCCTTAAATAACCTAACTTATATATAACTATATGACTGTAATATTCTAAGAGCTTATTTAACTTAGATACTATAAGAATTCGTATATAATAAAATAATTTTATATAGTTATTTATAAAGGAATAAAAAATAGTACTATGAATCCTAGTATCTATTAATATCTAGACTTCTAGTTCTTTCTATATTCTACTATTTCATATAAGACGAGGTATAGTCTTCTTAAGAGAGAAGTTATAGTAAGTAAGGGGAATACAATACCCTAATACTTCTATTTAATAAGGTACTATAGGATTAGGCTATATTAGTACACCTCTATAGCTATAAGAAGAGTAAGTATACTTCTTGAGTATTGTGAGACGTAATATAGAGTGAAATTATATAAGTAATATAGTTTATACTAAGGTTTAACCCTCGAGACTCTAAGATCCTCGAGGGATAATAAGGTAAACTCTACTATACCTATACTTACTAACTATCGTGAGATCTATATAGTAGTAATACTATATAAAGTAAGAGTTATATTATAGTCTAGTAGCTTTAGGAGATTTATATAAATCCTAGTAAGGCAGAATTATATTAGCGTTAATACTAAAACTATAGTAGCAAAAAAGAGTAAAGATTAGCTAAGTATAGGAGAGATATATAGTAGTGATACTATATTAATAAGGAGTCACCCTATAGCCTAGTAGCTTTAGGAGATTCATATAAATCCTAGTAAGATAGAATTATATTAGTAATACTATATTAAGTAGGAGTCATATTATGGTCTAGTAGCTTTAGGAGATTTATATAAATCCTAGTAAGGTAAAATTACATTAATACTAGTACTTAAATAGTACTAGTAAAAGGAGTAAAGGATTAAGGTTATTTAGAGGTACTATATAGATTCATGTATCTATAACACGGGACCTAGAAGAGTTAGGCTAGATATACGTGAATGTAATACTTATCTAACTACTAAAGGGTAATACTACTAATACCTCTATTACTAGGAGCTATTGACCTTTCCTTAGTATACTTACTACTATAAGAATCTTACTATTACTAGCACATATTAGTTAATGTAACTTTATAGCTAAGAGGTCCCTTAGTTACACGAAACTTCTTATTCCGTGAGGTACCTCTCTCTTTAAAGGTAATTCTTTCTTATAGAGAAATCGAGGTAATTAAAGTAACCCTTAGAGAAAACCTAGATCCTATCTTCCCTTTACT
>JAJTUS010000420.1:0-18297 GCA_021399465.1 Hyaloscypha sp. PMI_1271
CGGATTAGGTCTATATATAACTAGCTACCAGGGACTATAAGTCGTCCGCTATATAATAATAACCCGTCCTCTAATATAAAGTCGTTATTATCCCGCTTAGCTTACTCACGGAGGGCTTATAGAGAGAGGGCTTCGCGATTATCTCATAGGATTCGCTTAACTAGTTCACTAGTTTTATTAAGGTTATCTTCATTATTCTAGAGGGGGGAGAGGGAGTTAACTTTAATACTAAGGTCTTAGAGCACCTTTAGGTTAACTTAATCTTAAGACAAAAAGGCTTTAGTATGGTATTCCTCCTTAACCCTATCCTATTACGCTACCTCATTATCTTAACGTATAAGGGTATTAGCCTTTATATTCTATTTACCGGATCTATATTATATAATAAAGTAGTACTTAGCTAAGGCTTTAGCCCATCTTACTTACTAGCTCGTGAGTTTCTTCATTAATATAAAGTACTCTAATATATAGTAGTCGGTATAGATCTGGATCCGGCGGGTAGTCCCTTAAAGTTCAGGGCGCCACTAGTCTAAAGACCATATAATAGCGAGTATTTCTTTATTATATATCTCATAGTTACATTCCGCGGGTATTATAGTCTTAGAGAAGAAGGCCACGGGGTACTAGTCATCTCTATATTATTAAGAGAGAATACTAGTAATAATACCATCTAATGCGTCGGTCTCAATTATAGACTATTACTCTAGATTATAGTAGCGAAGTAGGTCGGATGACATTAGGCGGGCTTTAAGCTCTTCGAAAGCGTCCTAATAGGCCTTATTAAAGGAGAAAGGTATATCTATATAAGTAAGGTTCATTAGAGGCTTAGTAATAATGCCATAGTTACGAATAAACCTCCTATAGAAGTTATAGAACCCTAGGAAGGCTTATATTCCTCTTATAGTCTTTAGAGCTTCCTAATTCTTTACGATAGCGACCTTCTCGGGGTTAACTTTAATACTATCTATTAAGATAATAAAGCTAAGGTATTTCATATATATAATATTAAACTCGCACTTCTTAATATCCGCTTATAAGCCTATATCTCGGAGACGCTAGAGGACTTTCTTTATATAGAGTTCATACTCTAGTTCATTGTCCAAGTAAATGAGGATATTATTAAGGTAAGCTATATAGAAGTCATTAAGGTAATTAAAGAGAATATTATTTATATAGCGCTAATAGGTAGCTAGTCCATTAGTTAACCCAAAGGGTAAGACTTTACACTTATAGGCTCTATAGTATATACGAAATATAGTTAGCTCTTCCACTTCAGGGTCCATATGGATCCGGTAAAAAGCCTATTAGATATCTAACTTCATAAAGATCTTCGCCTAACTAATTCTAGCTAGGGTCTCGTTAATAAGTGAAAGAGGGTACTAGTCCTTCTAGGTAATCTAATTAAGCTTCCGGTAGTTAATACAGAATTATAAGCTTCTATTAGCTTTTCTCACGAATAAGATAGGGGCCGCGAATAGCGACTAGCTAGGAGTAATAAAGCCCTTATTAAGGTTTTCTAGGAGGTATTTCTTTATAGCCTCTAACTCCACTATTATTATCTTATATAAAGGGCTATAACCCAGGTATTTCTCCGCTTCCTTCTCTAATTATATCTTATAGTCATATAATTAATAGGGAGGTAGGACGTCAGAGGCTTCCTTAGAGAAGACATCCGTGAATTCGGTATATTAGTCAGGGATAGCGGGTTCTTTAGCCTCGAGAAGAGGCTCTCTTTATTATTCTAGGAGGCTATTAATTTCATAGAGACTTATAGTAAAGGCTTCGTTCTCGGGTTACTATAGATTATAGTATATACCTATAGAGCTAATCCCGGTAATCTTAATAGGGGGAGCCTCCACTAGCTTTCTCTCTACATATAGTCTCTTCTAGTAGGGTATATCCGCGGGACGGATAACACTAGCTAGGGAGTCCTCCATTTAATAGTAGCTCTCTTAGGTATCCCACTTATAAGAGCGTTTAATCTTTAGTTTCCAAGGGGTAGGAGTAGCTAGCGTGGGCGCTAGCTCTTTATCTAGGTCTAATTCTAAATTAGTAGTAGTACAGGCTTCCTCGGAGGTAGTATATAGAGAGGAGTTAGTAGTAGAGTCATCTTCTATATCATAGTTCTCTATAGTGGCTTATTTCCCAGCTACTCGCCGTTAGTCCTCCTTATCGAATACTCAGTTTCTGGCTTCGACGTTAGCTTAATAATTAGAGTAGGGAGTATGCTTTAGGGCAGGGAGTAGAGCTTCTCGAGATATAGGGATCTCTCGTACGACTAAGAGTAACGGGGGTAGGCTCTCAGGCTATATTAAACATTAGTTTCAGATATCGAGAAGTAGGTTAAAGTATTCTAGCCATTTATAGCTAAGAATAAGATTATGGGATCCAAGTTCAAGGATTAATAAGGGGATATTATACTATCGTCTCTTATTAATAGTGAGATATATCCTTAGGAAGTGAGTAATACGGGTTCTCAGCTTACTATTATATCCCTTAATACTAATAGGCTTAGGTAAGCGCTAGAACTTAAGGTTAAAGAAGGTAGTAATGTCTATAGCGAGGAGAGTATTAATAAATACGAAACTATTTACTCCGGAGTTAGTAAGAGAGGAGACATTAACCAAATATCCATTATAAGATAAGCTATAGGGTATAATCAAGTATAGTCCTCCTATTAACTAGTTTAGGTTAATCTCTACGAGATTAATCCCAAGTTTACCTAAGAAGGAGTCTTTTCCTAGGCCTCCTCATTTCCCAACACGTTATCTATATTAGCCTCCGTAAGTTCATCGTCTTCCTATAGTTCCTTAATATTAGTAATACGCTTTGGTACCAGGTAGTCGCGTACTATATAACTAGTTTAAGAGTAGTTAAAGTAGGTTAAGGCTAAGGCGGGGGTGCCCTCTCTCTTAATAGCTAGCTTACCAATAGTCGGGGATACTTGGGCTAGTATAAGGGCATAGGGAGTCACTATATAGGGTTTAGGGGCGGAGGATATAGAGGTTAAGGCTTATAGGGTATCTATAGCTTAAGCCTTAATACGCTCTCAGAGGTTCTTATAGGCTTATAATACCTTTAGCTCGGAATCGATAGACGAAGTAATATAGTACAGGTCCTAGAGGGTATAAATAGAGTAGCGCTAGCTCATGAGTTACGTTTAGAGAGGAAGTGTTAACTTATTATATAGATTATTAAGGTAGTCTTACGAGTAGATCTAAGCTTCATTAGCCAAGTAGATAAACTTAGTCTTAAACTTATAGAAAGTCTAAACCTCCTTTATTCGCAAGTACTTATATTTACGTCTAGCCTCACGTATATAGTACGGGTTAATAAAATACTTACTAAGGTAGTCGATTATCTCCTTAGCTATCTTAAAGGGATTAGTGGCATTAGGCTTATATCGAGTAAATAGGTATTATTAGGCGTTACCTTTAGTATAGTTAAAGACATAGTATATACGGGTATCCTCGTTAGTATAGTAGTTAGTATTAACTTTAAATTTACCCATAATCTGGATTTACTAATAGTTATAGGTTAGGTCTTTACTATTACTAAGCTTTACAGGATCCGGAACCTTTACGGAGCGGTACTAGCTATACTTAGGGATATCTCTAGCTAGACGTACTTATTTAATAGAAGGGATAAGGGAGTTAGGTGCCACATTATAGTACTTAGATTAGGCGCATATACTACCCGGAGCGCGGCCTCTACTAATAGAATGTCCTCGGGGAGCCTCGTCTTTATTAAGTAAGCGAGCTAGATTAGTAGCTAAGCCGTTTATAGTTACGCGGTTAGCCTAGGCGTCTATCTAGAACTTAATTTGGGCTTATTATAATACGAGTATATTAGTATAGATATTAGATAGGGTAAGAGATCCTCTTGGGGCGAAAGGTCCTACTCTAGAGGTATTCTTAGAACCGAACATAAGAGGAGGAATTATAGGATATAGGTAGAGGCCCTTAGAGGGGCTATTAGCGCGGGAGGTTATATTAAAGGTATTATGGGTATATGGATTATTCATGTGGAGTTATTCTTTAGAAGTAAATAATCGTCTTAGGGGGGATATTCTAGAGCCTTCCTAGGCAAAAAGAGAGAGCTTAGTTTAATATTATAGCCCTATAAAGGGAGCTTATAAATAGAGCACTTATAGGAAAGCTATTTATTAAGAAAACTAAGCTAAGGAGGAAAGAGAGCTCGAGTAGAGGTCCCTTAAGTATTTATAGTCTCTCGCTTATGGCTTAGCCTAATTAGGCTTAGTGTCCTAAATTTCCTAGAGAGTAGATTCCCTTAGCGGTGCAGCCACATCACGTGCAGGCACGTTAGGTAACTATAGATGCTAGATGCTAGATGCTAGAACTAGATACTAGAACTAGATACTAGAACCAGATGCTAGAACCAGATACCAGAACCAGATGCCAGAACCAGATGCTATGGGTTAGTATAGTATAGCCGTGATAACTAGTGATTTTTAATACTATAACTCTAATTCTACCTATTACCTTATTACTTACTAATAACTACCTTATAAGCTAATCTCTATTCCTCCTTAGAGGTCTAAAGCAGGCTCCTATAAATAAGAGCCTAGAATAATATACGTATAATTTAGTAATTAATAAGTACTAGCTAGCTTACTAATTAGTAATATTCCTATAATATAATAGGATTATTAATCCTCTTAATCGCCAACTATACTACCCGAGAGCCGAGGTATATTATATGAGCTAATGTCACGTGTAACCCGCTATATATCACAGTAATTATATAAGAGTAAGCTTATAGGGTCTAGTATAAGTACTATATACCAAGTATAAAACCGGATCTTAACCCGCTATAAATATATTATCTAGTTTAAAATAGCCTAATATAATAAAGATAAAAGTCTTATATTACTAGTTAATATATAAAATTAGGCTTTTTCTTAATTAATATATTATCTGGTTTAAAACAGCCTAATATAATAAAGATAGAAGTATTATATTACTAGTTAATATAGAAAGTATTTATAATACTTATAGTATCTCTAGTTATAAGTTTAATTATACTTATTAAACTAAAAACTCTTTATACTAAAATAATATTTATAGTACTTATTACCTTTACTACCCTCCTTCTCTCTTTACTTATAGACGTAGTACCTACTATAAAGTATATAGACTCTACCTAGGCTAACTTATATTATACACTCGCAATTAGTGAATTATATATTAATGATGTCTGCGCTTATATAATTACTAGCTGTAGTAGTTATAGTAAATGCTTCTAAGATAATACTCTATACTACAAATAGTATTAGTACTACCTACTCTAGGAGCCAAGCGATCCAACCTGCCTAACGGGCACCTGGCCGCCAGTAGGCGAGCCACTAGCCCTATACTATCGTACCCTCGATATCAACTTAGATAGTGTTAAGGAGCCGGAGTCCCTGAAATAGGAGATAAAGTCACCGATTTTAGTGCAAACCCTTTTTGCGCCTCCTATTCTAGTACATCAGCGGGGTGTCGGGCCTCGTACGGACAGCACAGCATAAAATTATGTACCTTTACATACAAATTTATTAGTAAGATACATTAATTGAATGAAAGCGCGTCTAGTAGTCCCCTCCTCACAAAGGTGTGACGGTTTTGCCAGGACGTGGCTGAAACGCTCATGTCACGTGGTTAGTGCACCGGTGTTTCATATGTAGGATATAGGGGTTAGCTCCTACTAGCTTATAGTTGTCCTTCTATAATTATTGTTCTAAGAATGAAGAGTATTATCCTGATATTATTAATCCCGAGTGCCTTCGTCACAAAAGGGGCACATCACAAAACATGTATCCTCTGACTGAGCGTTTTACTGTGATACTGACTTGAATATTCTGACCCCACAAATGTGTTTCCAAGGCTCATGCTAAATAATGCAAGCAATTTTTGACATTTCTTCACTAGTTCTGCCATTATACCTTTGCACCTCTTCTAACAAGCAACTAATTCTAGTGGGATACTTTTACATACTTCGAATAAGCTACTATTTTGGCTACTAAACCACTTCCAATACACAGCTAGTTCTACAGCCACACCATTTCCAATAAGTTGCTATTTCTGGTACCACACTACTTTCAATGAGTAGCTATTTCTGTCATCATACTTTTGCATCCATTGACTAAGCAGCTATTTCTGGTACCATACTTCTATTAAGCAGCCAGTTTTGCTGTCACACTTTTGTATCCCTTGGATAAGCAACCATGTCTGCCATCACACAAACAGCCAGTTCTGTTGTCACACTTTACATCCTTTAAACTAGTAGCTATTTTGCTACCACACCTCCTCTAACGGGCGGCCAGATCTGGAGCATCGTAATAGATAACTGTCTGTGTAGAGGTCTAGGGAACCGGCTGAAGCTGGGATTTCTCTAGCTATTCTTTCGCGGCAGGCTCGTTATCGACCTAGAGGAAGAAAGGGCACTGTTCGTTATTGGCGTTCGCACATCTCCAGATTAGACATGCTTTACGAGCCCGACCTCAAAAGTCCGTGTTTTTAGCGACATTTTCAGGCCCCGCGAAACCTAAGTCAATGACTTTATCTTGCAATTAATTAATAACTATAAAGCACATTAGCTTTAAACTCACGCACATAAGATAAAAGAAGCCAAATCGAGTTTAGACGCCTTATTCTAAGTAATTACGATATAGGTTAAAATTATTAAAGTTCTCTTCAGTGGATAATCGTTAGCGAAATGCCCTAAAAACACAGACTTTTGAGGTCGGGCTCGTTAGTTAGCTGCTGCTGGGCCAGAAGACGGAAGAGAGAAAAGCATACACCTCCTGTTGTGGTTAGCACCATTTTTCTTAGTCGTAAGGATCGATTGAAGAGGTATATTGTTTCTACGAGGCTCTCAGGATGAATGACGCAGTTGGCAAGATTGTGGAGAGCGAATCTGGGATATTGCGTGCATACGACAACTGCAGTATTAGCGCAGATCATCGGAATATGACGAAGTTCACAGGAAGAGCAGATGGGGGCTATGGTCAGGTTCGAGGTGTACTGGAGAGGTGGATCCAGGAGTATGAAAGTCGCCATTCAGATGTCAGCGAACCGGAAAGCGCATCAATAAGCGACGGGGTCGGTCGTGGAGGAACTTCGTACAACGGCCCTGTATTCAACGGTCCCATCTCTGGTCGGTATGTGATACCTGGAACTCAAGTCACTGGCGGTGCGGCCAATTTCAATTTCCCTGGATGAACTGGGCGCGTTCAATAGATACGATTCTTCAAAATTCCCTAGTCTACTCTATAATCATGTAAGCAGAGAATATGGTTCCTTCTCATAAACGCGATGAATCACCTCGGGGCCTAGTCAAGCTGATAGCTCCGCTGCGCAGTGGTAGGCCTTCCTCGCTGTTCCCTTCTAACATCCTGTTGTTAGGCTAACTTAGCTATGCCTTGACAGCATCTACCACCTCGTCGAGGTTTTCTTTTGTATCCACGTTGCTCAGCTGGCTGGCCGAGGGGTGTTCTCGTGATATCTGCCTGGCTACCTTAGCAAAGCTCTAATCCTCATCCTTGATGTTCGGCCATAATATTGCCGAGTAGCTGTCCTTATGCCGCCTTGCATACGCAACACTAAGTTGTGTCTTGCCGATTCCGTCTAGGCCGTGTAGAACAACTGTTCAGCGGGAGCCGTCGCTGCTAACGTCTGTCCCTACGTAGCGAGATGCACCGTGTGCCGAGACGAAAATAGCAAATCAACATCTCATGCTCTGCCTCATCAGTTTGTCGTTCCATATGTGATGTCACTTGATTCCCCAGCAGTTTGCCCACAGGATCCTCACAATAGCGAGCGAAACCTGAACGTCTTGGTCGTTGTCGCCGTCGGTTTGCTCATGGCACAATCTGATGCCCAACGTTTACCCCCCTGCTGCATCGCCGGCATCACCAGCTATTCGAATTTCGGAGACCTGATGGTGAAGCGCAATACCAGATCAGGGACTTCACTAGCCAATCAAAGACAATGAGCCCTGTGTTGCTGGCATGAACAAGTTTCGCCGAACGGGGAAGGGTGGCGTCTTATAATGATGAGGATGATGATGATGATGGTCTATTCCGCCCGGCTAAGCCTAAAGGGCACTAGTACTATTTACATGGGTTCGATTCTGTTGAACTGAGAATCGATTTATATTGAGGGTTGACAATCTGTAGAATGGCTAATTACAGGAGTGTTCTATCATAAAAACTAAGGGAATGACTTCTATAGCTATATTCCTGATTCCCAGCGCACCATGTGATTTACCCCGCATTCTAGTAGTGATACGATTATTACACTAATTCCTGAATGTAGGTTTAATGAATGTAATTAAATAGAAATACTAATCGAGTAATTAGTGCGACTATACATAAGCATATTCTAATAATAGAATGAACTAACTAGTAGTTAAACCTTAGTAGAAGGAATAGATAGCCTAAACTAGCTAATTTAATATACCTCCTCCTTATTTATAGTCGAGGTTTAATATTAGTGAGGCTAATAATACTAAGCTTTAAATATAGAAGTTTAAAAGCAGGTTTTACTAGTAGTTTAGTGAGAATATTAGTTATTATTTCTATAGTAGAAATATACCTAAGCTTAATATTTATAGTATTAATATAATATCTAATAAAATAGTATCTAATATTAATATACTTAGTTTTCTAAGAAAATCACGCGTTTATAACTAAATTAAGAGCTCCCTAAGTATCTATTTTCAAGTTAATTATTCCTATAGAAATTAATTTTTCCTTAAATAATTACTTTAGTTATAAGGCTTCTTTAATTACTAGAGTAAGAGTAATATACTTAGTTTAATAATAGTAGTTACTACTATTTTCGGCTTTATACTAGCTTAGCTAATTATTCTACTAAAGAGAGTAAAAACTATACTAGAAATTGATTTATAGTCTTATAAATCGCTTTTATAGTTAGTATCTAAATACTTAATAAGTTCTTCTTTAGAATAATATTATATAAAATACTTATATTAAATAATCCCTTAATATATTATATAATACACTTTTATATAGAGCTATAAAAAGCTTTAGAGCACGAATTAAATTACTTTAAATACCTAGTAATATAGTAAAAATTAGGTCTAGTTACTAGAAATAGCTATATAAGTAATCTTATATAACTCTAATATTTAGTAATATTAATATCTTCTCCTTTAGTTACTATAGTATTATAGTAAAATATTAATATATATAAAAGTTAATTAATTCATAGCTTATATAAAACAAGAACTAAGTATTATAGTTGCTTTAACTAGTAATATTATATAATATAGTAAATACTAGGAATATTATATAATAAGTACTTCTTATAAGAAAGAAAAAATAATAATATCCTCGTTATTTTCTTTTACTATTATAAAAAGAAAGAATAAAAGGAATAGTAATTATATATAAGTATATAAAGTAAAATAGTAATAATAGAAAAAATATATATATTAACTTATATAAAATCGTCTTTTATTACTTCTTACCTTATCTCTTATTACTATTATCTATTACTCTTCGTCTATTAACTCTTCCTTAAATATATTATTATCTTAAAGAGTATAGCTTATAGATTAGTTCTCTTTCTCTCTTAGCTTATTCTTATATCTATTATTACTAAGGCGAGCTTATCCTAGTAAGACTTTAAAGTATTATTTCTTAATAGTAATTAGAGTCTTTATTATAGACTTCTTCTTTAACTTTAGTAAAGGGACTTTAGTCTTTTTTAGCTTTAGTATAAGTACTTTAGTCTTCTTTAGCTTTAGTATAGCTATACTCTTCTTTAGCTTTTAATAAAGTTCCGAGGTTTTCAGCTTTAGAAGTAAAGTACTAATAACTAATATAGCTTTTAAAGCTAGTAATATTTATCTAAGCTTAGAGGTATTCTTTACTTATATAATGAATCGAGACTTAATTAATATACTTAACTAGAGAGCCTTCGCTTAGGTCATATAACCTCGGATATATCTATAGTTATATAATATGCCTCCTTTAGTTAATAGAGTAACTACGTGTTACTTAGGGAGCTCGAATACTTAAAGGAATATAGTTCTTATCCTCGTTTCCTTTTCTCTTTTCTTTTCTCATAAGAGAATTCTATTTAATTAATTAAACTACTAGTCTTCTTTATATAAAGGCCTAGCCTATAATATTAAAATTCTCTCTCTCTTATCTTTATTAACTAGAGATTATATATATATAAAGCTAAAAGTAAGAGAGAGCTTAAACTTATATATAATTAATAAAGCTTAAAGTAAATAAAACTAGAAGTAAACCCTAGTTATAATTACTTATAAGGTTAATATATTTAGTAAGATTCTAGAGTATATAAAAGCTAGAAATAAGGAGAGCCTAAACTTATATATAAATAATAAAGCTTAAAATAAATAAAGCTAGAAGTAGACTTAGGTCGAAACTACTTATAAAGCTAATATATTAGTAAGACTTTAGAGTATATAAAAGCTAGTAGTAGAGAGGGCTCGAAACTATATATAAAAGCTAAAGTATTAGTATACTAGTTAATACTAGAGGTCATAAGTTCTTCTTAAGTTAAGTTTAAGAAGAGAAACTCACTAGATTCCTCTATTATATAAAGATATAAGAATAGAACTCTTAGTAATTAGTTAAATAAATAAATAACTATATAAAGCTAGAATAGTAGATAAAGCGCTTTAGTAACTACGAAAAGCTTTTATAATATATTATTAATAACTATTAGAGCTAGTAGTATAATAAGTAATCTCGATAATGAACTTAGCTATATGAATTAATTTAATTAATAAATATATAATAACCCTAAACTCCTCTTAAATATAAATACCCCCTCTACTTTATATACCTTAATTCTATATATACTCTTAGCCCCTTACTATAAAATAACTAAAGGCTTACTTAAACCTAATAAGTTTAATAGAGACGATTTAGCTTATTACCCTTAGTTTAAGGGACTCTTAAGAGTAAAGCTAGAGATTAATAATAAAGTAATTAATAAAGAAAGAGAGAAAGTCTAGTATAGATTTAGATACTTATCTAAAGAAGTAATAAGTAAGATATACCCTTAGCTAAGATATATATAGAAGGAAAGAGAGTTTATAGTTAAAGGGCTATTTAAATAAATAGACTTAGCTTTCTAGGACCTAAGGAAGTAATAGAAAGCCTTAAGAGAATTAAACTAGGTCTAGTAGAAATTAACTCTCTTAAGTAAGTTCTTAAGTAATTTTAATTACTTAATCCTAGAAGTAGAGGGATAAGGCTAGTAAAATGAGATTAAAAAAGATTATCTTAAGGCTATTATCTTAATAAAGCTTATAAAAGAAATAATAAGAGTAAAGAAAGAGGAGTTATATAAAGAGTATTATTCTTAGTTATAAATAATTAATAATTAACTAGTTAAGGTTAAGAGTATAAAGGCTTATTATCTAAACTAGTTAAATAAGAGACCTAGAAGCTCTTTCTCTAGTATAACTTTACTTAATTAGCTAATAAAATAAGAACTTATACTAAGTAACTTATAATAATAGTTAAGAAATACCTTTAATTAAACCTCTTATAACGAAATTAATTAATAAAAGAAAGAGAGACTCTACTTATAATATAATTAAAATAACTATTTTATATATAACTATTAAATAAAGCTATACTTAAGTACTTCTCCTAGAGCTAATAAGTAAAAGAAAGAGAAAGAGAAAGAATAACTAAAAGTAAGAGTAAAAGATATAAAGGTATTAAGAGTAGCTCTAAAGAAAGCGAAGATAACTTAAGCGAGAAATAATAATACTTTAGACGAGAACTAGAGTAAGAATAAAGGAAGCTCGAGCTTATATAATTTAAGAAAAGACTAGCTTCTAATAAAAGTTATTATTAGAAGTATATAAAAGTAATCTCAGGCGCGGTATTTACTCCCCTAGGTTTAGCGCCTGCCGTATTAGGTAAGGTGCGTACACGGGCTAGCTACTACTTTCAATATCTATAAAAGTCACGCTCTCCTACTACTTAACTATCTTCCTCTAATCCTTTCCTAACCCCCCCCTCGCTCGGTTATTAGATCTCATTATATACCGTTAACCTCTATATATATAGACCTACCTCGAATAACCCCTCTATTAGCCTTACTATAGCTAGGAACGATAGTACTATATATTTGTGAAGCCGGAATCCCCCTAGATATAATACTCTCGAGTATCTATAATAGAGATTATCTCTCTTAAGTTAGTTAGATTAGTTAAGATACGAGTATAAGTATTATCTCTACTCTCTCTCTTTATTATCACATTAAGTCTCTCTTTATACTACTCTCTATACTTAAACTACTAATCCTAAGGTATTAATTATCCTAATACTTATTTATACTTAGTATAATTTTCAAATATAATCTATAAATAATAAAGTTTACTCGCTTACGAAGGCGTTCTACTACTAAATATAGTAGATTATGAGATAGTAGGACCTTCACGTAATTAATCCTATCTAATATAAACTATAATAGCTATTAAATATATATATTTAGCCTCTAGATTACTTCTTAGGTCTCGAATAGCGTGTCCCCTCTTATATAGACCTCGAAATCCCTTAAGGCTTTATAGCCTCTAGATTACTTCTTAGGTCTCGAATAGCGTGTCCCCTCTTATATAGACCTCGAAATCCCTTAAGGCTTTATAGCCTCGACTAATATTAACTTCTTAGATAGTATATAGTTATAAGGGTCTATAGAGTTTTGCTTATATTTTAAAGGATTACACTATTAGGTTTTAGGGACTAGTTATACTATACTTGGATTTATAAATATACTATATTCGACTTATTTACTCTACTATAGATACCTTTCATTATTTTGTCTTCTAAGGCTTTAACTAGAACTCATAGACGACGGGAAATTCATTAGTTAATTAGAAAAGCTCGAGAGCGAGAGAACGAGGAAATAGTTAATATAAATATAGGGTTAGTACTAAATACTATTAGTATAAATATATAGTTAGTATTACGGTTTTATGAGTTTAATAGTAAATATAGTATATATTAATAAAGGGGCCGCTTTAGGGGCAGAAATCTAGTCCCTGAGCGAGTATATATACTAGGGTACACGTGACTTCGGAGTTAAACCCTTATAGTTAGTACTATAAAACTATTAGTACTAAGGAATTATTAATATTATTAAATTACTAGTATAAATAATTTACTAGTATAAAGAAACTATTAGTACTAAGAGGCTAGTAGTACTATTAAATTATTAGTATAAATAATTTATTAGTACTATAAACTTAGTAGTATTAAGAAGTAATTAGTATAAATAAATAATTAATATAATCGGTTCTATATACTATTAGTCACGTGATTCTATTACACCCCTATACTTTAAATACTTATAACTTTATAACTAAGTATCTAATTTATTAATTATATACCTTATTAGGATTATAGCTTAATATTTAGTTAATCTACCCTTGTTTTTTATTACTATATCTAATTAATATAGTATAGAATTATTAAGAGTAAGTAAGCTTTTAGGTATAATTTAAGGCTATACTTCTCTTAATACTTCCTTTATCTCTTTATATTCTTTAGTCTCTACTCTTTATACCTAATCCGGCCCTTAATTTACTTTTATAAATTCTTAATTAGAGTAAGATCTAGTAATTAAGGTAGCTATAAGAGGTACTTAATATTATAGGTCTTTAAAAACTTCCTTATAGTATTAGCCTTATATTAGGAAGTATTATCCTCTTATATAACTACTTCTTTATTATATAAGCGTACTATATACTTATAGAATAGAATGAAATACTTCTTTAGTATTTCTATATACTACTTCGCTATTATTATCTCTCTCTTTAGAATAATAATAAGTAGTCTCATATATTTCCTATAAAAATAACTCTAAACTCCGACTTTTATTCTCTTACTCTTAAAAGTAAGCTTTAAATTCTTCTCTAAGAACTCCTTATTCGCCCTATGAGTTATATAGAAGACATTATTATTTTTTCTTATATAAAAAGTAACCTTATCTAACTAGTATACTTTATTCTAGTTTTACTTCCTTTTCTTCTTAACTCTCGTCTATATAAGCTATCTCTTCTTATTCTCCCCACGAAGCTAAGGCTTTTACTAAGGGACTCGCTTTACCTTATTATACTCTTTTAAGATCTTTCTAATAGTATTTTAGCCTAGTTTAATACTAAATTTGAACGGGGTAGTAAAGAGCTTAAGGGACTCTCTTAGATTAGTAACTATATAATATATGAGAGCTTTATATTTATTACTTTATATTATAGGGCCCTAAGCTTAGTCTTAAAATCGAGTAACTCTTGTTTTTAAAGCCGGTTAATTAAAGAACTAATAGTAGAGCGGGGTTCCTTAAAATGCTTTATAATAGCTATAATATTATATCTATATTAGAATCTCTCTCAAATCCGTACTCTATACTCTAGTAAGAGCTCTATATGAGTTATTTTACGTATATAACCTATAGTAAACTAAGGAATAATTTTAATTAAGGAAAGAAAGAAGTATATATAGGCTAGAAGCTAACTAATAAGGTAAATTGCCTTATTAATAAACAAAAATCACGTGACGAATAGTATATAGAACTAATTATATAAGGGTTATAGACTTAAGTTTCGCTTATATCACGTCCCTTATTTAATATAAATATTAGGCGAGTAGTTATAACTATTAGAATAATATTCCCTAGATTACCTAGATAGTTATATATTACCTATAACCCCCTTTATTACTAGGTAGATCTTTAGTAAAGTGTTTTTCGAGAGTTTCTATTTTCCTTATTAGTATTAGGGTTTCTATAACCTCGGAAACTAGCTTCTAAGCTAGAACCTTAGGACTAGTTATACTTATCTTTCTCCTTACTAGCTCTTACCCCGCCTTCCTTATAGACTTACTTAAGAGGTCCCTAGGTATAATTCGACTTACCTAGTTCTATAAGCTTTATAATATCTCTATTATATCTCTTATATATCCTTATTATTATAGTATCCTAAGGGTCTCTTCTTTTAGATAAACCCTAAAACCTATTTACTATTATAGTAAGTATTTATTCCTTATACTATTACTAAGAACTAATAATTATATAAGGAAGTTAGTCACTTTATCTTCTCCTTTTACTTATATATCCTCTCTTCTAAAAGCTCTCTTATAAGCTATTCCTTTATATTTACTAAACTCTCTTAGTACTCTTAACCTATATAATATAGCGATATCTATTATCTAATAAACTATTCTCACGCGGTTATATCTATATTACTAGGGGATTATACCTAATTATATTTATCTTATAAAGTAGTAATATTATATTATAGAATAGGATTTTCTAGTACTATTATTCCCGGGTAGTTCTTATATATAATTATAGTATAGTTATAGTCTATATTTAGTTTTAGAAGCTCTTAGAAATTAATTCTAGGAAGTAGATTAATCTATATATACCCTTAATTAGCTTTTAGTTATTCTTATAGAGTTATTTATTTATAGTAATCTCATAAGTACTAGGTAAGTAATATACTATTAATCTCCTTATTAATCCTTAAAGAAGCTTAACTCGAGAGCTATTATACTATAAAAAGAAAGGCCACGCTATGAATCCTCTTATTATATTTAGTAGACCTTATAAAATAAGTATTAAAATAAACGAGAATAAGAGTATCCTAATAATAGCAAGTAGCTTTAGTATTATAGCGTATTTACTATACTTGAAATAACTAATCTATAACTATAATATTCGCTTAGTTCATATTTACTAAATCTATCTAATCTAGTAGATCTAGAATAAATATAAGATTCTAGACTTATTTAGAGTTTAGTTTAAGCTAACGAAACTAGTTAATAGAATAGTAACCTAATTACTTTTAAATAAGGTATTATAGGATAATAAGTTAGATAATAGCTATATATATCTCTAGGTTCCTAGTCTTCTTAGGTCTTAAGATTATCTAGCTAATATATTTCAAATACTTTTTATCTCAATTTATATAAAATCTAATAATATCTTTAAGGTCCTATTTAGTAAGTATATTATTATCTATTTAAGTATTACGCCTTTATTAGAGATCCTTTTAGTAGAGGTTTTAGGAAAGTATATTAAGATACTTAAAGTAAAAGTTACTTAAAAGAGTATAAAAGAATTAGAAAATAGAGGTTTAAAATAGCTAATAATAAGATATAGAGGACCTTGAGTCTAGAAGTAAAAAGAGAATAATAAGAGATAATAAGATACTTATTATAAATAGCTATATATTTTCTAATATAATAGTATTAGTATAGTTTCCTAGAGGTCATGTGATCTTATCATATGACCTCGCTTCCTATATATAGGATATAGGATATGGGATATAGGATATATAGGAAATAGGATATACTAGATACTAGTACTAATTAGGCTTAGTATATTTAGGGATTATATATTAGAACCTTAATACTATAATCCTTACTTATAGGATATAACTACTTCACTAACCTATATAATTAGTATTCTATAACTATATAATAGTACTATACGTTACTAGTAAACTAATACTAATTAGTTTATATATATAGATTAGAGGAAGGTCCTATTATTAGTAAAGTATTTAGTAGCCTAGGATAGTAATATCTACTCCTAGTTAAAGAGGGGAACTAATATTAACTCTAGTAAAGTATTCGGTAATCTAAGGAGAAGAGATTAGCTCTTACTAATTAGAAAGCAGTTAGCCCTTTAACTATTTAACTAAACTATCTAGTTTAATTATCCTTTAAAATAACTTTATTTAGTACTAAGACTACCTTCTTAGTAACTAACTTTCTACTTATATACTACTATAGACCCTCCTCTAGAACTATATAACCCTAAAGCCCTATAGACTCGCTCCTACTTCGATTTTACTATTAAGTTAAGCCCCTTTAAGCTTTAGAATACCTCTAGAAAACTCGATATTTCGCTCCCTAAATTACTTATTATAGACGAAATTTTTACGACTAAGATATTTATAAACTACTAATACCTTTCTATAAACTTACTATAAACTACCTTACCTTTAAACTATTCCCTTATTAAAACCTATATATATTCTAAAGGGTTAATATAGATAAAGACGAGTAGAAGGAGAAGATTAAGAAATAAGAGAATAGGATTAACCTAGTAACTATAATAAAGGAGGATCTTTAGGAGTATCTAGATACTAAGTTATACTAGTACTCTATAGATAGAACTATAGATAATAACCTATAGGATCTATTTAAGGATAACTTTAAAAGCTTTAACCTTCTAGCCTTTAATTAATATAACTATACCGAATTATAGCGCCTTTAATCCTATCTTTAGTATAGTAGTATTTCTATTAACTAGAATATAAACCGCCTTACTATAGCTTAATCCTTACTTAATATTATTAATAAGGAGATAAAGTATATATAGAACAAAGATAATATTATATAATTTAGTCTAGTAAGAGTAGATCTTAAGAATAGACTATTACTTCGGTTTTCGTAACTTTAGAAGAGCTAGATACTCTAATATACTAAATATTTAACTATTACCTCTATTACCTTAACCTTAACCTTAACCTTAACCTCTACTACTACTACTAGAATAAGGTATATAGAACATCGACTAACCTCCTCTACTACTACTACTACTATTACTATTTAACCCGGGAGCTCCTTAGGTAATCCGGCTATAAAGCTTATTAGAGAAGTAGCTAGAATCTATACTAAAGATTAGAAGTATAATAGAACTAATAGTAGTTTTAACTATAAACTCACTATCTTCCTTAATATCTATTAATATATAGATCTCCTATAAGATATACTTATAAGAGCTTTCCCTACTATACTAAAGGGCTTAGTATAAGACTTCTTTTATAATAATAGCTTATCTTAATAAACCTATAAAGTAGCTTATATAAATATTCATAACTTCTTCGAAGGTCCTAAATATTAATAATAAAACCTAGATAAATAGAATACTACTAACTTGAATTCTATAATAGCTAAGTACCCTAAAAAGTCGATATTTGAGGTTATTTAGATTCTAATTAACGAGCTATATTAACTATAGTTCGACTTATAACTACCCTACTAAAGTACTAAATTCCTATATAATAAGATTATTACTACTTATTAAGGCTCTTTAGTATACTAATATAGTAGTTTTAGACTCTCTTATAGATCTCGGCTAGCTTATCTATAAGCTATAGTCCTCTATTACTATATATAAGAAGGAGTAATAGTAGATTAATAGTGAATCTACCTTCTTTATTAAGTTAATAATTCTATTTAAATAACCGTTAGTTAGAAACCGTCGA
>JAJTUS010000421.1:0-18152 GCA_021399465.1 Hyaloscypha sp. PMI_1271
TATACCTATCTCGCCGCCTTTAAAGATAGTACCTTAACCCCTAAAATAGAAGATTAGAAAGGTACCCCTAGTTTTAGAGGCAGAGAAAATAAAGGGATAATACTCATATATATCGAGCTTCTTTGGCGCGATTATATACGCTAATATACGCAGAAATTCGGTTAAAGGCTCTTTTACTTAAGAGGCTTTAAGTAAGTAAAAGGTATAGAGTATATATAGGCGCGTCTAGATAAACCTCTAAAAGGATAGAATAAGGAATAAGTTACCGAAATACTTGAGTATTTCCTTAATAGTACTACTAGAATAGGGTTAATTAATACGAGCTAATAGGAAATTTATCTTATAGGCTATATATCTAACTATATACGCCTAAATACTATATCCTTCCTCGTTAACTATCTCTATATCGACTAGTACTAGGGAGCCGAATAGTATAAATACCTCCTAGTGGATTACGATATCTCTTCGAACTAGGGTAACTAGTAATACGGAGCTAGAGTAAGTAATAATCCGTGAGGTAAGAGGATCTTGAATCTTATTAAATAAGTACTTAAGTATAATCTAAAAGGAGAATATATTAAAACTTAGGTACTAGAGACGAGGGGTTTAACTAGCCTTAGGGAAATATTTCAGCCCTAGACATATAAGGATAAGATACTTAAGAAAGAGACAAGGCTATAAGGGCTAAATTAGGTAGAGGAGCTATTAAAGAAAATTGATTTTAAATTTGGGTAATAGAAATATATTAGGGGGGGGAGAGGAGATATGAGAGATTAAGGGTAAGGAGGGGATAAGAGCTTAAGGGAATTAGGAGAGTTAAGAGGACGAGGGTTAGGAGGAGGTAGAGGAAGGAGAGGGTAGGGATAAGGGTATAGAGGAATAGGATATGAGTATTTAATAAGGGGAAGTAATAGGTATTCCGGTAAGAGTAAGAAAGATAATAGGGATATAGAGGCGAAAGGTAGCGGCTCGATTTAGAACTAGTTAGAAGTCCCAAGTATTCCTTATAGAAGATATTCTTATCCTTAATTTAGTACCTCTAATATTTATCTTTTAATAATATTATAACTCTCTAAATTACTAAGTAGTAGTAGCTCAGGATTAATACCTCTTTAGTAATAATAGAGGTAGTATAGAGGATAGCTATACCTTATACTAGGACCCCTATTATTCCCATATAAGCTTTTTATTCCTATTCCAGAGTCTCTTCTTAGGATAATAATAAACTTTTAACTTATAAAAGGTATTATTAGTAAGATATAAAGGACTATGACTTATTCTAGTCTCTAAATCTTATCCTAATATCCTCCTCCCTAGTAACTCTAAAGTTTTATAACCTATAATCCTACTATATTATCTCACATTATATATAAGGTTTAGATCATGTCTCATAATAGTTACCTAAGCTCCTTAAAAATCTTAAGTTAGATTTTTTAATACTACTTATACTTATACTTACCCTTAACTAAATAATATCTCTCCTATATATATTTTTCCTTATATTATACCTATTTACTCTAGGCTAATAAGCTCTACTTATACTCATACTCGCTATTAACTAAACGATATCTCTATATATATTTTTCCTTATACTATACCTATTTACTCTAGGGCAATATAGTACTCTACTTATACTTATACTCGCTATTAACTAAATAATATCTCTCTCACATATATTCTTCCTTATACTATACCTATTCACTCTATAGGGACTTCTACTTAGTAGATATTCTAGCTCTACTTAGTATATTTCGAAAAGGATTAGAAAGGTGAGTATTTAGGGACTAGTATTATCGCTTATAAGAACTAACTATTATTAAGGTAATTTTTCTATAAGATCTTATACTAGAAGTAACCTAAGATATTAGAAGGTAGAGTATATAAGAGATAATTAAGAGGCTTTAGTTATATAATACTCGCGACTTTCATTAAAGTCGGAAAAGAAGAAAGTATTTAGTGAGGAAGAGTAGGCGACTTTTTAAGGTAATATAGTACTCTAATTAAGACCTAGAGCTATTTGGGGCTAAAATTATTTTTATAAATATAAAGCTACTAAGTCTATATTTACTCCTCTCGGTAAATGTACTTATTTGAAGTGAATTCCTCCTCGACTAAACTCTCCTTATTACTAATATCTAAGGTTAATACCGAGGATACGGAATTAAACGAATTAATCTTATAAAGGCTTATGTCCTAGTATAATATATATTATATTAGTCCCTAAAAACATATTAATTCTATTTACTCTATAATACTATATTTCCTATAAGGTTAAGTTAGCCTAGTATAGCTACCTAGGGTCCCGGAAGATGGGATTAGCTTCCCGGTAGCCGCCCTCTATAAGGTGCGGAAAATTACTATAGACCTACTAGAGAATAGCTTGCGATACTATAATACCTCTTTAATAGGGAGTCTATAGTTTCGCGATTTTAGTTCAATAAGGTTCTCTAGATTCTGTATTCTTTCTATCTTATTAGAGATGTCTTATATAATAAATTTCAATAGTTAAGGTTTAGACTATAGATATAACTTCTAACTTAGGTTAGTACTTTTTTCCTATCGAAATTGTAGCTAAGGGAGTATGAAAAAAAAACAAAAACAAAAAAAAACAAAAAAAGGGAAGTTAGAGCTTTAAATAAACCCCTATGGTTTAGAGAACAGAAATGCCCTCTAAACTACGAGGGGTATTAATACTATACTAGAGAGGTTAAAGCTTAAATAAACTCTTATGGTTTAGAGGGCAGAAATGCCCTCTAAACCGCAGGGGTACCGAAATAGTAACTTTTTTCTTATTTTATTAAAATTATTTTATCCTCTCATATTAGATACCCCTTCTTTATTAGTACTTAACTTAAAGTTTCTCTCTAGTAAACTATTAGCTTAGATAACTTACTAATAAGCTCCCTAATAATATTAATATTAGGTACGTTTAGATTTCTTCTATTTATTATAGAAAGGATTTATAAAGAAGCTCTAGTATATTTACTTATATAGCTATATATAGAAGATAGAACCTAGCTATTCTTTCACTAAAGCTATTTATTTTCACACCTATATATCTTCTAACTTCTCTCACTAGCTACTATTATACTATTAATTTACTTATAGATTAAATATAGGCGAAAAACTAAGAGTAATAGTACCCTACTATAGCTGTATCTCATTTATTTAGTAGTATACTTCTTCCTGAGCCTAGTGTTCTAGATCTCTAATATTAATATTATAATAGCGATAGTATTTCTCTTAATAGTAAGCTTTTATTTAATCCTTTACTAAGTAAGTTACTTAATATTTCCGTAGTAATTATACTAATTACTTTTTCTTAAACTCTTCCTTATATAGCTACTTAATTACCTCTACCTACTATTATGATACTATCTACGAAATTACAGAATTGAGTATAAGGGTCTCTTAGGTAATTAAGGTTAATAAGTAGAGGGTATATATATTTGAATAGTACTATACTATTTAGCAATAGAAAGACGAGTTGGATTTTAGTATATATACTCATTATAGGAATAATATGAGTTTTAGTAGACGACGATATAGTAGTAATTACTCTCTTATTCTTACTAGGAAGGAGGTTATAAATAAGGTAGATAATCTAAGCTTACTCTTAGTCCTATCTCAGGATATACTCTCTTTATCTTAGGTACTACTTATTAGGGCCACTAATATTATATCTATAATTCTATAATTAATCTAATTATCTAGCTACTAGCCCTTATCTAGTTATCTAATACCTATACCTAAGTAGAAATCTATAATAAAGCACTATATATAATATATATATATGTCTTTAACTATAGCCACTTATTAAGGTAGCTTATTTAGGTAACTTTACTAGTACCTAATCTATTCTCTATAAGCTTAAGTATAAACGCTTTCCCTAGTAGAGCTGAGTCTAAGACAAACTTTCACGCTATCTAGAATAATTTAGTAACTCCCAAATTCCTATACCCAAAACCGTTCTTAATTATATAGTAGTCTCCTATTCGTAAAGTTTTAGTAATTCCTTTAATAACGAACCTCGATACTTCGACTCTTCTAATAATATCCTAATAGCCTTTTCATATTTAGGTAAGAAATTAAACCTTCTTTAACTCTTCCCCTAATATACAAATACGTGTTTATAGCTAACTAGTAATAGTAAACTAGTATAAACCTTAAAGGTAAGGCTAATAATGTTATAGTATTAGTTCTATAGTCGATATAGTAAGAAGGGATAATTAATTAGGATAGTATTATTCTTTCGGAATCGAGTATTTGTTCTAAAGCTAAAGTAAAGTAGCTTATAGTAAGAGGAGTAGTTATATAGAAGGGTATTATTTTATTAGAATCGAGCATTAATTCTAAAGCCGAAGTAAAGTAGCTCACTATAAGAGGGGTAGTTATATAAAAGGGTATTATTTTATCGGAATTAAGTATTAATTCTAAAGTAGAAGTAAAGTAGTCTACTATAGGAGGGGTAGTCTCATAAGACTACGTATCTTAATAATGAAGCTAATTTAATAGGTTTTACTAAATCTACTCATTATCTTAACTATACTTAGTAAAAGCTAATCTCTTCTTACTATATAGCTATTCCACCTCCTACTAATATCCGCCGAAGCTAAGCTATTAAGCTTAAAAGAGCAGGGAGATTCCACCATAGTAACTTGGAGTATATATAAAGTGTAATATAATAGGGTTATACTAGTATTATCTAATATTAGTCTAGAATATATCCCAGAAAAGAAATTAAAGATATTAATTTGTTTTATTATAGAGAGTTAGTCTATAGGATTAAGACTAATATAGAGTAAGAGAAGAGCTACTATAGACTACGCTAAGGGGAATATCTATAGTTCCTAAGATAGCTCCAGAAATACTAAATAATATAGAGGGAGGTATAATAACTTCGAGGAAGTGAGACTTAGACTATATATATAGTAAGGGAGTCTAGAGTCTTTATCTACCTACTAATAGTAGGAGGGTGTGCCCGAGATAAGGATACTATAGAAGTAGAGTTCCGATAACCTAAGAACTTATTCCACTATATACTTTTTTCTTAAATAATTCCGAGGTTATCTTATTAGCTAGGATACGAGACGCGCTAGTATTCTATATGACTTCGCTTACCCCTATAGTTTAAAGGGTATTTCTGTTCTTTAAACCGCCGGGATTATCTCTACGTTTCCTCCTATAATATAATACTAAATAGATAGCCCCCCAAGTTTTAACCTAATAAGAGAGGCCACTAACTAGAAGGCCTTAAACTCTTCTCCTCTAAATAATATCCTGTTACTAAACGTAAGTTAATACTCTCTAACTATTAACTCACTAATTATTACCTAGGTTCTATATCTATACCTTAAGTAAGGCTCGTTAGATAATTACTCTTATCTTATACCATAATAGCTTAAGCCTTACTTAGCCTTAACTTATCGATTAGTAAGCTCTAAATCGAGAGCCTCGTCTCTAAATATTCCTATATTAGAAGGTTCTCTATTATCTCTTAGTCTACCCCTAGATAGTTTAGTGTCAAATATACCACTAGACTCTCAGTTACCGAGAGTTTCGCCCTCGCTAACCGGTCTACTATTAACCGCCGATATAATATATAATTTATCGATACCTTTATTTCTTAATCCTTTATTAGCTAGACTATTATCCGATTTCCTTCTATTAGGCTAAAACACTATTAGTCCTAGAATAGAAAGCCCTATAGTATTCTTTATAGCTATACTCGGAAGGTTAGAAGAAAAGCGTTTAAAGCGGCTAGTCGGCGTAGTTAAGGGCTTTTCTAAAGCTAAAGAACTTCCCGATAGATTATATAAACCTTTTTGTTCTAGATAACCACGTATCTCTATATCTAAACTAGAAGTAGGTTCCGAAGCCAAATCTATACTAAAGACATTTGAGGAAGAAGTTACTAATAGGCTTCGTTAACTAAAGAAAATCGGCTAGCTTATATAGATAGAGGATTAGGAAGCTAATCGTATTTAGCTTATTTGCTTTACTTACGAAGTGGAATATATATCTAAGTAATAGGGTATTAACGTATATACTACTTAAGGAATTAATTAGATATCCGCTATAATAAAGATAATCGAGAAGTACTTAGGCTTAGTAAAGGATAATCTCAAGAGAAGCAGAAAAATCTTCTAACTTATAGAAGAAGGAGGTCTAGCTGTAGTACTAGTAGATAATAGGGGTAGACTACCTACTATATAAGTTATCTTACCGTGCTTTGGTAACGATAACTAAATATTATCTAAGTTAGGAAAGAGATATAACAAAGGGCGATATCTCTATTATTTATATATATAAACGAGATAAACTTCAAAAATTAGAAAAGTAGAGTAGGTCATATGATACCGACGCGTTATATGTAATTATGGACTATCTTTTAACATATAGGTGGTCTCTCGAGAAGCTTCTACTTTCTAATACTAAGGTAGTGAATATATTAAGGCCTTACTTTTAACCTAAAAGACCATATACTAGTGATAAGCCAGGGGATTCTAAGCCTATAAAAAAGAGATAACGCGTTAGTTAACTAGGAGTATATACTTCACGTCTTAATTACGATTTCTTAGTAACCTTATTAGATTACTTCTTACTAGGTAATATTAATTAAGTAACTTTAAATAGAATTAATAATACCGTAGAGTTAATACCTAGATTAAATTCCTTATATCTTATCTCTTTCGACGCGAGAAATAGGATACGGAATCTCACAGATTATATAATAATAGGTAACCTTAATTATGCCTCTAATAGTTTAGCTAATCTCATAGATACTATAATAATAAATATCCTCTATTATACTACTAATAGCTTAGACGAATTCATAGATCTTATAATAGTAAGAAACCTTAGTTACACTATTAATAGCTCAAGTGAAATTATAGATCTCGATACTATAGACTTTCTTTAAAGTACCTATAATTAATTAACGAGTATATTATCTAACCTCGGCTATGAAATAAATCCACCTACTACCGAGCTTCTTCGGTAGACCGTCAATGGATTAGATATACTCACAGACTAGTCTATAGATATATTCCTTTAAGGAGTAATCTCTCTAACCTAGTTCTATCTTATAGACAACTATATATATGCCTAATATCTTCTGAATAGAAGTACACCTAGGCTTATAGATAATGAGCCATCCAACGATAGCTAATATACTAGACAGAGTTAATAGAGGGAATATTAGTCTATGAGAGTAGTGAGCTATTAGTGTTCTATAGGTATATTTATATATTAGCTAATATAAATCATAATTCCTCGTCCTTTATATACTCAAAATATAATAGGGGATAAGTCTCGAAAATACGTGATTAAACTAGACTCTAATCTAGTTAGTCCACTATCTATAATCTCAGGTAAATAAAGAGTACTAAGTGTAATTATACTAATAATATTATATCCTAGTACTAAGCTAGGAGCCTACTTAGGCTTAGTCCAAATATCCGAATATACTATTAGATAAGTGATATAGAATTTACCTCCTAGGTTACTACCGAGAGTCTATATAGGTATAAGATCCGTAGGCTAATAGTATTAGTCTCTGAGCTTTAGCTATTAGATTCTAGGTTCGTATATTAGCTTTAAAGGTGGTTTCAAAGACACGAACCGCTTCCCGTGTTTATATAGTCTACTCTAACCTCACTAAGCTATTTATACTCGGCTCTAGTACTCCCTCCCCCCTTTTCTAGTCGATCTCCTTATCTAGGCTTTTATAGGCAGTATTTGCGATCTCTTTGGGGATAACCTAGTCCTTTGTCATAATCGCTACTATACTAGTTACTAGGTTTGATAGTAGTTTTGCTTATACATTACTCTTTATTTCGAATTCTGATCACTTGACTACAAGTATTATTAATAGAAAGTTGGCGGCTTATGTATAGCCGCGATAGTTAGTATCTCTTTGTTTAAGGGTACGAAGCTATTAAGGATAAGTACTAACGTATAATAAACTACTTGAACTCGTGAGGTTAATTAAGTAATATTCTATATTATAAGACAAATTTCTTAGTAGGGTAGCTCGGTTAGGAGGATTACGTAGCAATAATAGATTTATACTAATACGACCTTATAGGCGTTTACTAATAGCCTTATATATACTTATTCCCTGATACCCGTTAACGTAGTATTATCTTATAAAGCTACCTGTATTTCGAACCTACTATATCCCTTTTAGTATCCGGATAAGAGACCTATTAGGTGGTATATTAGTATGCTACGAAAGTATCCCTACGACGGGGGAAGACAAAGAAGCATGAGACAAGAGCCGAAAACTACTCCACGACTACTTCGGGGGGGGGGGGGGGGGGGGGATATTGGTAGCTAGCTAAGCGATTTAGGGGAGAGAAATTAGGGGTGGATATTATATATCTAGGGATATTAGATAGGGACTAGCTCTTAAAATTTAATATATTATTCTTTACTACTAACTACTAAATCCTAATATTAGTAGTAATACCTATTATTCTATCTCCTATTAGCCTCATAATTACCTTCAATATGATCCCCGTCAACTTCAGTTATCGGCGCTCCAAATTCTCTGTTATAAGTTCCCTAATATTAGCTTAGTTTAACCCTGCGACTATTGAACTCGCTAACTAGCTTTATAGCCTCAATAATATCAAGCTTATAGATTCTATTAGCCTTAAACACGACTTAGTATCAAGAATATACTACTGAGGTCTATACGAGAAAAATTATAGTTATACTAAGGTGTCCGCTATTATTCTATTAGGATTAGAAGAGTATAATATTATAGTAAGGAACGAGGTCCGCCTATAATATAGCCTTATTTTAAGTTAAACTTTAGACCCTTTATTCTATAAATATACTTTCGCTACTAATATCCCTTTTCTTCTTAATTCTAAATAGATATATAAGGGGAATAGGGGTCTAAAGGGCATATCTATCTTTAGATATATATATACTACCCTTAATATATAGTTCTCTAAAGTTAGTAAGATATAGAAAATCATAAACTATATATTAAAGGTTCTCTATTACTAAGGGGATAATATCTCTACTAACCTAGAAGTTCTTACTCCTCTAAATCCTCTCTTTAACCTCGAAGGCGAGGAACCTAACCGCTAATAGCGACATTAAAGTTCCTCGAGAGTTTTGAATCTAGTATAGAGAATATCGATATGCCTAAAGCCGGGCTACTAGGAAAGATAAGTAAAGATGATTAGTGTCATATTACCGGGAGAAAACACCAAAACGACCCCTGTGATTTAAAGGGCAGAAATGCCCTTTAAATTATAGAGGTAAGGTTAAGCTAGTAACCCTACCCTAACCTAACCCTATATCTTCGACGTAATAGGGCCATATTAGTATCGCCTTATATTAGCCTAAAATACATCCTAGAAAAGATAATATAATAGTAGGTCAAAGTATAAGGGTTTTTTTTATATAGTAACTAGACTATACTAGGCTAGTTTTACGGGGTATAGCGGATCTGCCGCGGACTATACTAGGGGGAATATCTATAGTACGAGATAACTCCGGAAGTAGGCTATATAATGACTTCGAGGAACCTAGTAGCTTACCTACCCAAATCTACTATTAGTAAATTAGGAGACTTGAATTATATATCTATTTCCCCTTATCTTAAATCGTATTTAGTAGCTTATAAGCTCTCTAATCTATATGGGCAAATATCTGACCTCTTTTAGTAGATAAATTACTTTGGTATACTACCCACCGAATAATTAGTAATCCCTCTAACTTTTATCCTAGTTTCATATTAGCTAAATCTAAATACTTCGAGTTCTTATACTAATAAATACCTCTAATCTTCGAATTTGTAAAGATACTAACCGTCTTCTATATAATTACTTCTAATTAATACCGCTATACTAGAAGTAATATAAGTATCGGGCTAGGTCTAGGGATATTAGCCCGAGTAGTATACTCGTCGGTTAGTATATATAATAGATATCTTAGGCTAGATATAGTCCTACTACATTCTAGTATATTCATTTAGCGGAGCGCTATTAACTAGTATAGTAGTAGCCTATCCGTAAATATACTAGAACTAGTTCAATTTTACCCTATATACGAGTAGTAGTTAGAATAGAATAGCTCTAGCTTTTACGAATAACTATATCTAATAGTAACCTTAGCCTCATTTAATATAATCTAATACTAATAGAGCCCGAGGAATATTATCTCAAAACACTTAATAAGACTTCGTCGAAGAACTTCCTAGTATAAGTCGAGCTATTAAGCTAGAACCTTAGTAGAATAGCCTAGGTAACTCGCCTTCTACTAATACTGAATTCGTTAGTATAACTTCTCTTATAAATATAAGCAATAAAGTCAATTTCGGAATAGAAGTTAATACTCTTATAAAAGACTATCTAGGCTAAACCGGAAAGTATAATACCGCAAGTAACTTCATTTGTTAATTAGAGTAGACCTATAGTAAGTGTCTCTTATACCTCTCCTTATATATAAGCTACTTCCTAAGTCGGAATATATACTTCTAGGGAATTAAGTTAATTAAGCTCATATAAAAGGATCTTTAGGAAGAAGCTAGTAGCCGGAATAGTAGTAAGAAATACTACTAATATATAATTAGGACTTATACTAAAAGTTTCGGTTAAAAGACATACCTTAATATCTATAAGTAAACCTATACTAGGGTAAAGCTATACGTAAGTAGCTACTCTCGCTTTCTATACTAAAAATTTATCTCTAATATTTAGTTTATAGCTATATAAAGAACTTAGCTATAGCTATAGTTTTTCTTAACTTAGAAACTTAAAGGTAAGTAGAAGATATTCTTATCTCTCTATCTTAACTAACGAAGAACTTTAGATATATGAACGATAGTATACTAGAGAACACCTATATATATATAATATTTATAGAAAGAGATTCCCTTAATACGGGAATATCTACGCCTATAAGATCGTTTATAATAAATCTAAGCTTTATCTCTATCGTCTCAATAATTATAGTAAAGAATTCACATAACTCGGTAATCTCAAAGTAAGTTTCTACTATTAAGTCATATTATATTTTCCTCTTAAAAGTTGCTTATCTTATACTTCATTAATATTTCAAGTCTCTTAGCCTTTATTATTAATATACTTCATCTCAACCCCTTAACTTAGCTATACTCTAGCCCTTCTTCTAGTATAAGCTCGCCCTTATATATCTCCCTTAGCTATATACGTTTCAAGAGAGAGGGGCTAATAATATTTCATAGATATACTAAAATAAATTCTATATCACTATTATCCGCGCTCTAACTACTAAGTTCGCTTCTATTAAGGATAAGAATATCATTTATACTTCTAAGAAGGAATTATAGGAGTACTTTACTAATCTATATAAGAATAGTAATAAGGGTATTAAGAGTCATAGTAAGGACTATAAAATTAGAAGAGGGAGAGGAGGAGAAAGCGGCTAGTATGAGATAATTAGTACAGAGAGCTAGTCTAGCTATAGCGATAGCTCTATAGGAACTTGTAATAATAATACGCCCTTAGTATTTAGAGAAAGGATATAATTACACGACGAGGTTTGGAAGGGGGATTTGTGACGATAAGGATAGCTAGGTTAAGTAATATCACATATTTGCCCTTCTCATTTTAGCTTATTATTATCTCGTTTTGAAATTTCAAACTAGTATATACTATTATTACTTATATTCCGTACTTACTCTTTAGAGATAAATAATATATATCGTATCTTATATTATCTTTTCCTTCTTTTTTTGTTTTCGTCTCTTTTAATTAGAATTTTTAAGTGAATATCTAGGTTTTATTTATAGGAGGAGCTCGTATTAAAGACTATTATATATTCTATCTACGAAGATAATATACTAGAGGTAACTTGCTTTATTTTGCGTTAATCCCTTAGAAGTCAAAGTTATATATGTTTTAGAAGTATTTTTAGTATAATAGATTAATAGGTTTCATATATATAAATAAGGATAAAAGATTTTATACTATATTCAATTTGGGCTCGATTTATCTATAATTTGAAAGGACATTAGAACTAAACTAGAAATACTAAAAACTAAGATCTTATATTAATAATCTAGCCTAGCCTATACTAATCTTACTCTAGGGCTATTCCTACTCTCCTATAGCTAGGCCTCTACTTAAAGCCAAAGCATGAGCTATGGCTATAATAGCCCTAATCTAAAGTTAGCTATTAACTAAGGAGAATATGGATATACTATTAGCTCTTACCTAGGTTATATTCTAAAGAAGCTCTTCTATAGCCGAATCTGTGAGTTCTCCTAATCTACTAATAGTAGCCTCAAGAATCTTAATAGTAGATAAGTCTAACTAAGCCTCTCTAGGATTACTATCGCCTTCGGACGACTTTAACTCGGATAACTAATTTGGGTTACTTTACTAGCTCGTTAGGGGATTAGTTATCTCCGGAGCTATTATTAATAGATTATATATGGACTAGGTAAAGATATATACTAGATTAAGAAAGTTCGAAAAGATACTTAAAGGGCTAGATATTAGGAATACAGAAGGCGATAATTAAATCTTTAGAGGGGATCTATACCCTTATATATTCCTTACTTTTTCGTATAATTATCTATAATAGAGGTCTATTATAGCGCGGCTAACACTAGACTATCGAGGAAGCTAATTCCTTTACCCTCTTAATGAACTGGTAGGTTATAGTTATAGTATAATATATTAGTACCTTAATAATTAAGATAGCCTCACTAATTCTTTATATAGATATAGGGGAAGTAAGATATTAATGTGATATTAATAGTGTTTAGACTATATATATTATGAGTTTATGAGTAGGAAACCTGCTTTATATCTATAGTACTAGTCTCCTAAAACGGATTAGGCCTAAAGAATACTATTAATACTAATATAGAAAGATATATATTACTTTATAGGAGCGTGAAGTATAGTATTCTAATATTGGCTAAGAGGAAGCGCCTAGGAGTCCCAAGTCTTTAGATCTATTATAGCCTTTCTAGCCCATACTACATAATATACTAGCAATTAAGCTAGTCCTACGCGTTTATAATATGATTCTAGATAATAGTACTATATGACCTAGAGTATCTTATCGAGTACTAGCTTATATATATATTAAGCTACGATTAATATATAGTATATTAACCCCTAAATAATTATAGATAGTTTCATTGGATTATAATACAGACTATAGAAAAAATATATAGTCTAAATTAGAGAAGTATATTTGGATTATAGGATATAATTAAATATTTCATATATAGGTAGTATAGTGTCCTAGGAAATTATTATTATATACTAATGAATCAAAACTTAGAGAGATAGATACTCGAGTAATATTATATAAGAAGCGCTATCCGTCCTACTTATATATATATAGCTTTAGTAATACTAGAAGGTAAATAATTATTCACTAGTATTACTCAAGAAAGAAATTATTTTATATCGTAATACGGGGAAAGTAAGACTTCTACTCGGACTATAGATATAATTAGAGATAATAGTATATTAATTATATAATCCTCTAAAAATTAAACCTCTCTATATAGTCCCCTAATCCTTAAGAGCTCCTTATTAAATTAAGGAAATACTATAGAGATATTATAGCTTATAGGTAGGATATCGTCGATTGGATAAGATATAGTTAAACGAGAAGCTAATATATACTATATTATAAGAAAGATATATGCGACCTCCTAATCTAGCTATTAATACTAAAGGGAAAAGATATATATACTCTAGAGGATCTTAAAGTATATTGTTTTAATATTAATTAAGTAGAAGTAGCCTGGATATAACGTATAAAAGGTCTTCGGATACTTACTACTATCCCTCTTCTAGCCCGCGGTTACTATATATTATATTAGCTATAAGAAATAATTAAGATATCTAACTTAATATAAAGTATAGATAATAGTTCTATATAAATATAGGTTATCCCCTTAATTACTGGCCTATATAAGCATTATTACCCCCGAAGTAGCTAGCGGGCCGTAGATATAGGGCGGAAAGCGGGGGAAATATTATATAGTATCCTAGAAATAACTATTATAAGCTAATGAATCAGAATTATTCTCAGCTATCACGGGATATGTGCGTAATTATAGAGGGCCTCTAGTAGGTTGAAAAATGTGAGGCGATATATAGCCTAGAAGTAGGGTACTATTAACCCCCCGCGCCTATATAATTACGGATCGCCCCCTTAATTACTAGCTAGTATATAGTACTATTAGTAGCTAGGGGGCTATAATTAATATATGGTATACTTAAATTATGCGGTTATATATATGATATAGCGTAGTATTTATACTAACTAAACCTGAAATCCGGGAGGAATATATTTCTAGCTTGGCTTTTTAGTGCTAGTAGCATCTATATAGCTAGAGCCGAAACTACGTGGCTTCTTAAGGGCTCTTAAAAGAGGGGGTTATGGGTAGGGGTTAGGGGCTAGGGTTAATTTATTATTTTTGGGCTATATCGCCTGACTAAAGGCAGAGATTCCTAGTTTCATAGATCTAAGATAAACTCTAGCCTAATCTATCTCTTCACATCTATAATAGGTTAATAAGTTAGTAAGGACATACGCTCCCGGTTAGAGTACTATACTTTAGGGGAATTACTTAATAACGATAAGGTGATTTCGTTTAGCTTATTAGGAGAACTCCGTGGGCTAACCGCGTGTAGTATATTAAAGAGCTTTAATGACATCTCTTAGTATTACCTAAGAGGTTATATACTAACCTTACAAAAATTTTAGTATTATAGGAGAAAGCGTTATCTAAGGATAGTAATTCAGGATCCTAGCCTAATCCGCCGCTTAAGGGCAGGAATATATCGCCTAAGGATAGGAATTCCGGAATATCTAGACTTGGTTTATTATAGCTTATTTAATCCAAAGATATTAGTATCCCTAAGAGTATTATAGAGGTACTTAAGTAAGACTATTATAATATTTTATACTAGTCGTCCAAAAACAGTATTAGCCTTTAGTCTCTAGCGGATTACTATAAATACATGTATACTATAGAAATAGGCTATATACTTAATAGGATCTTATAGAGATTCCTAATAACTTTCTATTATAACCTTATCTCAGAGCTCGACGCTATAAAGCGGCAATTTTCTATAATTGAAAATAGTAGCGTCGCTTTTATAGTTACTGTGATTTATTAATTAGGGAAGTATAACCCTGAAATCGTTTAAGAGAACGTAGTAAGCTAGATAAAGGTTAGTCGAAGATACCGTAGATTTATAGATTCCCTATATACTAGATACTTAATTCTATTTCTTAAGTAAATTAGTGATCTTATATAAGTACTACTACCTATTATTAGGAAGGTTTCTAAATCTTTAAAAGCTAGGAGAAGTATATACTAATTAAAGGGGATATGTTTACTAAGGTAATCTAGTTCCTTTAAGACCTTAGTATAGTTAATAAATACGAGGAAGAAGGCTAGAATAACCTAAGTAATAAAATCCTATAAATGCTCCGCGAACCCTTTTAATACCTTATTGCTTTTTAATTCTAACCTAGCTAGTAATCTCAAATCGGATAAGCTATAAACTCCTCGCTTATACTAGTTCCTAGCGATACCGATAAACATAGACCTAAATAATTAATACTTAGTTACGACTAAGTAGAAGAAATATAAGATATAGATATAGATAACCTATTATTAAGTAAGATACTTAATTTAAGAGCTCTACTAGTACTAGCCGCGAATTGGGTACTTAAAATGAACCGAAAAAAAGGCACTTCATCTATAAGGTAATAATTATAGAGTTTCGCTAGAGATCTTATAGCTCACTAGACGCCTTGTCTAGAGAAGAGTTTTCTATTAGTAGTTCGCTAGAGCTATTATACGTCTACTCCTAATAGTCCTAGGTAATAGTACTTAGCGATGAACTATTAGGATAACTATTAGTTATTATCCTAGGTACTTGTTATAGGCTAAGCCTTTATATAAGGAAGACTAGTAGTTCAATTAACTAAATAGAATTCTCTAAGGAGGAAAGAGAAGAGAAAGGAAAGCGAGGACAGGAACCATATTCCTTAAGGTATTTAAGCTTCCTAAGTAATACATAGTTACTCTATTAACTAAAGGGGGCATATTATATAACTATAGACGTGTCCGAGATTATATGACCTAAGCGAGGCTTCTAGCTAAGTATATTAATTAGGTCTTAACCTATTATATTACCCCCCTCTTTACCCGTAAATACTAGCCCTATAAATATGTAGGCAAAACTTCCTTCTATCTAATACTCTCTTCCTAAGCCTCTAAAGCCGATATCTCCTCTAGTATAGAGCGCGGCTCCTATATAGGGCAGGCGTAGCTCTTCTATTTCATAAGTAACTTCCCTAAGACTCCCTAACCTTATCTTATATACTTCTTATTAAGGATCCGCTCGATTTCGTACTCGTCTTTGTCTCCCACGAGCTATAGTTATAGCTACGAGTCGTCCTAGGACTAATACGGTAGTAGGTCTATTATAGCTAGTTAGAGGAGCTTACTATAGAATATATTATAGATTCCCGGAGGTATATTAAGCCAAAAACTATAACTCCCTATAGCCTCTACTACTATATACTTAGTATACTTTATATTAAGCTTCTTAGTTAGTCTATTTATCTATATATTCTAGAGGTTAAGTTATACCTTATCCCTAACCTTAAACTCTAGGGCTTAGTCTCTCTTTCGGTTTATTACTTCCTCCTAAAGCTATTAGGTTATCGTTATTATAGCTTACGTATACTCTCGTATATTATGGAGCTTATATATAATATTATCTATTATCTAGATAAGTAATACTCCTCTACTTTCCTCGCTAACTTCGTCCTAGAGCTAGATTAGCTCTATATAGTATCCGTGGGATAGAAAGAAGGGGCTAACCCCTATAGAAGTAGTGTCCTAGTTATTAATTACTAGTTTGGTATATAGTAGGAGGCCTACCTAGTTTACTTAGTTATAATCTATAAAGGTATAGAGGAAGGTCTCGATTATCTAATTTATTCTTTCTATAGACCTATTTATCTTAGGGTAGTATACTATAGATAGTTGTCGAGTAATCCCTAGTAGCTTATATACCCTTCCCTATAATACTCTTATGAACTACTTCCCCTAGTTAGATACTATAGCCCTTAGGAGCCTATATTAATAGTAGTAGGTCTTTATAAACTACTTTACTACTATCTCTACTATAATATCCCTTATAGCCTTAAGTATTACTCCCTTTCCTAGGTAATCTATAATAACTATTATATTAGTATACTCTTTACTTAATAAGAGCTCTACTATAAAATTAATCGAGATCTCTTACTAGATCTGACTCGGGATAAGGAAGAGCTTTAGGAACCCCTAATAATAGTCCCTCTATACTTTATTTCTTCTATAAGTATCGTAGTTTCATATAAACTAATATACCTACCTTAATATATTCGGCTAAAAGAATTACTATATAAGGAGAGCGGCTATAATATCTCGTCCTAGGTGACTATACTAAATTAAGTCGTGTGTCTACTAAATTAGTTCTATATAGAGCTCTTCTAAGTCTAGAACCTATTATTATCCCTGGAATAGTAGTTATCTAGACTAGGATAATAAGTACTCCCCTATTAATACCTTAATCTTTAAGCTAAATAGGAATATACGTTTCTCCTCTTATATTACTTTAACTATTACCTAATATAGCTCGTCCCCCTCTTAGATATCTTACTATAGCTTCTTAAGCTTGTCTTAGGTATAATTTCCTACTTATTACCCTATATACCCTTTACTAGAGTAGTCTTTTTCCGGACTTTAGTTTCTTGAGCCTAGCTTAGGAAGAGCCTCTTACCCCTTAAAGACCTATTTCTTCCCTTAATACTCCTAGTCCTAATCTTCTAACCTAGGCTTAGAGATTAGGGCGAGCTTCTTCTTAATTTATTACCTTACTTATACTAGTACTATAAGGATTATATCCTTAGGGAGATTGCTTAGGGTCTCTAGTTTTAGTAGTTATAATATCCTCGACTACTAATATTCGTTTTCTTCTCTAGTAAGTAAGTCCTATTCCTATCTTAAGAGTATATTTATTTATTTATTATCTTTCCCTAGAATATATGAGATCTTAAAATTATATTATAAGAGGATTAGGGACTACCTTATCTACTATTCTATAAGCTTC